>WAAF01003008.1:66770-157747 GCA_013400475.1 Tricholaema leucomelas | reverse complement strand
ATTGAACGCCATCCCCTTGGACTCTGCCCATCTGTCCAGGCGGTCGAGGTCCCGCTGCAGAGCCCTTCTGCCCTCCAGCCCAGCCACATCTGCCCCCAGCTTGGTGATATAGTGTGGATATATTCAGCTATGACATCAAAAACTTTTCTTTTGTCAACATGGCCATTCTCATCTTTGAAATCAGGAAGCTTTTAGTTGCTAACCAAACTGGTCAGTATTTTCATTTCAGATTTCTCCCGGCCACAATTAAGTCTGAAGATATTGCTGACAGTCATAGGTGACTGAAATATCTGCAGATTTGAAATGAGAAACTGAGGGGGTTTGACTTATTTTATCTGTGTATGAATAGATTCATCTTTTCTACTGGTACTTCACAATTTGAAAAAGTCTTGCAATGTTTTAAAACATCTCTTTTAATATTTTTAATATACTATCTCATGAAGGATCTGGGCTGTAAGAGGAAAGATATTGAAACATAATTGCCTACGTCACACAAAAGTCAACATAGGCTAAAAAGCAATTCAGCAGAATGGGTTTTTTTTTAATCCAGTAGCTGCCTATAATCACAATTTGTAATTAAGTGGCAGCAAATGTGTATAATTAGTCATGTGGAAAGTCCCTGAGGCATCCAAGACAGCTGCCCATGACTGACAGATACAATGGTCCAGCACAGACTCTAGCCCCTGTCCATACAACAGCCAGAGGCTAGGTTGGAGATCAACTCATGCAACAAATATCTGCATGCAGGCAATGCAATCAAGCCCTAGGAGCTGAAGAGGACTTCAGGTGCACTGAATATTCATTCAACCTTCACTGACTACAAGGACACCTCACATATCAACACCTACACACAAGCTTCCAGATTTAGGCATCTTGATCTAAAGCTGATTTCTACTCATAACTGTCTCGTGCTGCTCTGACTTCCTCATCAGTGCCTTTGCAAGAATTATCCCTGGACTTGATCAATCGGGTTGAATGACTGAGTACATTCATATCCTCCCTGCCACAGCAAGAGCATCTCAAGCTGGAAAGGAGGAAAAGGCAATATTAGGAATAATGGTAAGTGTTGCCTAGAACAATGGCAATGGAACAGAGGTGAGGACTGGGAGGAACGACTGAAGTTAGGGTGTAAGAATTCTCACCTTCAATTTTGTGGGGTCTGGTACCTGTTTTCTGTACAATCATTCAGGGAACAGAGAAATTAATACAATTTATGGTGGTGTGTGGATGTTCAGAGGCTTTTCCCTATGACTTGCACCCCACTTCTTTTACAATTGTGATAAAAATTCTCTGCCTTTCTGCCCTTGAAACAGCACTGCCATTTCCACTCTAGCTCTTTGCCTACAGCTACCTCAGGGCAGTTCATGTAGAAATATGAGTTCCAAAGACTGAGAAGCTGTTTACAAGCATGAAGTAAGAGACGCTCTTCAAGTGACTGAAATGTAAGAGATGAGGGTCCAAAACCAGAGGGAAAAGACATGGGTGGCAGCACAAGTCAACATCAACTAGAGGGTAGCCCACAGGCTCAACTAACAGCCTCAAGTCTTCAACAGAGCTTATTCAGAGCAAGAGTGCCACACAGAATTACCATCTTTCTCTTTACTGACTTCCAGCAACACAGAGGCTGAAGATACCTCTCTGTGCTGGCCACAGAGCAAAAGCCTACTGTGAAACATAAGTGCTATGAAGGTGAACATTTCCAGCATCCTACAGACAACTTAAAATACTATTAAATGGAGCCCAGCACTACAAAGATAACAGACATTCAAACCCAGTGGGATGAAAACTGACTTTCAACAGAAAATGATGGTTACAAACAAACAAACAAATCTAAGGAAAATGCTTGTTTCCCATAAAGAGAATTTTAACCTATAAGAATTTGGTAGATGAGGTTGTAAAGATTTGACTTTCAGTTGTGACTCTGCAATAGGCCTTCACAGAAATCTGGGTTCAGACAACTAACTTGTGCTAAGATGTCCCACAGACCAGAGTTTAATTCCTGTAGTGTATCCTGAGTATGCAGAAAGGTAGATTTTTTTTTTCTTTTCCAATTGATTTCACTGAGTTTGCCTTTGGTATTGAGGTTTTTTTTCTTTCTTCTCTATTTCCTTGCTATCTTGCATTTCTATGCCATTCCAACTCAAATAATTTACATTTAATTTTCCCCATACCAAATGTTTCCTTTTTGCTGGCCTATTTCTACCTTAGAACTGAGGTTAGATCCCTAGAGTTCCATGTCTTCAATGACAGCTCACAAGACCAAGTTCTCCTATTCTTAAATAAAGCAGAACTAATTCAAAGCAGTGTATATAATTAATCAAAATAGCTAGCAGTGCAATATTTAAAATAACTGGGGATTGCCTGGATTATAGCAACATTATTAGCATGTGATTAATAAGCAGTTGAAGTATTCCATTTGCTACACACTTGCCAAGTTATTTTATCTTTCTTTAAAGTTAGGTGGCAAAGTTTCAAGCCATAGTTAGGAGATTTACTTATTCAGTATTACATTGTTAACCCCACCATCTGGTCAAACAGCTGAGGGAACTCACACAACCATATGGGGGGCCCATGTTTCTCTCCTGGGAAATATTTGCCTTACTGAATTATGCAATGGTTACCAGCTTCCACCTTGCCTACAGTAAGATTAAAAACCCTCACCAAAATTCTTTGCAGACAACCTGATTTTAGTGGGCCCTATATTTAGTGTCAACTTATGTAGGAAAATAAGATGGCACTTACTTGAGGACCAGGCTGACCCTGAAAAACAAGAAAAAGGTAAGGTTACAGAATGTTATGACAAGGAGTAACTCATTAAATAGTAGCAAACACTTACAGTACCCTCTAAAAAGGAGATGACCAGAAAAAAAAAAATCAACCAACCAAGCAACCAAAAAACCCTCCCAAAACAGTAACTGTATTGAAAGTTAGAGTCTGCATTCTTATGTTTATACTGCAGTTTGAATGTTTTAATGCAAACTGATGAACTTTCTTGCAACTAACTGATTCCAGAAATAAATGATGCTCACCCATCACTGAACCCACATTTGAGAAGCTAAGTATTTTTTGACAGAGCATTTTAGAAATGAAAGTCTTAATTTAATATTTCTCAAGTGAGAAATAAGCTACTGAACAGATTAAGCAATAGGCATTGGGTGTTTTATCTCTATTATAGCTCACTTTCATTTGTCAGGGAAGTGCTAATTACTGCCTATTGAATGAACCAATTCTGATAACTGGAGGAAAACAATGCTGGGCAAACAACAATCTTTGCAACTGCTGCAAGCACCATAGTTTTAAGCAAGTATAAACCAATATTTAAACCACCAGGTCAGCAGTAGGTAAGCCCTTATCAATCAGCATGAGAGGAGGTAGCTGACATACTTCCTCTCCTTACTTATTAGTAATTCCTTTGGACCACACCTGGACAAATGTAGAGGCACCTTTTGCACAGGACGTTTGTGTATCTCTCATTGCTGCAAGCCTCTTTACCAGGCTGACTTCCCACCACTAAGGTCCTTAAGACCAGTGACAGCCACCAGTTACTCTTCCCTGTTCACTACAAATTGTTTGCATGAAGCAGAAATATCTTCCAAAGGAATGTAGTAGCTGCAAGCATGAAATACAATCACCCAGACAATCACCTCATACTATAAGACAGAGAGGAAATATTTATAGATATCTCCTCATAAGGCTAATTTCTTAACCTCCCAGGCTTTCTAGTACTTTCACAGAATCACAGATTAACTGTAGGTGGAAAAGACCTTCAGGATCATCAAGTGTTTTAAAACACCTCAACATTATTTCTGTTGAATCGAATCTGTATTTCCCTTTATTGAAAGAAAACTGAGCATGGAGGCTTCTTCTAAGTCTTACAGAAGCTGCCCGCTGTAGCTAGAATGTATTGCTACACAGAGTTGAAACTTTTCCACCTGAACTCCAGGGAACACATTGTCATTGTGAGGGTAACCAAGCACTGGCACAGGTTTGCAACAGAAATTGTGGAAGTCTCCATCCTTGGAGATACTCAAAAGCCATTTGAGCATAATCCTGGGCAAGGTGGTCTGGACGGTTCTGCTTGAACAGAAAGGTTAAACCAGATGACCTCAGGAAATCCCTTCCCACTTCAACCATTCTGTGATTCTGTGTGGTTTAAAGAGAGGAGAGGGGAAAACATTTCTACTGGGAAATGTTATCTACAAGAAAAGTAGAAGAAAAATGCTTTGTTTAGTAACTAACAAGATTATTTTTTTCTGTGCTAAATTAAAACCAAGAAAGACATATTTTAATTCACACTCAGGTTTTTAAAGATTTCTTAACAATATATACAAAATATTAGAAACAATGTTAAAGAGGTAACAGACAGAATTATTGTGGCTATTTAAGCCTTACTCTGAAGGTTGCCTGAAGCATTCCTTCCTGTGCATCCTACAGTTTCATATTTGTTCCTTACAACACTGCACTATAAAGGTTTTCAGGCAAAAATTTGCCAACTCTAATAGAAGTAATCTTTTTTTTTTCTAGATTGGTCACAGTCCTATGAAGTCTTACACCTCACACTGATTTAATTAATATGATTGGGACCCCTCAGCACTCAGCCTTCACCTCGATCTTCCCATCACAGCAGGTTTTAAACTAGTATATTCTATATCTGGTCCTAAAATCATCAGGAATTGCTTACTGATTGCAGCACTGGGGGATTAAATTCTTAAATTTGTATAAATTAATGAAAGTGAGACCTATGCATGCAAATCTTTACATAGAAATTCACAATATATTTGTCTCCCAAGTTTATCTGAAGTTTCAATATATTTTGACCTAATCATTGGACTGTCTCCAAGACACACATATTTAGATATATTACATATCTATAACTATAAACAGCTTTAAGGGGAAAGTCTGAAATTACCCAAGTGTTTCAACAAAGTCTTGATTCGATGCATCAGAAAGCAAATAAACAGAAATAGATCTATACTTTTAAACAAAGCTATTTCAGAATTGACACTTTTGTCCTCAATCTAACAGACATAGGCTACTAAGTGTCCACATGGTACATGCTACGTGTATGATACAAGGGACATACACACATAACACGAACATACCCCAAACTGAATGTAAAGGATGGAATCATGATCCCATGAGAGTGTTTTCTGCTCTCTGTCTTACCACTTTGCCTTTTTGTAATTGTGCATGTTGTAATTACTCTTTTATCATGTCTGCAGCACAGAGAGGAAAGCTGGAAACAGCATTTTTATAGGACAATTGTTTTTGAACAGAAGTCTATGTGGAATGTAATAGGTTGATTACTGTTAGTGTATATATGCTGTCAATGTTGTAATTGTGCTGCATTCAACTGTAAACGTAGGTACAAGTATATAAAAACACTCATAGCAGGAGGTTTTTGTCTTGGTTCTGAGCTCCCTGCACACTAAAGGGTAGTGAAGGCAATTGTTTTCTGGATTTTTTTTTTTTGGGGTTGTTTTCAGTTCTTGCATGATGTTTGTATGCTCTTAGATACTCCTTGCCCTACTAGCTATTGCAGTTACAGTATAAATTTCCCTTCTCGTTTATGATCCAGTGGCACTAACTAGCAGATATGGCAAACACTGAACTATGGAAGTTATTAGATATGTTTGCAAAGTTACCACTAGAAAGAGGCATCATAATACTGACCTTTTTTATTGTAAAGGGTCAAGCTCACACAACAATTCAAAGCATGGGAGACATGAAAGGGGCTGCTCACCTTGCCTTCTGTTTTTTTTTTTTATGCTATGAAAGGCTATATGACTTGGTTTTGTGCTCATCATAAACCTGCCTAACATGAATTCAAACTGATGTAAAGCATTTGAGCAAGCTCAATCTTAATTAAAATGTTTATTAATATCCAACTTTAGCTCCAGGATAGCTGAAGCCACTCTGGCTTGTTGCTCTGCAAATTGCTCCCAATGTGTGTTTCTTGTGGATTAAAATGTTTCAGCTGGGAGTATTTAACTAAATGTAAGAAAAAAAGAGTGAAAATAATCTTCAAAACTGAAAAGTCAACATTAGCCCATTTTGTTTTCTGTTGAATACTTTTTTTCCTGTTGAATACTTTTTTTTCTATGAATTATGCTACATCATGTAAAATTGATTCACAGGTTGTAGCTACTGACTGCCTCTCTTTGCACACATTCACAGATCACCAAAACCTGATCAGGCATATTACTGTTTTCAGCACAATCTTCAGAACATTTTCCCTTCTATATTTGTAATTACTGACTTCACATGTTATTTTGTAGGAAAGGAGGAGGCAACTCTGACAGCCTGTTCTAATAACAAGGATGTTATTTTTATTTCTTTTATACTTGATAATTAATCCCTTCCTAGCAATATAACCTAATGTTACCTGCTGACATGTGAATGATACTAAAAGGGGAAAAAAAGTGTATATACTGTAACCAAGCCTAGATGAAGTCAACAGGTAAGCTATCAGTCTTCCAAAAGAGAAGATGGTTAAAAAAAAAGAGGCTGATTGACTAGCAGTTGTAAACATTGGAGAAAAGTTACCCAACGGTAGAAAAAGACCTCAAGGAGCACAAAAAAGTTTTGAGAGAAGAAAATGGAAGCTGACACTACAAGTTAACAAGCAGAGCTTGCAAAGGAAACAAGGCTTGTAGCAGGTAAAATGACAAGACAGAAGAGAAAAGATGTATTCAAAGTACCAGAGAAAAGGGCTATCTTGCAAAAGGAGGAAGAGAGGAGGAGAAAAATCAATAGCATGAGAAAGTGCAGAAACTGGATTTTCACACTTTTTGCTTGCATGATATAAATATTTAAAGAGTTGAGAAGGTAAACTTCCAGGTTCATACATCCAAATATATGGATAGACAAAGACATACACAAATATATTTAGAAAAGCATTGTATAAAAATGGAGATTAAGTAGCACCTCTGTAGAGAATATCTGGGATAGCATAGAAATGCATTTAGAATGAGACATGGGGGGTGTTCATCTCTCATCAGTCTACAAATTCCAAACAGAGAAATTAAAACACAAAAATGAAGAACTTGTGGAAAAGTAAAGCAGCAAGAGTCACAGATAAAAGGTCAGAGATAATATCTTGCTGTTTGAAAGGTAGTACCAAACTACCCTTGTGAAGTGTTCTCTAAAGAGAGTAGCCCAGTAGGAACATCTGTCTTCCAGTTTTAACTAGATAGAAAATCATAGGGAACCAGGAGTAGCATGGCTGATCTCCATTGCCTTGGATAAACACAAAAGACTGAAACTGGGTTTTTGGCAGATCTGTGCTACTGAGGTTGAAGTAAGTTATGTCAAATATGCTAAAATGTATACTAACCACATGAGTAATTAAAAAAAAACAAAGAGGGAATATGTGCAAGACCTAAGTTACACTGGTTTTGAACAAATCACCTACCAGCTTTCCATCCATACCAATCGGACCCTGGGATAATCAGAAGTCAAAACAAAACGGAACAGTTAAATCACAGGAACACTAAAGATGAGGAAAAACACACAGACTTGGGGGACAGTGTGGGCTTTAGAAGATGAATAACTCTGTCAGTAGTAAAATGCAATACCTTAAAGATGTTTTGAGAATGAAGGCACAGAAAAGAAACAGCAAAAGAAGCAGACCTAACGTAGAATTAATAAAAACAGCATGGTGGGAAGTAGCCAGGCAATAGTTGGAGTTTAACAAAAGACAGGTTCAACATGCAATGAAGGAATTGTCAGTCTGGCAAATCACAGTGGCACAACATAGCTAAACATATGAAATAATGCATCTAGCTTGAGTATTTCTCTTTAAATAACTGGGAAAATACAACAGGCAGCCTATTTACTTACTGCTTTTATCAGATAGCTTCAAGATGAAAAGAGCAAACGCTCTCATGACTAATCTGCATTTCAATTAACATTATGCTATGATGGTTAACAAGAAACTTCAGCTCATGTAGTTCACTGGGTGAGGTATTAAAGATTTCCACCTATATGTTGGCCAAGAAATTCTCTGCCTTATCCTGCTTTATTTATTTATTTACTGTCTTATTTTTCCCCCGGGGAAGTGTGGAATGATGGTCATTGATACAAGTTACTTATTTCCTTCAAGCCCAGGGGTTGATTCCAGTTATTTGGATGCAAATTCTAGAAAGGCTTTAATGTGGTGCCTGGTTTTGTACTAACTGCATGTTTAGATGATCAGAGGAAAAAGGGCTAAAGAAAAGATGGATTAATTGCCTATTTGATATTTAATTGCTACATCTTCTGACATATGAACAGGCAAGTTACTTTTCACTGACAATAAGAGCAGACAGAGAATTTATTTCTGCCATTAATTTCCTTTTTTGTGCTGTAAGTCTGAGATGTCAGGTCTTTGCCCCATGTGAAAGAGACAGTAGTTCACATCTGCTAGAGAGAGGTTTTCTTCTAAATTGCCTTTGCTAAGCATGTGACCCCTTAGGACTGATGGTTCACACTGCTTGATTTAGATTGTTGCTGCTGAGGAGACAGCACCTAATAAATTTGCTGGTTTTATGTTGATCCATTTTATCTTGGCTGCTTTTTTCTCTCTCCTTTCTGGGCACTACTTTGGCTTGTGAGCAAAACTCAAAGTGTTAATAGCTTGGTCTAAATCAGGGCTGCAAGGGTTCTGGTAACCTCTTCACCCATGGGTGTGTGTTCCTGCTGTGTCCACTGTTACTAAGAGGTACTATAGCCATAGAAAAGAGTGAATTCAACCAGCTATCAAGAAAGGACTAAACACTAAGAAAAACAGATGCCATATCAGTCTAACCAGTTCCCCAGATATCTTTTCTCAGCCTAGATCATGGACTCTGACAAAAACTGCAGACATAGCATAAAAGAGGACATCAGCTGGACATACATATTGTGAAACTCAGGGCTTTTGGTACATTAGTAGCTTTCTAAGAAGCCTGTGCACTAACCTACTTGTCAGATCCAATAAAAGGTTGCCGTGTCTGGGAAACCCTGCAGGAATAAAACCCCTCACATCTCTTTCCCTCCAGCTCTGGCTGTGGTTTCCTGTCACATCATGAGAAGATGACATGCTGAGAGTGTAAAGCAGGTCACCAGTATCCTGGCTATCTATGACCACCATTTTCCTTATGTGCCGGTGTCCTGGGAAAGTTTGTGACTGTTGAGGTGACCTACAACATCTTTCAAAGTTCTTTCCTACTATCCAATATAGAGAGCAACATTCTCCAGTGCATTAACAGCACAGCTTTTGTTACTATGCTTCCCCAGTGCCAGCTGATGTCACAGCACTTATTCATTTTCCCATAGCAATTTAGTAAATTCTAAATATGCTATAAAACACCCCAAAACTCAAGGCAAGTCTGCCTTTCAAAGTTTTTTCTAGTGCCATGGTACAGGATATTTATCTAATAGCATTTACACACACCACCTGTTGCAGGTGCATAAATGAAGGCTGAGCTGAAGCCTGGCAATGAATACATTTACTCCTAGAAAGCAGACTACAGATATTACAGGTAGAACACTCAACAATAACATCATGGTTAAGTATATAAAGTTCCCCAGAGGCCTGGGTGGGCCAGTAGCTAAATATAACTGTTTGGTCTACTGCAAGCTTAGCCCAAAAGATTAATTATTTTTATGGTGAATGAATAAAGAAAACAATTGTGCAAGTGTCTGTAGATTGAAAAATTATTATGGAGTTAAACTGTTGGCTTAAAGGGACCAACCAACAGCTCTTGCAGCTGTAGCAGTGCTGGTATTTTGCATATAAACACTGTTTTCAGGGAATGGTTTTTTATAAGAGGAAAAAAAAATACTATTTTTGCTCCCTTATAATGGGAGGCATTTTAACTATCATTAAAATTTTGCATGCTCTTCATCTACGCTACATAGCTCCTACACTTGAATTAAGGGACTATTTGTAGCATCATGGAGTCTCACTAAAGACTAACAACAAATTCCCACTAGGCTGAATAAAAGCACCTACCCACAATGAAAAGTCTTCTAGGGTTTGTTTTAGAGAATAGCAGAATAAAGAGAAATTTGCTTGAGATACACAGCCCTACAGCAGGAAAAAAAAAAAGAACAACAAAAAACAACCTCTGAAGAGATCATTACTGTAAAAATCAGTAATATTCTTTCATTACAAAAATACTAAAGGTTTAAGAGCTAAACCTGATGGTTTCATTTTTTTCCTATATGAATTCTTTCAAGTGTGCTGTAAAAAGATAAAATCTTTCACAAAATGGAAACAACCAAAATTTCCACAACTGATATGGTCTGGGTGAGAAAAACAAGTTGAAACAGTATGTAAGGCTACTTCGGGATGCACAGAATAAAATCCTGTGAGTGGCAACATTGATTTAAATTCATTATATGACTGCACTGAAAGTCTCATGGAATAATCAAAGACATTGTCATTCATTCTGAAAGACTGACTTCAGACTATAGTCTGTCATTGACTTCGATTTGATTGTCTCCAGAGCTGCATGCTCTATATTTCAAACCTCATTCTGCTTTGGTCTCCAAATAACTACTCCTACAGAGGAGCAAGTCACTTTCACAAGTACCAAATATGTGGTTTTCTATAACACAGTGCCTGTAAAACATCTTAGAGAACTAGACAAGACAATGAATCCTGAGAGAGAAGAGGATGAGTTGGTTTATACTACCTACTCATCATGTCTACAGACTTGTAATTCTTTACAGTAAGGATGGTGAGACACTGAAACAGATTGTCCAAGGAAGTGGTTGAGGTCCCCTCCCTGGAAGTGTCGAAGGTCAGACTGGTGGAGGCCTTGAGCAACTTGGTCTAGTGGAATATGTCCCTGCTTGTGGCAGAGGGATTGGAACTAGATGATCTTTAAGGTTCCTTCCAAACCATTCTATGAGTCTGTGCACACAATTTTTTCAGTTACTGTGGGTACTATAAATAGTATTGAAGAGATTCCTTTTGAACTATGCATTTTCTTTCTAGGTTTCCATATTATTTTTAAATGTATGCTATTGCTGTACATGTGGTTATAGCATTACTATTTTCCCAATCTCATAAAAAGCAAAGGTGTTTGCACAGATGTTTTTCTAAATAATAATCAGCTAATAATAATAACAGTAATAATGATGGTAACAACAGCAATAACAGTAAGCATTACTAGCTATCTAATAAGCCTAATATGGACAGAGACAAAAGATGGGAGGAATGGCAATATGAGTGCCAGTTAGACTGGTTTTGTGAAAAGCAACTGCCATTTCTAAAGAATATTATAAACTTGTTTCTCAAAGAAAGAGAGTTGAGTCTGCCCAGGTGGCCAAGGGAGCCAGTGGCATCCTGGCCTCTATCAGGAATAGTGTGGCCAGTAGGATGANCAGAGAGAGTGATTGGCATTGGAATGGGCTGCCCAGGGAGGTGGTGGAGTCACCGTCCCTGGAGATGTTCAAGAAAACATTGGATGAGGCACTTAGTGCCATGGTCTAGTTGACTGGCTAGGGCTGGGTGCTAGGTTGGACTGGATGATCTTGGAGGTCTCTTCCAACCTGGTTAATTCTATGACTTCTATGATTAGATTTTGAATACTACACAAAATCAGTTTTCCATTTAAGCATCATCTTCTTACAGATAGGCTACCCTAGAGGTAAATATTCTGATTATTTTAGAGATTATTGCTAAAAATTGAGTATGTAAGCAAATGCCTCACAAAGCCTCAGAGTTTTGCTGTCAAAAATACAGCCAACATAAAGTTACCTTAGGTAACTCGACTAAAATATTATTTTCTATGGGAAATTGTGTGAAGACAAGAAAAGAAATTGCATGTTGTGATCTATTGTGTGAAAGAAGAATCTTTTAAGGGATGGAAAAGAAGGGGACCTACAATCAGGATGGAGAGGAGCTGTTTACAAAAGTCTGTAGGGGTAGGCCAAGGGCAATGGTTTGAAATTAGAGAAGGGTACATTTAGATTAGATGTTAGGAACCATGAGAGTGGTGGAACACTGCAAGAGGTCGTAAAGGGAGACACTTAAGACCCCATTTCTGAAGATATTCAAGATCAGGCTTGTGCTACTTTGAGGCTAGCTAGAGTGTTTTGGTGAGAAGAACTAGATTACAGGCTACAAAAGAGAAAACAATGGTGATGCCTACTTCACTCATAGGATTGCTGAGAGATATAAGAACAAGAATCCAAACATAGATAAGGCACTTCTTGGGGCATTGCCTGAGCTGCACTTCTCTCTAGCCTCTCTGCCATCTCTCTAACTAATCCACTTTGCTTTCTAACCCCCTGGCCGAACCTCCGTTCTTCCCTGGGACTGGGGTAAGGTTGAGAGGGCTGGGAGAAGGTGAAAGGGTGGTTGGGAGCCCCTCCTGGCGACTCAGGTTTCTGGGAGGGCTGTTGCATTTCTGTATTACCTTTTACCTTGTCTATTTCTGTCTATAACTGTATATACTGTAAATATCTGCTTGTACATTGTGCTAGCTGTAAATATAAGCTTCATTCAAAATTTCTAGAGCTGGCTGAATCTAGTCTGGATGATTTCCAAAGTGTGGGGGGGTGGGGAACACCCAAACCATCACAAGGGTCAACAAGGCTTTGGGCAACCTGATCTAATGCAAGATGTCTCCGTTCAATGCAGGGGAGTTGGACAAGACAACCTGTCAGGTCCCTTCCCACCCATGGCATTCTATGATCTTCTTACTCTTGACTTCTCCACTCATCCTCCAGTTATCATTTTCATTTAAGGGACACTCAAGAGAAGACTGAGTTGTGTATCAGTAGATACACCATAAACCAGACAATTTCTTTGCAAACTGAAGAACACTCTCCAGCTAAACAAAGTTTTTCAGGCTTTTTTTGTTTATTTTTAAATAAAATGGACTAATATATTTCAACAGTGTTTAATTCTGGTAGGTTTATATTAATTGGAAGCATATAGAGAAATCTCTCCATATATTGGGTCGGCACAATCCAGGCACAGATACAGGCTGGGTGGTGAAAGGCTGAGAGCAGCTCTGAGGAGAAGGACCTGGGGGTCTGGGTTGACGAAAAGCTCAAAATGAGCCTGCAGTGTGAGTGCAGCCCAGACAGCAACCCTGTGGCTGCATAAAGAGAAGTGTGGCCAGCAGGGCAAGGGAGGGGATTCTCCCCCTTTACTCTGCTCTCATCAGACCCCATCTGGAGTACTGTGTGCAGTTCTGGAGCCCCCAACACAAGAAGGACATGGAACTGCTGGAGCGAGTCCAGAGGAGAGCCACGAAGATGATCAGAGGGCTGCAGCAGCTCTGCTATGAGGACAGGCTGAGAGAGTTGGGGCTCTTCAGCCTGGAGAAGAGAAGGCTTCGAGGAGACCTTATAGTAGCTTTCCAGTATCTGAAGGGAGCCTACAGGAAGGCTGGGGAGGGACTAATGACAAGGTCTAGTAATGACAGGATGAGGGGGAATGGGTTTAAGCTGGAAGAGGAGAGATTTAGACTGGAAGTTAGGAGGAAGTTCTTTACAGTGAGGGTGGTAAGACACTGGAACAGGTTGCCCAGGGAGGTTGTGGATGCTTCCTCCCTGGAGGTGTTTAAGGCCAGGCTGGATGAGGCCTTGAGCAAGCTGCTCTAGTGGGAGGTGTCCCTGCCTATGGCAGGGGGTTGGAGATGGATGATCCTTGAGGTCCCTTCCAACCTAAACCATTCTATGATTCTATCTTTTCAGCACACACATTCTCTGTGGAAAGAATAAGGAAAAATTTTGGACTTCAAAATTACTCCACTTCTACTTCTTGCATAATTAAATTATAATCTGTCCAATTATCATCTCTAAATGTGTAATGATTTCTCAAACTTTGATGGCTGTTTTTCATGATTGTGTTCTGAATTACTGAAAAAATCCTCACCTAATGCAGATCACAGGTGTTTGAAATGCTTTGCTTACACAAAATTAATAGAGAAACATCTGCATCTCTGAGAGACTGCCATGAATGCACAAACCTGAGCCAAGCTTCAGTAACACTATGCTAGCTTGTGTTTCAGTTTACTGGAATTTCATGGAACCAATAAATGGCTGAGGTTACTTTAACATTTCTTATGGTTGGTGTTGGCTCAACAGATAAAAACAGTGAGACATTGCAAAGGCATAGCTGAAGCTGGTCAGCATACAAGTACTGTCTGGACTCAGTTTGTAGTGCATTGAATTAGAAGTGATACATTGACATTAATAAGAGTGTGATTTTGCACTCAGTTATTAAAATAAACTAAACCAATCACATTTTAAGGTATCCCCAGTAATGTTTAAAAACCTTTTAGATCATGCATTCAACAGTTTTAAAGTAGATGATCACAAAAGGATTTCAGAATTCAAATTCTCTTCTCCTGATAAAATTGTGACCAGATGATTTCACACTCTACAACAAACTTGATTTTTAAATTGTTCCTTACAATTTATGTCAATCTCTTATGTCAATATATACTCAATCTCTTATGTCAATATATACTCAATAGGAGATCCAGAATAAAGCAGAAATCTAGCTTTGGAGCAGCTGTACAAGTTGTCTGCCAGTTACTGTGCCAGATTGAGTTTAAAAATACTTGTATGGAAACAAACAAACCAACCAAGCCCCTGTTTTAAACAGTAGATTATCCCCACAAAGTTCATCTAAGGTGAATGGTGACACATGACCTTTCAAAATCACCTATTTTACCTCAGGCTTTATAGAAGTCAAAACCCCCACAACTGTCAGGTTTCTTCATCATGATATCATTAAAATGATGGATCACCATGTCATTCTTTTTCTCTCTTTGGTAAACTACAGGTTAATTGAGGCTGACATTAATTAGATGTAATAAATTAATCCTAACAAGGACATCGTATACACATTTCTAACAAGTCTAATGAGAGGTATTTATAAGAGAAGTTTCATTTTAGACCCTAATGTGGGCAGTGAGTATGATAAAAGTTCTCTGCTAGCTAAATTTCTCCTACTGATGAAACATTATCATTTCTTTTTCACTGGCTGGAAGTGATTGCTGTTAAGAGCAATGTGAGTGAAAAAGCCCAGATACAAAAGTGACTTCCTTCAAGCCAGAGGAAAAAAAAAAAACCAGTACACTAAATCAACCTCCAATGAGTCTCTTTGGCCAGCAATCAGGAGATCACTGAAAAGGAAAAAAAACAGAGAGAGAAAAGAGAGAGAGAAAGAAAAGTTTACAGCGAAAAGAATGAACTACAAGAGTAGGAGAAAGATGAGCTGAGCTTGCTGCATAAAACCCCTTTAGCAGAAAGAGCAAAATTACTGACAAAGACAAATGAAACACTACAAAGCTCTTTCAAAGAAGTCCATTTCAGAATATCCTGAATTCTAGCAGTTCATATTAGCTACTACCGGAGACATAAAATTCAGACAGCAGGATGATCACCTGGAGATTACAAAGTAAGTATAAATGTATTCCAAGGTAGGGATTTAGTTTTAAAGGAAGAGGAGTTGATTTTTTTTTAAGCAACAAAATTCACAGCAATGTTAGGCTGCTGAATCTTTTTCACCAGTAACTTATGGATGCCCTCTGAACTGTTAGGAGCTTTCTTGTTTTCAGAACTGACATCTTGCTTCTCTGAGACTCACTCAAAATACTGATCCAAAATTAATGATTCCAGATTTGAAGTACAAGCCTTGCCCAATATATTGCCTTTCTTATTTCAATGGAAGTACTATGTTCAAAGTTTAAAAAAAAAAATAAAAAAGGACAAAGAGAGACACAGAGAGAGGGAGAAGACCTTGAGAAAAGATGATCATAGAATCATAGAATCAACCAGGTTGGAAGAAACCTCCAAGATCATCCATTCCAAGCCATTCTATAAATCCATGGGGGAAAATGCCTCTAATAGTTTCACTCTGTAATTCCAGGAATCTCTCATTTACTTGCAAGCTATCTATTAACTCTCTCATCAAATCATCCTGCAAAATTTCCATTATTGAACTAACAAGTATCTCAAAGCTTAGTCTGGAACCACATAAGAGACTCAGAAGCAAGATCCCGGCAAAACATGGAGAATGAATAGCAGCAGCACGACTAAAGATCCAGAGTGCATCTCTATCAGCCAGAAAACTTACACCATGCCTAGACTATGATCTCAGTATTGACACCTCAGTTCATGAGTATAAAGGTGTTCTAATTTATATTTTAAACCACCTGTGGAGTGTAGTGCCTTCAGCACATAAAAATGTGCAGCATAGACATGTAAAGCAATAAGCCAATGCTAATAGTAAGCTGCCAAGCAGAACTGGCAGGACTTTTACACATATTTTCCCCTTACACAAAAGGAAATGTTTGCAGTTTCCCCTAATTTTTAGTTTCTTTGATTTTCAAGAAACAGAAGGACATGTGACTTGCAGAAATTACTTTCACAACATCCATATTGGCCTAAATTAGATGATCAGTAATAGAAATCTAGCAGAAGTTAGATGAGCAATAATGCAACAAGATGGATGATGAAGGACAGTTTTAAAGATCTCAAAATGAAACAGAAACGCCAGGTACAGTGTCCTTGGAGCAACATCACTCTAGATGACAAGAGTCTTAGCTGGCAGCCCTACATACAGTCTGAATACTTCAATAACTGCTTTGCAAATTTAAGATTAACTAGCTGTGTCTTCTGGAGAAGAGGAGGTTGAGGGCAGACCTCATTGCTGTCTACAACTACCTGAAGGGTGGTTGTAGCCAGGTGGGGGTTGGTCTCTTCTCCCAGGCAACCAGCAACAGGACAAGGGGACACAGCCTCAAGTTGTGCCGAGGGAAGTATAGGCTGGATGTTAGGGGGAAGTTCTTGCCAGAGAGGGTGATTTGCCCTTGGAATGGGCTGCCCAGGGAGGTGGTGGAGTCACCATCCCTGGGGGTGTTCAGGAAAAGACTGGATGAGGCACTTAGTGCCATGGTTTAGTTGACTGGATAGGGCTGGGTGCTAGGTTGGACTGGATGATCTTGGAGGTCTCTTCCAACCTGGTTGATTCTATTCTAAGTAAGAAATTCAGATAAAGGAAAAAACCTTCAAATTTCAGCTAGTCAGAGAAAGGTTGAACTACCAAAAAAAGTGCAACATATGGTAACAATAATGGAGTACAAAGAGCTGTGTGCAAGAAAAATTATAGTCACAGCTTTTCAAAAGCATCTTTCACAGCTGAAAAATAATTGCCAAGATGCACTCCCCCCCCCGCCCCCGCTATTTCTGTAGGAAATCTGACAGGCAGTTTCTTGTGGTGCAGAAGCATTTTTGAGTATCTGAGCACATCACCTGCATTTCCTACTGAAATATATATGTAGAAAACCACGAGAAAGTACTGGGCAGACTTAACTTGGAGTGAAGTCTCCCTAAAAGACATCTTTCTATTTATCACGACCAACACTGCTCACCACAAACATACAGCAAAAAAAGGCCAAACGTGAATGTGAATCCCAAACTGTGAAGCATCTTTCTTGTCACAGCTGTTGCTCCTTTGCTTATTGTGGCTGATCACCCAAAAGGGATTGGCATATGCAGGTCATTATATAGTGAAAATTTTCATTGATTAGCTTTAAAAACATTACTCCTTTTTAAAATGAAAATAAATCCAACCATAGGATGTCTTTATACATGAGGCTAGCAAGCAAATTATTTCCAGACAGATACTGGTAGTTTTCTTCTAGTCTATGCATCTTACCAGCATCTGCAACATTTATATAGTCATAGCCATGTTACTGGAAAGTGAAACTACTCTTAACTCCATGAAGAGTAGAATAGAATAGAATCAACCAGGTTGGAAGAGACCTCCAAGATCATCCAGTCCAACCTAGCATCCAGCCCTATCCAGTCAAATAGACCATGGCACTAAATGCCTCATCCAGTCTTTTCTTGAACACCTCCAGGGATGGTGACTCCACCACCTCCCTGGGAAGCCCACTCCAATGGCAAATCACTCTCTCTGGCAAGAACTTCCTCCTAACATCCAGCCTACACCTCCCCTTGAGACTGTGTCACCTCGTGCTGTTGCTGGTTGTCTGGGAGAAGAAACCAACCCCCACCTGGCTACAACCTCCCTTCAGGTAGTTGTAGACAGCAATATAGCTGAAGTTATAATGAAGAATGGATTCATGCATACTGCTTTGGTTTGCTTCATTTTAAAAAGATTATTTACTACTGACTTACATTGTTTACCGTAGACTAAAACTCCAAGTACAAAATACTTAAATGATCCTCAGAAAACCAAACAAAAACAACAGAAAAAGTAAAAGAAATTTGTAAAATTAATCTGCCTAATCTTGGCAAAGCATTCAGTGAGTTGAGAAACAACATGTTGTAACTGCCTGTTGTTAAAATAGTAACTTGTATTGAAATGGTGATCTTTAAGTGCTTATCCCCATATCACAGTATCACCAAGGTTGGAACAACCTTATAAAGGCTTGCAGGACTACTACTATTTCATTATAATACTGAATTCCAGCATCACCCAGGTACTTGAAGACAGTGAAAGCACACTCAGATCAGAAAGTCTCTTCTACTCTACCTAAAAGTTCTTGTTTCTTGAAGAAATTGGAACGTCTGTATCCATAAATAGAAAGCACATGGCCAATTCATCAACGCCAGCATCACTGTGCAAAGATATTTGATGTGGTTGGTGCCATGTTGATGAGAAAACAATAAACTGTGAAAAATGTCACTTCTCAAAAATTAACTTAGCATTCAGCAGAAGATAGATTGTTGCAACATCTGTGGTAAGATAACTTTGATGAATTAAATCTTTATTCTCTTGGAATAATTCTGAAGAATCTGTCTCCTCACACCGCTATGGAAGTGAACTAATTTGCTCACTGTGGCCCCACTAAAGAAGAGTCTGTCTTGTTACCTGCATTTTGGAGATTTGAAAGAATATAAAGAAAACTAATTTTATTTCTTACAGTCAATTTCAGGGGAAACAAGCTCCATTAAGGAAAAGCAGCCTTTGGAAAATAACAGTATCCCAAAAATTCACCTTCAAAGGCTGATTTTTTTAACTTCCCTCAGTGGAACCATCAGCTTTGGAAGATCAGCAAAACTCAAGAGCAGGTATGTAAATCAAATGTTGCTTCTATTAGGAGAAAAAAAATCTGGCCATCACGTTACTTTTATCTGCCTCAAGAGACACATTTTTGAATAGGGCTCCTAGAGAATTAAGAAAAAAAAATGCAGCTGCCACAGAGATACTCCCATCTTGTCTTAAAACAAAGGAGATCAAAGTGGATATCTCCATAAAAGAGAACAGTTGCAAAGAGTTTGAAAGAGAACAAAACTAAAAGCCAAGATACTGAAGCATTTCTAAACACACATGTAGAAAAACTGCCAAAGAAAGCTTTGTGTGAAGAATTCCAGGATAACCAAAAGACCAATGTTCGTACCATAATTCTATCTGGGTGACAACATAGGAGAAAAGCCCAAACTAGTAGAGATTAAACTCCAAAGCAGGTGCTTCAGAAAGCCTTTTGGGTGAGTGATCCCTTGAGTTGAAGGCTTTCCTTTTTGTGACTGCATTCACATTTTGGGTCATCTTTCTGAAAAGGAATATTACCAAAACATTGTAAATGTGTAGTATTACTGAACAGGCCCTATTACCCTCTACAACTACCTGAAGTTGTAGTCAGGTTGGGGTCAGACTCTTCTACCAGGCAATTTGTGACAAGATGAGAAGGTATGGCCTGAGACTGCATCAGGGGAGGTTTAGGTTGGAAGTTAGGAAGCACTTCCTCACGAAAAAGGTAATTAGTCACTGGAATGGACCGCCCAGGGAGGTGGTGGAGTTGCCATTCTTGGAGGTGTTTAAGAAAAGATTGGATGTGGCACTTAGTAACATTGTCTTGTTGATGTGGTGGTGTTAGGTCATAGGCTGGACTTGATCTCAGAGGTCTATTCCAGCTTAAATAATCCTGTGATTCTGTGATCATATTCCTGCCTGACATTTGAACCTGTCATTTACTTTGGTCTGTCAGAGTGCTGAGTAATTTTTGAAGGGATTAAATCTGCATTTTCAGTAGCTACTCTGTACATTTCACTCAAGAGCAAACATCAAAGGGGTTAAAGAGGAGGGAAATTCTTAGTCTTACATTTAAAAAGCAACATTATATTGGCTATAAAAATATTCAGAGGACTTAGAAACCATGTNCATGTTGCTGGGCAAGAAAGTGGAGCAAACAGAGGAAGAAGAAAAGGAACAGCCAAAAAAGACCAATACAAGAAAGTACACATAAAATTGAGACTTGGTGCCATACAGTCACCAGTTAGATGAAGCTTCTAAAGGGAACTTTGGTTTGCTTGTAACTGGCTCAACAGAGGCTACAGACAAGATGCTGAAAGACTCTTGTCATTGTAATTCAGAATCTCAGTAGAAATGTTGCTTCAAACTACTTCTGCAGTTTGTTCTTTTTGTAGGTGAAAGGTCCAATTTCCAAACAACTTCTCCTGACTTTTTTTTTTTTTTTTAATGGCAGATTCCCTTTA
Source organism: Tricholaema leucomelas (assembly GCA_013400475.1). Lineage (NCBI taxonomy): Eukaryota > Metazoa > Chordata > Aves > Piciformes > Lybiidae > Tricholaema lacrymosa > Tricholaema leucomelas. Next base: position 137,284 of record WAAF01003008.1, on the reverse strand, counting down.
TAAGTCTGTGAAATTCACACAAAAAGATACAGAGATTCTTTTGTGGGTTTTGTTTTGCTTTGGCTTCTTTGGGTTTTTTGTTTGGTTTGTTTCTTTGTTTCTCTCCATTTAAGTTTGGGGTTTTTTCGTTCATTTATTTTTTCCCATTGTCTTTGGTTGTATTTTCCTGTTTTGTTTGGGTTTGGTTTTTTTTTTTAATTGAAGAACAACAACTTATTTATACAAAAGATGAGGACAGAGTGGCTGGAGATCAGCCAGGCAGAAAGGGACCTGGGGGTACTGGTAGATAGTAGGCTGAACACGAGCCAGCAGTGTGCCCAGGTGGCCACAAGAGCCAATGGCATCCTGGCCTGGATCAGAAGCAGTACANGGTTGTAGCCAGGTGGGGGTTGGTTTCTTCTCCCAGGCAACCAGCAACAGGACAAGGGGACACAGTCTCAAGTTGTGCTGGGGGAAGTATAAGCTGGATGTTAGGAGGAAGTTCTTGCCAGAGAGAGTGATTGGCATTGGAATGGGCTGCCCAGGGAGGTGGTGGAGTCACCGTCCCTGGAGGTGTTCAAGAAAAGCCTGGATGAGGCACTTCCTGCCATGGTCTAGTTGACTGGCTAGGGCTGGGTGCTAGGTTGGACTGGATGATCTTGGAGGTCTCTTCCAACCTGGTTGATTTTATGATTCTATTGAGCTAGTGTTTGTTTCCCTTTCAGGCTACTTAGGAAAACATACTAAGTTTATCCATGCTCATATATCTGCTTTTTGAAGCTTGCCTATCAAAACAAATTTAGAGATTTTTCTACCTCAACTCTGAAATCTCCTTTTTAACTCTGTGTAGAGCCAGCATCTCATTGCACAGTTAGAAATAAATCTCTCCTTGACAACTGCTGCCCAAACAGAAACAAGGAAACTCAACCAACAAAAACATTCATCCAAAGAAACAAAAGTTACAAAAATGAGAGCAACCTACAGTACAGCGATCATGGCTACCCCCCCCAGCCAAGAAAACCTGCAAATCCAAACTTTTCATACCTGCATCTTTCTTAGCCCTGCTGTGGCAAGCCATACATGGCTATCACTTGTTTCCTAATTTCAGTCAAATGACATGAGTTAAATTGAAGTTCACCAGAGCTGAACAGGTGAATCCAAAGACAGGATACAGTTCAGTAAAACAGCTTTTAAAATCCTAAAGCATTTACCAGTCTCATTAGTTCATTTCATTTCAAAATCTCTAGGCTATTCTTTTAAATTCTGTGGGTCCACACATGAATACATCCAAATAAAACTTTTTCATTACTTTCTTCTGACATAACTGGTTTTCAGGATTATAAGAGGATTTTTGCAGAAGCTGGTGACAGCATGGAGAACAAAAATGTGTTTCTTTGCATTCCCATCTAGGGAGAAACATTTTTTTTATGTAATGGCAATACCAGATTACACTTTACATGCCCTAAAGGCAGAGACCTAAAATGGGAGATCTCCTGTCTTATGCAGAGTAGATAATTGATCCACACAGCTGGAAGTGGAAACGTTGAGGTCATTTTCTCTTCAGAGACCAGCTAATCAGTCAGACTACCTGAACAAAAACCACAAGCTTCACTCAAGAGGAGTATTCCTATTAAGAACAGAAACCTAGACTTGCACTTTCCCAAAGCCTAGAAATGCAAATATTGCATTACACATGGCAAAAATTCTGGAAGTGTTGGATGTTATTTTGGGGGCACTTGTGTTTAAATTTTTATTCTCACCTATGGTACCCTGTGTATGACTGTTCATATCAACCTCTGAGACTAACTGCATGCCACAAACTAAGATGATTCCTGCTGCTGGAGGCCAAAAGCAGCTGCTCAATTAAAATATGTAAGCCTTAATGGAAACCTTAAACTCCAGTACAGTGATATCATTTCTGTTTCACAAATGTGTGTCCTGAGAAAAGAAGAACCTCCTTAGCACCCACAATTTGTCTCCTCATTTTCCATCCACACAGGTCCCAATTCTACCTTGTCCTCTCACAGTAGGTGCTACTTATTTTGGAGACTGATTCTCTAAGTGCTATTCAGCGTGAACAAAAGTAGAAGAATCCATCCTTACCTTCTCTTATCTCACTTGCAATCAGTCTGGTAAAATGAAGAACTATTACAGAGAGAACAGTGTGACTTTAAACAATTTCCACATTCTTTCTGGTTTTACTTCAATTGCTAAGAATTCCAGCCTTCCAACCATGACCAATCAGCAGTTTATTTTAGTAAGAATATCAGGTAGCAGAAAGAAACTGATTTCCACATAAAAAACTTAATATTCTTTTCAGCTGATGAATGCTTGTGTTCATGATTGTTATTCATCATGCTCTTTTTGTGAGGCAAAGCAACAAAGGGTTAAATTTATCTCATTTATAGTGGGAATAGCTGCTGTGAATATGCACAAAATAATCTCAAGATAATTCTTATCAATATTGTCCTCTGGTAGATTATCAGTACTGAGTAGATCTTAATATCAACAAAAGTCACACATGTTAATAGCTTTACCTTAAGCCAAAGGTGGTGGGGGGGAGGAAAATGAAACCCTACCACATTTTGTGAGGGTGATTTATCATCTGTATCCTACACAGTCACAGAAAAAACTTCCAACTGACATTCCACACTGATTATATAAATCTTTCCTACCAGACAAGTGTGTTTGCTTTCAGAAACTGCTTTAACTAATCTTGATTTCGATATGGGCACAGAGAGCTGAGAATATGAAAACAAGGGCAGTCCAAACAACCCTAGTATTTACCCTGCGATACAAGCGACAAGATGGACCCTGAATGTACCCATCCCAAAGATCCTCAGAAAAGGAGAAAAGTGCTCTAAGGCTTTGTTTCTCCAGCTAATTTCTGGCCCTAAAAAAAGAAACAGGAAAACACAGAGATGAGAATCTTATTAGCTTGACAAACACCAGCCAAACAATTTCTGATGTAATTACTGGATGATGCTAAACAGTGTGGGGCTCGTATACAAGTGTATGAAAACTTTGATTCCCAGAAGGGAAACAGTTTATCATTCAGCCTTATAAGATGATCTATCTAGTTCAGGTGTTCACCTGCTCCAGATGTTCTTCTTAGTATCCTCCTTCATAAAATGAAAGCTGAACATTGAGCGCAGGAGGGAGTAGGCTTGAAGAAAACCCTTCCAACCCTGCACTTCCTGGATATCACCAAATCCAAACACCTAGTCTAGTGATCCGGGGATATGTTTCCTTAATGACATTTTACACCCCTTGACCTCAGAAAAGAGTCAAAATGAAGTTAACCTCCCACACAGAAACACTCATAAGGGAGCTGTATGGGTAGTAAAGTTTTATATCTCTTTCAGCTATGTTATGAGTTCAAATGAAAAACCCAGTGTGAAAGAAGATGGTGAGTGATGTTTGCAGGGTAAAGGAATTGATGACAAGAGAATTCTTAGAAGACTGTTTGGGGGTTCCCTTCCCATTTGTAACACATAAAATTAGCAATCAATACAGGATTTCTACTGCAAGTGATTTAACATTTTCTTTGAATCTCAAAACTTGTGACTAAGAGATGGTTCAGGCAAGTTGCAAGAGTCATTTTTAACTGTCAATAGTTGCTCTATATCCACATGTAATCAGCAAACAGAAGATGAGAAATGAGGCTTAGAATTACCCTTGGAACATGAAATTTTGCTCCAAGACAATTGGCTTTATAAATAAAGCTGTTTCTGTTAAACTAGAGAGTTACACTGCGTGTTGTGAGGAAGTGATTGGGAAGTTTCAAACGGTGTGCTGAATGAAGCAAAAGTAGGAATGATTTTAGGTACAGCTCAAGCATTATTTATGCCTCCCACAGCATAAATGTGAAAATCCTAACTGCAGTCTTCTGCAAGCCACCTGCTTAGCTGCTAAGATGAACTCCATGAAGTGACAGAGAGACCAGAAATTTATGTATGCTCCTAAATAAATGATAAACCAGGTTAATTAATTTCTCTAGTTATGCATGTTTTATTATGAGAGGGCAATATTTAAAGCCACAAAGAACACATTGTTAATTTACACCTATCCTTTCTACTTACCATCAACTATAACTCTTTTTCCTGATGGATACATAGAGAATTATATTATTTTGAACTGTCAGCTGTCAATCTAAGCTACACTGATTCACAGTAGCCTGCAGTAGCCTGTCTTTATGTGCTCAGTTCTCTTCACACACTGACTTCCAGATCCATGCCATGCAGAGGCGTGGATTTGGCAACACAGGAGTTCTCTGCCCATGCATCTGAGCTGGAAATTGCTAATTTAAAGAGGGTCTTGGCAGATCTATTGGATGGCAAGAATTAACTGTATTTATTAATGATATATAGAAGTTCTTTATTATAATGTTGTATTATTATTCTTCTAAATGTCTACATCCTTATTTGTATTGCTACATAGAAAATAGACTAAAATAACTTAGAAAGTTTAATGAGATTAAACCAGAATGTACTACGTAGAGGCAGACATTTATTGCAGCACGAGTAATTTTCCTAAGTCACCATGTGAAGTTTTTGCTTTGGCTTATATAAAACAGGGGGTTTTATGATTCCAGGCACTGAGGAAAATGTAGAAATATCCTTTGATATTAATGGGTTTTACAGATGAGGCAGTTTTTACCTCATTATCACAGCCACAGATATGGAGTAGCTTGGGGCATTCTGAGCATCCTCCTTGGAGCTGCAGAAATAAACACTGCCTTCTCTTATGTGCTCAGCCTTACATAACTGTAACAGATGAAAGGATTCAACCCATGGTTCACTCAAAAAGAGCTGTGGTTACTACTGAAAGAGTGATCAGGTATTGGAATGAGCTCCCTAGGGAAGCGGTAGAATCACCATCCCTGGATGTGTACCCAAAAACCACGTATACATGGCATTCAGGACATGATTTAGTGGGCACAGTGGTGCTGTGCTGGTGGTTGGACTTTGGACAAAAAGATCTTCAGACAAAAGATCTTTGAGGTCTTTTTCAACCTTAATGATTCTAAGACTGTGAAAGTTGCAACCAGTTTATGAGAAGCTAATGGACATATTCTGATGTGTAGCTTCAGCTGTCGTCTGTGAGAGAATTCATGGCAATTGGAAGCCTACAAAGTCTCAAACTTTTCTGTTCTGGACAAATTTTATGGTTATCTTCAATCACTGTAAAAATGGCATAAAAGGGAATTAAACTGATGAATTAGATTATGTATAATTTATAGATCCAAAAGGTCACAGAAAACTTAGTGTTACTGACATCATTAGAAAGGACACAGTTATTACTTTGCCATGTGAATTTAGAAACTCCCCACAATTTGTAAGAAAAATGGGAATTAATTTGATGGTGTTTATTAATACGTCCTCAGCTACAGGATTTCCCTAAAATATTAATGCGTTCTTACAGCCTTCTTCTGGTTCTCATGGCACAGAAATACTAAGTCATACTTAGCAGCAAGTGTGTGCTGTGTCTGCTTAAACCATGCATTTGGTAACTGATGAGGATTATTACTGAGAATCATAGAACCAACCAGGTTGGAAGAGACCTCCAAGATCATCCAGTCCAACCTAGCACTCAGCCCTATCCAGTCATCTAGACCACGGCACTAAGTGCCTCAGCCAGTCTTTTCTTGAACACCCTCAGGGATGGAAATTGGGGAAAATGCCATGTTGCAAAAGTGTTTATAGCTGCTTGTTTTCAAGGGCAGGGGGAAAGCCTCAAATTGTGCCAGGGGAGGTTTAAACCAGACATTATAAAAATTGCTTTACTGAAAGGGTGGTCAGGTAGTGCAACAGGCTGCCCAAAGAGGTGGGGTCACTGTCCATGTTTAAAAAAACCAATCATGCAGACATGGCACTTTGGGATGTGTTTTAGTGGCCATGGTGGTGTTGGGTCAATGGTGGGACTCAATAATCTTAGTAGTCATTTCCAGCTGAAACAATTCTATAATTCTGATATGCTATGTTGGGAAGATTTTGGAGGTGCTGCTCAAGTTATCTAGATTAAACAGTCTGATACACCCTGCAGCTATAGGTCTATTAACCAATGCTACAACTGCAAGCAAGTATGGTATAACTCACTTTTAAAGAGTAGATTTGATCTCTTACCTAACAGGATATTAACTGCCACACTACAGTCATTGATACTGCAGTTAAAAACTGTAATTAGGGTCATATCTATGATTTGATATCAAAGTAAAATTCACACCTAAGCAAGCAATGCACCTCTGGATGACTTATGTTCAAGGCTCACATCACATCTCTGCCCCTTCTGGTCTCCCCAGTTCAAGAAGAATAAGGAACAACTGCTAGAGAGAGTCCAGCGTAGAGCCACTAGATGCTGAGAGGACCAGAACATCTGCCGTACAAAGAAAGGCTGAGACACCTGGGACTGTTTACCCTGGAGAAGAGGAGACTGAGAGGGAATCTCAGTGATGATGACCAATATCTAAGGGGTGAGTGACAGGAGGATGGAGCCAGACTCTCCTCAGTGGTGTCTAGTGGCAGGACAAGGGGCAGTGAACACAAACTAGAACACAGGAGGTTCCATGTATACAGAAGGAAAAGCTTTAAGGGTGACAGAGCACTGGACTGCCCAGAGAGGTCACAGGATCCCCAAGTATGGAGGCATTCCAAACCTCCCTGGATGCATTTCTGTGCAATCTGCTCTAGGTGTACATGCATTAGCAGGAGGTTTGGACCAGGTATCCAGAAGCCCCTTCCAACCCCTACAATTATATGACTCTAGCACAGTTATGGCTTGAAAACAGTCATCCATCATTTAGAACAATCAGTCATCCATCATTTAGAACAATCAGCTCCAGTATCTGCAGCCATCACTGAGTGATAGACTTGACAGATGTATTCGTGGAAAGAACTGAAATCATCCTTTGCCTACAGCTGGTTTAGCTTTATATATGAGAGTGGAAGTGAATTATCTTCCCAACTCTTACTCCTGCAGCTGCTGGCCTGACTATAATACAGAAGTCCAGGTTCTGTGATAGGAGTGTAGCACTGGTGCAGAACATACAAAGACATCTAGAGGCTGTCTGTGACAGACGAGTATTACGCTTCATGTCAGCTGAAGTATGCTCTTGGAAGACCTGGTAACAAATGGCTGGTATGGAGCGTTTTGGTGAGCCACAGCAAGACTATATAGAGTTACAACTTGCAGTGAATGTGTTAATGGAACGTGGTTATGTGAAATAAGAAAAAAAACCCTAAGGATTTAAGCTCATCCTGAGTAGTAACTCATTTATACTAAATCTAAAGCACTGACATCAGCTGGCAACTTTGTGCAACAATGGGCAAGGAGTACATGGTTAGAAACAGAGATATCTGCAAACCCAGTAGTCTTATGAGGTGAACAGATGACCAACTATCTATTTCAACAAAGCAAAGGATTCTCTCCACTCACAAAAAACAAGCAACTAGCTAGAGGCAGATGAATTATCTGAGAACATAATTTCTCCCAACCTAATCACTTCCACCAGCACTAAAAATAAGGATAAAGTATATAGAACTGAGGAAACAAAGTTGGGATTCCAGATGTTTCGCATTTTATGTGTATTTAAAAGCAAAATAAAACAAAACCTGAAATAGTTACCAATGCATCACTACCAAACCTGAAACTTATTGCAAAAATGTTGTTGGTATAGGTTTAAGATGACATTTTGGTTAAATGCCAAAATTTCAAGGTGGTCTGTGAAGACATCTGCTGAGAAAAAAGAAATGCTGCAGAGCAGGAGCCTTCTGTAGGTTAACCAAGCCAAATCTCGAGAGTAAGGTCAGGAACAGACACAGCCCCTCTTGTGAACCTAGACATTTGTATTTTACAACTGTGAAAAAGAGGAAAGTTGACCAGCTACTGGAACGTTATAGATGTTGCAGAAGTGCTTAATGCTACCACAGGCTGTGCTTAATCACAGATGAAAAATGCTGTCTTTGGCCTTTTCTTCTCTTTTGATTATTCCAGATATGTTTGTTTTACAGCAACTGAGCTGCCATAGTATCTGAGGTTGAAAAATTTGCATTTGGATTGGATTAATTATATATATATATGCACACAGAAAAAACCCTGCTACTTACTGCACATTTGCCTGCAGAGCCCCAGTCTAACTGGAGAACCAGCAAAAAAATGAACTATGAACCACTGCCAAAGACAAAACCACACAGCAGGACACTAAAAAGTCTTTATCCACTTTCTCATAACAGTAGTCTTCTTGTTCCTCCACACCAGGCCTATTTCTTCAAGCTCAAATCTCTCACTGCCATTCTCTGTTCTACCTGTAACTCTCTTTACCTTTAGCCATACAGGCACAGACAGCAGACTGAGGTGGATAAGATCCTTCCTACAGCTACCTGAAATTCATTACATATGGGGGTAACAGTTTGTCTTATGATATATTGAGATGCATTTTTACAGGTGCAAAAATTTGTTGTGATGACATCTTCTAAACTAGAAGGAAGACTAAAGAATAATTGAAATTCTCTATTTGTTGTCCTAGGCTTTCCCAGTTTATCTTCACCATTCAGAGGTGAGGAACTCTTTAAAGAGCTAAGAAAATTTGAAATTTCACTTGTCATTTAATTTAAAGGATTTGTATTTCAGGTTTGAGTAACTTATATGTTATAGTTAAAGGAAAGCAATATCTGATTTAGACACATCCTTTTCTGCAAGAGATGAACCTATCTGCATCTCTTGAAGAAACAAGGATGCTAGAAGCAATGAGATTTAATGTCAGGGACCTGGTCACCTAGTGCAGCCATAACAGCTCCTAAAAAGTCTTGTAAATGTAGCAGATGTACTGCAGACTCACAGCATGGAAAGATGTAAGAGAAATTTCCCCAATCTCCTCTTTATGAAGCAAAGCTAAACAGGCATTTTCATATTGACTCTTCCTTCTGAAGATACCGCAGCTTTACTACCATATATGCAACAACTTCCAGACTGATTTACTTGGCTCTTGAGCTTGAGCTGTACTTCAACTTGGGCAAAGAAGTAGGACAATTTTTCCCAGTCTGCTTCAACTTGCCAATGTAAAACTGTACATAACTTCTACCCACTCAACCAGCTTCTAAGATTCCATGTCGTAGCATTACTTCTGAAGTGACTTTGCCATACAAATTCCATGCTGTTAATATCTGTGTTCTCAGGCACTAGTTTTGTGCCCTCTTTTGTTTTCTTTTATTTAAGAAGATGTGATATTCTGATTGAATTTTAAACTCAAATTGAAAGAGTGGCAGCTCTGAATTTGGTCACTGTCTGTTATACAAAGTTGTTAATGAGTTTAAAAAAAAGAAGTTGTGACTGCACATTTTTTATACTATTCATGGTGTCTTACATAATAATCAAATAAACACTGTTTTCTAAACCCCTTGATGACTGTGGTAGTCACTTGCAGTAAGTCCAGCTTATGTTCTAGACTTTTGATATAGTATCTTCCCAGAATACAGATTTCTCACAAGGCCAAGTGCAGGGTTCTGCACTTTGGCCACAACAACCCCAAGCAGTGCTACAGGCTGGGGACAGAGTGGCTGGAGAGCAGCCAGGAAGAAAGGCACCTGGGGGTACTGGTAGATAGTAGGCTGAACATGAGCCAGCAGTGTGCCCAGGTGGCCAAGAGAGCCAATGGCATCCTGGCCTGGATCAGGAATAGTGTGGCCAGCAGGATGAGGGAGGTTATTCTTCCCCTGTACTCAACACTGGTCAGGCCATACCTTGAGTCCTGTGTCCAGTTCTGGGCTCATCAATTGAAGAGAGATGTTGAGGTGCTGGAACGTGTCCAAAGAAGGGTGACGAAGCTGGTGAGGTGCCTGGGACACAAAGCCCTCTGAGGAGAGGCTAAGGGAGCTGGGGTTGTTTAGCCTGGAGAAGAGGAGGCTCAGGGGGGACCTCATTGCTGTCTACAACTACCAGAGGGGAGGTTGTAGCCAGGTGTGGGTTGGTCTCTTCTCCCAGACTACCAGCCATAGAACAAGGGGACACAGCCTCAAGTTGTGTCAGGGGAAGTATAGGCTGGATGGTAGGAGGAAGTTCTTCACAGAGTGATTGGTATTGGAATGGGCTGCCCAGGTTGGTGGTGGAGTCACCGTCCCTGGAGGTGTTCAAGAAAAGCCTGGATGAAGCACTTCGTGCCATGGTCTAGTTGACTGGATAGGGCTGGGTGCTAGGTTGGACTGGATGATCTTGGAGGCCTCTTCCAACCTGGTTGATTCTATTCTATTCTATTCTATTCTATTCTATTCTATTCTATTCTATTCTTTCTTAAGGTACTTTCAAAATGAGAACAAACATAGACAACGAAAACTGAGTCCTGAAAAACACAGGTACTAGGTTTTGGTGAATCTGCAACATTATGATTTGGCCCATTGGGCAGAAGGGCTTTTAGGTTATCTGTGGCAGACACACCTCACTATCCTCACAAAATATCTCATAAAACCCAATAAATATTAAAGCAATAAAATTTCTGCAGGAGTTAAATAGGACTCCAGAGAATTAACTTTAAACACTAATAGCCTTTTCATAGAGCTCTACAGGGCTGCATAAGTACTTTTAAAGTGCATTGCAGTTGCTCTTACGTATTTCACATTCAAAGCAGGAGGATATGGCTGTGACTGAAAATACTGAACAGCCAGCCAAGTGATGACTTTCAAGAATCAGAGCCAAATTCGATCCTGAGTCATCTTGTAGCAGGAAAAAGTGCTCAGTGGATGCCTGGGACTACTGAAGGCACACATTTTCCTATGCATGCAGGGATGGCTGCATTCATACACAGAAATATGTTCAAACTAAAGTTTATCCATAATGATGCCAATGTTAGACCCAGTGATTCCACTAACACAGCTTCCAAAAGCCTTTGTTGTCTTCAGATCCCCCAACAAATTTCTTCAAGAAAGCAGCTGGACCAGGACAAAGGACTGTGCCCTCAGGCTCTGAAGAAAATAGTATTTTCAAACTGTCCCCATGCAGCCTTCAAAACCTGCATGAGTCCATCATCAATACACTCACTCATCTCAATTTACACTGTAGACCAAGAAATTAAATCCATTTTTTGTGCTTTGCACAATATGGACTTTATCTTGTGCATTATGTTCGTTAACCAGAATGAGGATCACAAAAGATATCTAATTTCCACAGAAGCTGTGATCTGAGAGACCTAAGGGTCTTTTTTTTTTTTTTTCCTTTTAAATTCCAGAGCTCACATGCTGGATGGTGATAAACAGAGGGGTTTTAGCAAGCTTTTCATTCCATCTTCTCCTCCACACACTTGTGTGCTCAGCTACACAAAACACTCTAAGTGAAATTGAAATGTAAACTCTGAAAGCTGATAATGAATTTCAGAATATCCAAGCAAGTTTCTTGATACTGATTATCAATTCCTCATCAGCTGACTTCCAGTTTCTTATAACAATAAAGATGATGTTTCATTGGTAACATTTCTCAGAAAACCTGCAACTGGAGAAGATGCCCTGAGAAAAGCAGAGAGGTAGGTTGCATAAATAGCAGCATGGGTAGCAGGTCAAGGGAGGTAGTTCTGTCACTTTGCTCTGCTCTGGTGAGACTTCACATGCAGTAGTGTGTCCAGCTATGGAGTCCTCAAAAAAAAAAAAGGAAATAGACCTGTCGGAACAGCCATAAAACATGATCAGAGGGCTGGAGCACCTCTTCCATTAGGGCAGGCTGGGAGAGTTGGGGTTGTTCATCCTCAAGATGAAGAAAAGGCTCCAAGAAGTCTTTATTAAAGGATTCCAATATATATGTGGGGCAGACAAGAAAGCTGGAGTTGTTTTGGTTTTGCCTTTTTTCACCAAGGCATGTAGTGACAGGGTAAGGGGCAAGAATTTTAAACTAAAGGAGGATAGCTTTAGATCAGACATAAGCAACCAAGCTTTTACAATGAGAATGGTGAGCCACTGGAAGGCCCAGAGAAGTTTTGGATGTCCCATTCCTGGAGGTGCTCAAGGACAGGTTGGATGGGTCTTTGAGCAACCTGTGGTTAGTGAAAGATACCCCTGCCTATGACAGAGGGTTGGACTAGATGACCTATGAAATTTTCCTCTATCTGAGTTCAAGGAATCCAATTTATATTTACTAATAGAAACACTTATAAAACTCATTTAATAATGAAGCATTTTTTTGTCTGAAATAGACAAGTCAGGATGGAAGAGTCCTCCAAGCTGTGCTATAAATTACGTTAAGATCATTATCATGCTTTAGCAGTCACTATGTTGTTGGATTGTCACTGAAATGAACCCACTTACATATTTTGCAACCTGGGCTTCTAATGCACACATGACAGCAGGCATCTCCTACGTCCCTTAAATGAGCCACTGCAGTGAATTTGCCTGACTACTTGAAAGAAATGTACCACTAATAGATCTTAGGAAGATGCATTATTTCATTTTTTTTTTCAGGCAATAAACTTAAAAGAGATGAATGGAAGTTGGCAGAAAAATGAATTGCATCCATTATCAGCAAATTACTCTGTGACAGACAGTGCAGCCAACTGCTAGGACCCCAGTAATAGCATTTTACTTTGCTCAAAATGCATTTAATGAAGCAGTAGAGAGAAACAGGATAGAATTAAAAGAGGGAACTTAGAGGTTCTGTATGGCAACTGTAGAGTCTTCTAATACAGAAAACTGAGATGCAGTAGCTCACTAAAGAATGCATTTAAATTGGAGTAAAGAATTAATTTTGTACGCAAGAATAGAGAAGCTCAACACAAAATATGTATAATGTAAATCAGGGCATTGCATTTATGCATTGTTAAACACACAGGTTCTGTTCAAAAACTTCTCAAAAGTGTTTTGCTTTGCTTCTAAACAAAAGGCCTACATTTTCTAGGCATCTTTTTGACATTAAGAAAGGAAACTCCAAAACACAACAACATGATTTTAGAGTTATATGTGTATCTACTACAATAAACATAGGATGAGTTACCGGATAGCCATTTCTCCCTGGTAGACCCTGGTTGAATGAGATGAAATGGTAGGACACACATTAACAACACAGTCATGACATACAATGTAACAAACATGCAGAGCACGTTACTAACAACCTAGAATTTGCATATCAATTAATTTTGGTTATGTGACATTACTACAACCCAATAAACATGAAATTGGTCCTATACGGTGAAGAACAGCCTTTGGTAATGCAAATTATGTTTTACATTAGCCCTCTAATTAAAATCTACTGGCTACTTTTGATGCCCACTGAAATTAGTTTTGTTGTGAAGAGAATTTTCCATGTAGACTGAAGGGCAATTTGTGGTTAAAAGCAAAAAAGAGTTTAATGCTTAGGCAATAAAGTTATTAAATACATAGGCTATCACTACAACACAGGTGTCCAAAAAAAGAAATTAGAGAATGCTGCAGTAAATCATTAAAAAGAACTTTCTGAGAGCCTCAGCCTTTGACATTCTGCAGCCATGTACAGGGAAAATAAACAGCACACTGCAGCACCTTTGAAAATACAACACGATTCCAAACAGTGCTGTGTGAGATACACAAACATTTGCTATTTTAAATGAAAATGATTACCACAGTCACTCAGGTGAAAACAGTAACTTCCCAACAGCTGCACCTATCCACACTGTGTCTATGGAACTAAAAAAAGTGAATTAGGAACAAAGAGTACAATTTTAATTGCCTCTTAGCAACTGAAACCTTCACTGTCTCTAAGTTTTGAGTATGAAATTTAGAATTTTAAGTGAGATACTTCTTAAAATTATTCAGTATTTCAGGACTGAGTTAATATTGCCATGACTGAGACTTTTTAATGGACCTGTACTAAAACAGTGGGGAGCTGAAGTCAAAGACCTTTGTAATGAGGCACATAGTGAACCCTTGCTACATTATCTTGCTACAGGAAAATCGTTTGTGTGATGATTTATGGTTGCTTTTATTATTTCATGGGAAGACTGCAAAAGAAATTGGGGAAGCCAGTGTTTCTTACAAATAAACAGCACCATTACACATAGTCTGGCTTTTCATTGTTAAATGAAAATATTAAATGATGGCTAGTTAAATGAATTTGCCAGTAGGAGCTGCTGAGCACATGGTCAAAATCTTTCAAGGGTAAGTAGTAAAACTGCTCAGGATACACAGCTGACAACAAAATGGTTAGGTCACGGCATTAATTTAATATATTAATTCACTCTTCACAAGAAGGCATGTAGCATAGAACAGACAGATAATCTGGTCCTGAAAAGATTGTGGAAATACTGTATTAAATAAAAAGTAATAATAAAAAATGGAAGCCTGTAAACATTATAAGAAAAATACTGTTTTAATGTCACTGTTTTACACCATTCGGTGTCACTGTTTTACACCATGCACGTATGTCACATCAATCACATACTATAGTTTGAGATCCTTGTGTTTACTCCTGTTCAAGTCAGACTTTCAACCTACCCTAGCAATATAGAACAAAGCAAACAAACCCCAATCAAACAGAGGAAGTTACCACCCAGCAAAATGCAAAGCGACCAAGTCTGCGCTTAAGATCACACTTTTTTTTTTACACTGCAGCAAAATATCTGTTCTAGAATCATAAGCAAAATGAACGTAACATACTTACATGGAATTGGGATCCAAACTGCTATTTGGTGTGCTGAATACAAAACCTTGTTTCAGAGATTTATTTCTTCCTTAAGGAACTTTCTGGTTAAATTATTCAGCTCCGAGATAATTAGTAAGTGATCACACTGTATAAGTATAAATATCAAGCTTCCCTCCTGATCATACATGATCATTTTATCATGGTGATAACTTAACAGGATCTAACATATTTCCCCCTGATTCTGGAAGAACCAACAATGTATCACTGTACTTACAGGAGGTCCTGTTGGGCAAGGGAGAAGAAAAAAGGATAAAAAAAGAGAGAAAGAAAAAAAAAAAGAATATGTAAGCTTATGAAGTTATTAAAGAAAGACACACATGTACAAAGCCAAGCAAGCACAGGGCCTCAGGACTGTAAGTAAGCAGCACTGCCAATACACTGAACACATTTTCCCACTCAGGTACTTTTTAGGTCTGGTTATGCAACTTGTAAATGTGTTTAATGCCTAAATGCATGTGCTTACCTTACCAGTTCTACAATTACAGTCATGCAATCTTATGCAAGCTGCTTCTCCATCCACTTCCATGCAATTTCATGCAGGTCCAAAAATACCAGCCATGGCCTAGGATTCATTTTGTCAGACTCCACTAAAGCATATGTAGCCACATCACCCGTTCCTGTTAACCACACAGTGGGTATTGGATCACAGTTTGGTTGCAAAATTGCAGTAAGTACCCTTGGCATTTAACCTTGGTATCTCTTCAAGACCAGCATCTTCCAGCCTTGTAACTTTGCCTATGAGGGGAGTTTTCAGTGGCCACCTGACAGCTCTGAACTTTCTTTTCATCACCTTACTTTCTCAAAGCACACATGTAAAAGGGTCCCCATTAAAACATTTCACTTTGTGAAGTGATATTTGCACATTTTTTCAATTATTTAGACTCAAAGACTTCTGTACAGAAGTTCTTGGAAACATTATCCAAAGTCTACAAATCAAATCTACTATTTCAGTCTTATTAAGCTGAGCAGCTGCAGCTCTCCAATCAATGGCATTTCATTAAGCTTTTATGCCTTTAATTTCTGAATAAAGCAAAGTGCAAAAGGAGTATAAAATGGCAGCAGCTGTACTTTGAGACTGCTTTTAATATTGACAGCCTTTGGATTTTAACAATGCAATTTTATTGTCCAGCAACTAAGGTAATTTCTTTATCCTGGTAAACATTCTTAAGCAGCATTTTAAGGTGCAGGTCTGTTTTTAAATGAGAAATCAATTTCCTTTATTAATAGTTTAATATGTGGTTATTTGGGATGTAAAACGACTCGACAAACATCCTGCAAAGTAATTGCCAGGATCACTTGTGAGGCACTCTTCAACTAAAGAATTTCCTTCTGTACCATAGTGTTTTTCTCTGAAGTACCTGGCCAAGCTTGGATGGAAACTCCAAAGTGATTTGTATTAACCACTGGCAGGGCTTGGTTTCAGTTTTGTGATGAAGGAAGGTGTAGAAATAGTTTTTAAGAGCCATATAAATGATCATCTACAGAGATAAGAAAGGCTACAGAAGATTTACAGAGATCAAGTTGATTGGGAGATTTTCCTAACTGGCAGATTAGATGAGACAAGCAAGGAGAACAGAAATGCTTATTTTCTCCTGAACTGCCTTCAGAAAGTTCACCTTTATGAAAAACTCGGCCCTGCAAGGTAATCAACAGTTCTTGTTGCTGTGAAGGTCAGGTGGAAGACGTGCTCAGCATCTCACAACTTTGTCTCAACTGAAATTTCAAGCTCTGCTCTCAACAGCAGCCACCCTGGTAGAGGGTAGCAAACCAACATCGCTACCCATTTCTAGCAAACAACATTTTTTCTTACAGAGTAGTCTGCTTATATTATTTCCCCAAGTACTAACACTCTTAACATAAGGAATTTTATCTCTTCCTTTATTTCCTTATAAAATTTGTGCTCCTCAAACCACAGGGACTTGATGCAACACTGACAGAGCACTGCAACTATGGATTTACATGAAGTTATACTAACTGGCACAAGTGTGAGAAAACACCAGAAAGGTTTGACAACTACCATTCTGTTGCCAACAGTACCATATCAAACATTACCAAGTGTCCCTACAAATTAATGATGTCTAAGACTAAAAAAACTATCTGGAAGACCACCAGGTAATATGCCAAGGGTCATATTTTTTTACCAGAAAAATTTCTAGCACTCTTGCAGAGCACATGATTAATGTGACTAAAAACGAAGGCATGCTTGGGTATACACCATCATGAAAACACAGGCATCAAACAGCAGTGGACTATAAGAAATTGAAAACTTACCAGTCTCTCCTCTTCTGCCTCGCTTACCTCTTTTCCCTGGAGGACCTAAAAAGAAAATGATGGGTTGTAACTTTTTTCCTTGAAATTATAGGTTGAATGTCATTCGTGTTTTGATGCGAGGGCATTAGACACATGCATTGTATGAAGCTCAGAGGGCATTAAACAGATCTTTATGATAGAATCAAACAGGTTGGAAGAGACCTCCAAGATCATCCAGTCCAACCTAGCACCCAGCCCTAGCCAGTCAACTAGACCATGGCACTAAGTGCCTCATTCAGGCTTTTCTTCAGCACCCCCAGGGACGGTGACTCCACCACTTCCCTGGGCAGCCCATTCCACTGGCAAATCACTCTCTCTGTGAAGAACTTCCTCCTGCATTGTATGAAATCCAGAGACTTTGGCTGAGCAGGAGCAAAAGATATGTAAAATAAGATTTAGGAAGTTCAAGATAAAATTGACAGCTACATTACCCATGATAGGCTCTCACAAAAAAGGCTGGGAGAAACTTTAGAGGTTATCTGGTTCATCCTGCTCTCTCAAGGAAAGTTAACCACATCTAAATTATTACTGCAGCTTCCAGAGGCATTTTTTTTCCTCAGTATTTCACTGTTCTGACAAGTGGAACATTTTTCTTTATGTCTAACTTGCTGCACTGAAGCCCATCAATTCTTCTGCTTTCCACTACAAACTCTAGAGAAGAAATTGTTCCTTCTCTCAAAAATGAGTCTTTTTATTCCTCAGAATTACTGCACCATTCCTTCAATCTGCTTAAACCAAACTTATCACAGGGCATTAAATTTCATTGTTATTTCTGTATTAAGCTCAAAGATTAGTTCTGATTTGTAAAAGTAAATCCTCTAGAAAACACATTCAGCTTCTGTCTGAAAATATCAGAGATGAAGAAATCATCACCTGGCCCATCACACTCCAAACACTAACAGCAGTGTTAGTGTTAGACACTGCCTAAGGCACTTTGATCCCAGGTTGTATCTGTTAGATGTTATACAGGAGCTTAGTTCCTGTACGACTTTTGCTAAGGAATACTTTACTGCTCATTGTCCTTTCTCCATAAACATTTACATAACACAGTCAGTGTTTGCTGCCACTTCTAAAGAAAAAAAACAGATAATTTTGTCCCTCATTTCTACACTCCAATCTTCAACATAGTTTCTAAATTACAGACATCAGGAAGACATGCTTCCTTTCTTCTTGGTGATCTTAGTTCCTGAAAATGAAAGTACGCTTGCACTGCTCCTTGTATGGCTCAGATAAGCAGCAGCTGTGGTGGTGACACAGAGTCCTAGCATGCTGCTGCTCGGAAGAAAAAAACCACAGGTGGGACTCTCGAAGCTGCTAAAAAGAGGCAAGCACATGGGTGGAATTTCTGCACAAGGACCAAAAGCACCTCACCATTTGTAACAGATATTAGGTGCACAGGTGGTTTTGTTAAGCACCTGTCTGCTACTTTAAAGAGCTATAAGAGTTTACAAATTGTAACTACCATCATATAGCTTTTAAAGGCATATGAATGTCAAATCGACCTTTGCATTATATGCTTGCAGCAATCTGGCATCAAAGGCTAAGACACTGAAAAGCAGCATTTGTGATACAACTTTAATATATGTTTGCCAGGGAAGCAGAAGGATATTGATTAAAAATAAAAATAGAAAAAAAATTGGTGTAGTTCCTGTCTTGAAAGTCAAGAGGTTTACTCCTATTAGAAAACTCACTACAACTCTCCTTTCTTGCTCTAACAGAATAGAATAGAATCAACCAGGTTGGAAGAGACCTCCAACATCATCCAGTCCAACCTAGTACCCAGCCCTAGCCAGTCAACTAGACCATGGCACTAAGTGTCTCATCCAGGCTTTTCTTGAGCACCTCCAGGGACGGTAACTCCACCACCAGCCTGGGCAGCCCATTCCAATGCCAATCACTCTCTCTACCAACAACTTCCTCCTAACATCCAGCCTAGACTTCCCCTGACACAACTTGAGGCTGTGTCCCCTTGTTCTGTTGCTGGTTGTCTGGGAGAAGAGACCAACCCCCACCTGGCTACAACCTCCCTTCAGGTAGTTGTAGACAGCAATGAGGTCTGCCCTGAGCCTCCTCTTCTCCAGGCTAAACCACCCCAGCTCCCTCAGTCTCTCCTCAGAGGGTTTGTGTTCCAGGCCTTTCAGCAGCCTTGTTGCCCTTCTCTGGACACTTTCCAGCACCTCAACATCTCTCTTGAATTGAGGAGCCCAAAACTGGGCATAGGACTCAAGGTGTGGGCTGACCAGTGTTGAGTACAGGGGAAGAATAACCTCCCTCGTCCCACTGACCACACTGCTCCTAATACAGGCAAGGATGCCATTGGCTCTCTTGGCCACCTGGGCACACTGCTAGCTCATGTTCAGCTACTATCCACCAGTACCCCCAGGTCCCTTTCTTCCTGGCTGCTCTCCAGCCAGCATGGGTTTAGGAAGGGCAGGTCCTGTCTCACCAACCTGATCTCCTTTTATGATCAGGTTACCTGCCTGGTGAATGTGGGGAAGGCTGTGGATGTAGTCTGCCTGGACTTCAGCAAAGCTTTTGACAATGTCTGCCACAACAAGTTCCTAGCCAAGTTGGCAGCTCATGGCTTGGACAGATTCACTCTGTGCTGGGTCAGGAACTGGCTGGATGGCCGAGCCCAGAGACTTGTGGTGAATGGTGCCACATCCAGTTGGCAGCCAGTCACTGTAGTGGCCTGGTGTGCTAGTTTGAGCCTAGCTGGGATAATTTAGTGAGAGGAATTAGATTATAGGCTGTGAAAAAGAAACAATGGTGATGTCTACTTCACTCATAGGCTTGCTGAGATGTATAAAAACAAGAATACAAACATAGATAACGGAGTTGCTTTTTGTGTTTGGCTGCCTCCCTTCTCTCTCTAACCGGCTAATCCATTTGCTTCCTAACCCCCCTGCCCAATTCTCCAAACTCACCTTGAACGTAAGACAAAGTCTGGGACAAGGTAGAGGGGTAGAAAGGAGGTGGAAGTGCGGCTGGGAGCCCCTCCTGGAGACTCTGGTTTCTGCGAGGGGTGTGGTGTTTCTGTACTACCTTTTACCTTGTATATTTCTATATATAGCTGTATATACTGTAAATATCTGCTTGTATATTGTGCTAAGCTGTAAATATAGCTTCATTCTTTAATTTCCAGCCACTGAGTCTAGTCTGGGTGATTTTCTTAAGTGTGAGGGGGTGGGTAATACCCACACAGACATAATGCAACACAAGCTTAAGAGAACTGTATTACACAGAGGGAGAAAAGCATATTCATAACCAACTGCATATTTAGCATGACAGGAATATTTTGTTATTATATGCTGAAGGAAACAAACAAAAAAAAAAGTCACTTGAGTGTGTAGAACTTCACAGCTTCCTCCTGAAACATGCCAGCCTTTGCAGGAAGCATCTATGGAAAATTCTTACATGGATAGTGGCATGCTACAACAGGTAATGTGTTAATATACTCCTGCAGTAGCCTTCAGTGTAGATTTCCTGAGTGTGCTAGTTGGAAGCTAGCTAGAATGTTTTGGTCAGAAGGATTAGATCACAGGCTGTGAAAGAGAAACAAACGGTGATGTCTATTTCACTCATAGGCTTGCTGAGATGTATAAGAGCAAGAATCCAAACATAGCTAAGGGAGCAGCTCTTTGTCTGGGCTCAGGGCATTTTCTCTCTAACCTCACCTTCTATCTCCCTAATGAATCCACTTGCTTCCTAACCCCCCTGGATGACCCTCCATTCTTCCTTGGGACACAAGGCTATGTCTGGTGTAGAGGAGTGGGAGACAGTGGAAGGGCAGTTGGGAGCCCCTCCTGGGGACTCAAGTTTCTGGGAGGGCTGTTGTGTTTCTGTATTACCTTGTCTATTTCTGTCTATAACTGTATACACTGTAAATATCTGCTTGTATATTCTGCTAAGCTGTAAATATAAGCTTCATTCAATTTCCAGAGCTGGCCGAGTCTAGTCTGGGTGATTTCCAAAGTGTAGGGGGGTGGGGGGAGGGGCGGGTAACACCCAAACCACTACACTGAACTATCCCCAAGCTCACAGTGCAGCCATGCAGCAATTTGGACTGATCACAAACAAGGACGCGCAGTGAAAACTTATAAGGCTCTTCACCAGGTAATAACCTGTCTTTCAGCACAGAGTAACAAAACATTCCCAATCCATTTTGCAGAATATTCTTTTACTAAATTTTAGCTGCACTATAAGAGTGCACAAGCACACACACAAATAGGTCTACTGGTAAGTTTGTGTTTGAGAGAAGAAAAGAACTTTGAAACTAAAAAACTTCGGTTACAGGCCAGCAAAAGCAATCAAAACCACAGAAAACCCTGAAGGTGACTTCAAGCTGTAAATTTTATGAAGGAATTAGATTTGTCCAGCAAATCATATTTCCATAGAGCAGCAAACTGCCAGTTTAGTAGCTGTGTACCAAGGTGGCAAAGAAAGGGTTCTAGTCCATTTCCTTCCTCTGATATCAATGTCGATCTCTTCTAAGCTGCTGTTCTGAGATTATTAGGTTTAAATGTGTCAGTCACCAGAAAAATGTCACCTGTGCCAAGTGGCATCCCTCAGGGGTCAACGCTGGCACCAGTGTTGTTTAACATCTTTGTCAGTGATATGGACAGAGGAATTGAGTGCACCCTCAGCAAGTTTGCAGATGACACCAAGCTGTGTGGCACAGCCGACTTGCTAGAGGGCAGGGATGCCATCCAGAGGGACCTGGATGAGCTGGAGAGATGGACCCAGGCCAACCTCATTACATCCGACAAGGCCAAGTGTAAGGTCCTGCACCTGGGTCGGCACAATACCAAGCACAAATACAGGCTGGGTGGAGAATGACTGGAAAGCAGCCCTGAGGATAAAGGCCTGGGGGACTGGCTTAATGGAAAGCTCAACATGAGCTGACAGTGTGCACATGCAACCCAGACAGCAACCGCGTTCTGGGCTGCAGCAAGAGAAGTGTGGCCAGAAGGGCAAGGGAAGGGATTCTCCCCCTTTACTCTGCTCTCATCAGGCCCCATCTGGAGTACTGTGTGCAGTTCTGGAGCCCCCAACACAAGAAGGACATCAAAACATTTGAGCAAGTCCAGAGGAGGGCCATGAAGATGATCAGAGGGATGGAGCACCTCTGCTATGAGGACAGGCTACAAGAATTGAGGCCTGGAGAAGAGAAGGCTTTGAGGAGACCTTATAGTGACCTTCCAGTATCTGAAGGGGGCCTACAGGAAGGCTGGGGAGGGACTATTGACAAGGTCTTGTAATGACAGGATGAGGGGTAATGGGTTTAAACTGGAAGAGGAGAGATTCAAACTACATGTTAGGAAGTTCTTTACAGTGAGGGTGGTGAGATACTGGCACAGGTTGCCAGGGAGGTTGTGGATACTCCCTCCCTGGAGGTGTTCAAGGCCAGGTTGGATGAGGCCTTGAGCAACCTGTTCTAGTGGGAGGTGTCCCTACCTATGACAGAGGATTGGAACTGGATGATCTTTGAGGTCCCTGTCCTGGTAGGGCATAAATCCTGCTAGGCCAGTTTAAGTCTTGCTCTTCTCCTCCTGTTTCAGGTCTGGGTGTGGAGTTAGATGAGCAAACAATAAGGGTTTGGCACCAGCAAAGCCCTGGCAGCTAGGGGCTTAGCACCATGTGTCAAGTGTCTTGTGCTGCCCCTCAATGCGCCTGCACGCTCACATGAGGCACGAAGCTTTGAATTCATTGGCCAGAACAACGATGCTAGTGCCTATTGGCCAGTTTCATTTTCAAAATGATGTATTTAATGGGCTGTGATTTAGAAACTATCCCTTTCTGCACTGAGCCTTCACCAGGAGCAGTACCCCATTCACAGCTCATTACCCGGGAATCATGGTGGCCACGTGTATGCAGCTTGCACTAGCTCAGCAGCAGCATCTCAGTTCTCTCCTTCCTTCTGCCTGGCATAGTTTGTACTTTACCTTGGGATCATTATTGTGAGGTTTGGAAGCATCTTTGTATGGGAAGCTTACTCAGGGATCAAAGTGTTGTGAGTACATATGCTGGAGTTAATGCTAAGACTCCATAAGCACAGTCAATTTTCCTGGTTTCGTGTTCCTATTTTTTCCAAGTTCTGATTGTTTAAACTGTTTAATTCTGTGTTTGTAAACACCCTCTGTGCAAATACTTCCTCTCGACAGAAAATCCAAAGAATCTCAGGGAATCTCCCTGAATTTTTGAATATTAATGATTACAATTAATATTCATCAAGAAATTAATATTCATAATTCATAACAGATTATTCCTTGCCAACACAACCCCTTCCAACCTAAAGCATTCTATGATTCTATTTCCAAGCTAAACCACACCACTGAAACTAGGAAAACTGCTCTGGATGTATGCCAGCATTAATGAAATCATATCACCGTTCCTGACCTTTGGCTCATCATGCCAGCACTATTTAAGGGCCAGAGATGTAAATTATTTCTCCCTCTCATTAAAAGCTTTTTTTTAAAAAAAAATATTTCTTCCTGCACTACTCAAGGCTCCGCTACACAAACCTCCTAAAATACATGAGGGCTTTTGCAAACCCAAAAAAAATGGGTAGACAAACTTCTGCTGGTGTAGTGGTTTGGGTGTTCCCCGTGCCCCCACACTTTAGAAATCACCCAGACTAGACTCAGCCAGCTCTGGAAATATGAATGAAGCTTATATTTACAGCTAGCATAATGTACAAGCAGATATTTACAGTATATACAGTTATAGACAGAAATAGACAAGGTAAAAGGTAATACAGAAACACAACAGCCCTCCCAGAAACCTGAGTCCCCAGGAGGGCTCTCAACCACCCCTTCACCTTCCCCCTAGCCCTCTCAACCTTATTCTAGTCCCAAGGAAGAATGGAGGCTCGGCCAGGGGGGTTAAGAAAGCAAGGCGGATCAGCCAAAGAAAATGGAGGGTGAGGTTAGAGAGTAAGATGCAGTTCAGCCAGCAGCCCAGAGCTCCCCAGCAGGCGAAGCAAAGTGACCTTACCTATGTTTTGACTTATATTTTTATACATCTCAGCAAGCCAATGAGGGAAGTAGCCATCACCATTGTTTTCATTTCACAGCCTATGATCTAGTCCTTCTCACCAAAACATTTTAGCTAGCTTCAAACTAGCACAACTGGATTTTAGGGACCATTTGCATAAATAATTTTAATATATATTTATCCATGCATTCATTTTTTAGCAATATAAGCCAATCCATCTTAACCAGCTAATCACAGATGGTTCCAGCTCATAGAACTGCTAATGTTGACATTTAAGGTCACCACTAGATAACCTACTACTTCAGGAAGTACGCAAGCTTTCATGCTTTCCTGAACAGGCTGCTTTCTTTAAATCTTAACTGCTAGCATCATCTGTTGCTCCAAGGCTTCCCAGCTATCAAAACCCTGTGCATTTTGCTATAAATACTAATTTTCCATCTGTCTATAGTTTTATAGCTATGCAGTAATTGGAGGGTTTGGTGTAGACTCGTCGCAGCAGAAGGAGCAATGAATAAAGTTATACTAAACATGATGTCAGCTTACAACAAGTCCAGAGATTTTTACAGTTTGCACATGATATACAACATAGGACACAACTATTCTGAATCTTCTTGCCTGGGACAAACATCTCTCTAGAGCAGTATCAAAGATGCCCATTAAGAATGAAATGTAGTTTGGTTTCTTTTAAAAAAGCAGTTTGTTTTGGACATCTTTTGCATTAAAAATATAAAACACTGAAAGGAAAACAAAGTTTGAGGCTCTGTGGAGTGAACTGGATTAATAGATATTAATGATAGTGAGTAATAAGCAAAAGTTAGTTTATAGTATCCAAGTTCACCAGTATATTTCCTAACCTCACTTCATTTGACTACAGATAGGGAGGAAGAGTCAAATGCCAGTTAATCAGCTGGGTCTCATTTAACTTCATTTACCTGCAAAATATTTGGGATTATTTTATTCTTAAAAAAAAAAAATAATCTAATATTTATGAACAGAAATGTTGGTTTTCTTTAATTCATGCATCAAAACAACAATGTCCCTACCATTACATGTCCACAAAGGGAATTCTGAAAATTAAAAGTGGAGTGGTTATATTTCCTAAAACTAAGAGTCGATTATTCCCTTGAATTTATCTTCTCAAGCACCACTTGTTAGATGCTCAAATTGTTTTGTCTTTCATATCTACCACGAGAAACTGGCAAACAAACAAACCAAAAAAACCCCACAACCAGAAAAAATGCTCACATACTACACACAACCAACTTCAGCCAGATAACAGCTTTAGAATTTAATGCTTGGTATTTTAACTGAAGGACAAGCAATATAAAGTGACAAGTCAATAATAAGGCTGCAACAAATTATTTCCCCCCCCTCCCCCAAATTCCTCCAATTAAACCTCAAAAAAAATCTTCTCCATTCTGACCAGATGTAATTTGCAGTGAATACCAAAGTAGTGACCATGCATGAACAAGAATGTCACTATTAAGAGGTTTTCCAAGACATTTTCCAAAACATTAAGCACAACTCTGGTGACATTCACCTGCTAGCAATGGCTATTCAAATCTTTGCACCCTGAAATCCTACATTGTAGTGATCCAGTAATAATTAGTACCAATAGATTAAGGCTAGAGCATTGTTGTGCTCCTGGAGAGGTTGCTTCAATGTGCCTAATTTCTTTTGAATAAATTAATAATTTGTCCTCTATATGCACAGCAGTGCCAGAGATCTGTGGCAGATCTATTAATTTTTATACTGCTAGATGGAAAAGCTTTTTCTAGAGGAAAACTGATTTCTGTTTTATGTATACCCCTGTGTCTTGCCATATGTCAAAAAAGGTCATTTCAATCAGTCACACACCTTAGGAGGTGGGAGCCAGTATGCCAGCTTCATCTTGGAAAAGATGTATTTAAGCTTTAACAGACAAGGGGAAATATCTTCATTGTAACAGTTAGGAACACCATAAATCTTAATTTTAGATCTGTGCATATTTTAAATTAGATACAACAGATGGAAAATACACTCTTCAAATTTGACTGTTGCATTTTGTGAACATAAGGAACATCTTTTTCACTGTGAGGATGACAAAACACTGGAAAAGACTGCCCAGAGAGGTTGTGGAATCTCCTCTGGACGAGGGAGGNAGAAAAGCTTGGATAAGACACTTAGTGCCATGGTCTGGTTGACTGGCTAGGGCTGGGTGCTAGGTTGGACTGGATGATGTTGGAGTTCTCTTCCAACCTGGTTGATTCTATGATTCTATGTTCAAAACCCACCTGGATGCCTTCCTGCATGACCTGTTCTAGGTCATCCTGCTCTGGCAGAGGGTTTGACTAGATGACCTTTCAAGGTCTCTTCCAACCCCCAATGTTCTGTGATTCTGTGTGATTTTAACAGTGGTTGGGCTTGAATCATACATTAAACCATGACATCGTTAAAGACATAAAAATGTGAATATGCTATATATTATTCACACAGACAGCAAAAGCAAGGTTTCCTTCAGTTCTCTATTTTCTAAAAAAGAACACTCCATAACCACCAACAGATTGTCCTTGCTCAAAGACAAAAATGGATTGACCTCTCAAAAACCTACAACAGGAGTAGTGGTTTCCTTCTCTGAGATGAATTTTTAGCTGCAGAAGAAATAATTTACACCGTAGTGATGAGTATTTATGAGGCACTGTAAAAAAATGGGTCAGGTTTGTAACTAGTATGAGTCAGGGATGATGGCTAATATTGCTTCACACCAACCAAGGACTTTAAAAACAGAGGGGTAGACAACATGCAGTTTGCCTACATCAGGTTCTGCCTCTTAATCTTCTAAATACTCTACTGTTAAGTAGAAGAGAGAGTCAGTTATCATGTAATTGAAACTGGGAGAGGAACTCAGACTGTAATAATTGGGTCTTTCAAAAAAACTCCATATATTGACCTTCGGAACTAAGGGTGGTACCAGCCCCTTGTTACACTGGCACCACCTGTATCCTTTTATTCATTAATATTTTTACAGCAAGCAAATTTTACTTTTGAAAGCAGCAGATTGAAATAAAAAAGAGGAAAAAAGCCCACATTTGGTAGATGAGACCTAAAGTCCCTCTATCAGCACCTGCCAGGCACATCGAGCACCTTGCCATTTGGTCTAGAATGATCGAAAAAGTCAAGTTTGTCCTACTCTCGGAAGGAAGCCCAGTGGCATTATCAAGTCCAAGGAAAAGGATTTATCCTTCTCAGGTTATACCAAACTCCAACGTGTACTCACAGGTGCAATTAAGAGCTCTTGCACAAACCCAGTGCACACAACCTAAGGATAACAGAAGAGCTCAGAATTGTTTCCTATTTTAGTGACGCACAGGACCTTGCTCACACGTTGCTTGGCACACACAGACAGTTTTGCTGAAGATAATGAGAATTCTATGCATACATGAAAAGAAAAATATTTTCCTGGCCATTTTGAAGGGCATATATTTCATATGTACTTTACAGCAATGTAATATTTTGCATGTCAAGTCAGGATAAATGAATTGGTCCAGTTACATTCTCAGAGCAAATCCTGAGCAATGTTGTTGAAATGAGTCTTGCTGAAATTATGTGATTAAGGCATCTAGAACTCAGCTGAACCAAGCCACCCAAACTATCCTTTCTAATTCATCTGCAACACTGAAAAATGTTGGTTGCATTTCAAGCTCTGTCACCCTACTTTGTCAATGGATTCAACCCTCTCCTTTCCACTTCCAGACTACAACCCAGCTGTCATTATTTAATCCCATTCTGCATCCCTCCTTGTCAAAGAAACTCAGAAAGAACTTGCAGTGCCAAATTGCACACAGGGAGAGGACAGATGCCACAGAAAATGGACATATCTGTTTTTACAGATGTAGGAGCACAAAGTGACAGCACAGGCCAGTAAGGCAGGTAAGCAGCAGTGCAGCAGCCACTAGCACCTCTTCCCGTGACACACGTGTGTTATGATCAAGTTGGTGACTCCAGTCAATGCTGTGTGATTAACTGCTCTGTCCTACTAGACTTCTCCTGTTACAATGGTCACCAACTGCAGCTAACACTACTGAAACATCTCAACAGGATGAGCTCTTGTCTGATGGCTGTCTGGGAAACATGAAGTTTGACAGACACCCCCATGGTCCTTTCTCATAGCCCTGCATCAAATCCGTTCCAAGCAGCAAAGAATTGAAAGCTTTCTATATCTCTGAAGCTGAGCATGTTCATATAAACAGTGAATGGATCCATTCCAGTCTACTTCATCAGCTTTTTTTGCTTTTCTCAGCTTTTTTTTTTAGCTCACACAACACTTAGACTTTTATTTCCTCCCACTCTTCATAATCATCCCATCTGGCATATCAGTCTTCTGCTTTGTACCTTGGTGTGTTTGGGACAGCCTGCCTGAATTTCCTACCTCATAAAACGATCTACCTCGTTTTGAGGCTCAGCTGGATAAATAACTTTCATTGTTTCACACACAGTACATCATCTCTTTGGCTCACCATGAAACATCAATGCATCGCAGGGCTTGGATTTGTGTCAGAGGCTATTATGCAACTTGGCTGAGGAAATGCCAAAATCAGCCTATGTGATACACAGCAAAGAAACTTGACCTCCCTGAGTCAGGTTATTTGTACCTCTTCTGTGGCCACATACCATTTGGTTAGAGGTATATAGCATAGCATCATTTCACTAGTACCAGACACTAAGACATACAACTAATATGTTCTCTTTTTGTCTCTAGTAGTTACACATGTTTGAAGAATGCAACAAACTCCCAGCCAAAAGTTCTAATGTCATTCAGTTTTAAAATTCTGAGTTAATTCTTTAGCTATAATAACATCTACTCCTTTTTCCCTTAAGCTTGTAAAATTGTTGATGTAAGAACAATGTCTGACAAGCTTCACCATGTAAAACGCACTTCAAGAAGCTTTTGTTTCATTTTGTCAAAGTAAGTTTATTGTCCTGTGGAATCACAGATGTCTCCTATATTGTTATGAGACTGTGAAATTTACATTCCTTACCCAACTTCTTTACACCATTGTATTAAAATAGAACACACATCGTTAAAATGTTCTCTTGTCTCCTTTCTAGGGAGAACATATCTTTTTTTTTTTCTTCAGTCTCTCCATCTGAATTTTCTCCATATCATAAATCATTGTCATCACTACCTTTCCCCAAGCTTTCTCTGATTCTACAATGAATCTTTTAGCATAAGGCTAAAATCATGCTTTGTCCAAAACCCTGAGCTGTCACTCCAATGCATCTTGTAGAGGAGGAGCACTAACTCATATCCTCCAAAGCTGCTCTGTACCAGGAGTCAGAAGCTGGTGAAGAACAGACTGACATAGCTCTTCCTGCAGAGCCTGGCAAGAAGCATCTCTCAGCCTTAAGGTTCTCAAGCACTTTACCAAGACCAAATCTTTGTTCCAAGAACTGTCTGTACTCAAAACTTATTGTCATAATTTCTCTAATGGCACTTCACTTTGCATCTGCACAGTTCACTCTGCTTCATCTTTCCCCCTAACAATGCACTGTTTCAATATTAAATCAAAGTCAAAAATGTCTAAAGCAAGACTTAATGTCTTCAACTATAAAGTAGAACATAAGCTTTGTCAAGCAAAATATACATAAAATTCTCAGGTATGGGTAACTGCTGAACACCCTTTCTTGTTTTCCATCTGATGTAAGATGTCAAAAGATACTTTCCTTCTCCAACAGCTGTACAAGAGACTTCACAGCAGTGCTGGATTTTAAGCATTTCCTAGACACTGCATAACATCCACTTCTCTCTCCATTTACCATCACGAACCACACATAAACTTTTCTGGCACGAATGTACCTCACCTTCTTTGGTACTATTCAGACCTAGGCACTGTGTTTGAAATTGGATTTTCTCTGCCCAGCTCACAGATAGTTCAGTAGGTTGAAGCCCGAGAGCTGTGGAAATGCTGCTGCTCCCTGGGGCTAGATGCTAGAGTGCTTAAGGACTAAATCCCCTTTTAGTAGCTCCTGCTGGCTCCCAGCTCAAGCTGAAGACTGGGTTCATTAAACACTAGGTGAAACATCAAGTACACATACCTTCCCTTAATGTCACAACATAAGGTGGGTTTATCTACTTTCTACAGATAATTGACCTTACTAACACCGGTAATAGACATCAGAGCAAGTTGTTCTGTCTATAAATTCTTGCCCTACCAGTTTGCCTTTTTTCCTGAAAACCCTGCATTTGTTCCATTATTGTTGTTTTCACATTCTTTATGAGTGACCAGTATTCCAGTAAAAATGGCAACACCAACCTGCCTAACAGCCCTGCAGCATATTTTGCACTATTCTTCATCGTTGTGTGTGCTAACACTTTGTGTCTTTTCCTGCAGCTACAGTTTTGGGAGTGTCTTCACTGACCAATTCATACATGCATCAGAAACTTTTATCAAATCACAAGAGCCTTGTGATGCTTTACAGTCATAGAATCATAGAATGGTTTAGGTTGGAAGGGACCTCAAGGATCATCCAGCTCCAACCCCCCGCCATAGGCAGGGACACCTCCCTCTAGAGCAGGCTGCTCAAGGCCTCATCCAGCCTGGCTTTAAACGCCTCCAGGGAGGAAGCATCCACAACCTCCCTGGGCAACCTGTGCCAGTGTCTCACCACCCTCACTGTAAAGAACTTCCTCCTAACATCCAGTCAGAATCTCCCCTCTTCCAGCTTAAACCCATTCCCCCTCGTCCTAACATTACTAGACCTTGTAAATAGTCCCTCCCCAGCCTTCCTGTAGGCTCCCTTCAGATACTGGAAAGCCACTCTAAGGTCTCCTCGAAGCCTTCTCTTCTCCAGGCTGAAGAGCCCCAACTCTCTCAGCCTGTCCTCATAGCAGAGGTGCTCCAGCCCTCTGATCATCTTCGTGGCTCTCCTCTGGACCCGCTCCAGCAGTTCCATGTCCTTCTTGTGTTGGGGGCTCCAGAACTGCACACAGTACTCCAGGTGGGGTCTGAGGAGAGCAGAGTAAAGGGGGAGAATCACCTCCCTTGCCCTGCTGGCCACACTTCTCTTTTGCAGCCCAGCACTCGGTTGGCTGTCTGGGCTGCATGTGCACACTGCCGGCTCATGTTGAGCTTCTCGTCGACCCAGACCCCCAGGTCCTTTTCCTCAGGGCTGCTCTCCAGCCATTCATCACCCAGCCTGTATCTGTGCCTGGGATTACATCGACCCAGGTGCAGAACCTTACCCTCAGTTTAATTATACTGACATTTTCTCATTCTCTCTTTTACATTTAGTGGGAGGAGGATTGGAACAGAGAACACTGCTGCTTCTGTCACGTCATGTTACATGACTTAAAAATGCAGAATACGTGGGTTCTTGGACTGTGCACATTTCACAAGTTGCTGCATCACCAAAATGCTATGGCAGAACATGTGTAACACGATATTCAACACACTGTCAGAGGTGAAGATTCACATTTATAAGGCAACCATCAAAATTATTCACTTCAGATCACAGCTTGTGTGTCTACCTAGAATTATTACCTACTCCGCTAAAGCACTTTAAAATAGATCCTAGTAGCCTGGGCTAAAGCAGTTTGCTGGCTCTTACAGACTAAATTTTAGTGGTGAGGCTGGTAAACTATTTTAATGAACATAACACACTTCAAGCACACATGGTCATCTTTGCAAACACAGAAATAGCTGCTATCACCTGGCTGACAAATCTTGCTGAGGGAC
This sequence comes from Tricholaema leucomelas, assembly GCA_013400475.1. Lineage (NCBI taxonomy): Eukaryota > Metazoa > Chordata > Aves > Piciformes > Lybiidae > Tricholaema lacrymosa > Tricholaema leucomelas. The sequence continues at coordinate 105,638 of WAAF01003008.1, read as the reverse complement.
AGCTGAAGTATGTAAGGATAGCTATTCTATACTAGCAAGGCATGAAAGTCTTCTCATCGTTTCAACTTGCCATTCCATTGTATTATTATCATGGCATATCAATAGTTGGCCCTATGATGCAAAAAGCATGTATCATATTGAGAAACACTACTTAAGTTTCATATTTCACTTGTTTGGATAGTAACGTAGATGAAATAAGAAACAAAGTATCAGAATTAAATTATTCCTTGCCTCAGGAGAATTTAAATTACCTTTCGGAACAGAATTAGACACTTTTTGAGGGCATGTAGCCATACTGGATGGTTTGTTAATAACTACAGCATACAACTGTAGCTGTATAAAAGCAAAAGCTTCAGAATTAAAAGTCCTTAAAACTAAATTCTACATTTACCTTTAGGAACCACTGAATTATTTCGGTTGGAAAAGATCTCTATGACAGACCAACTGTTGACCTAGCACTGCCTTGGCCATTAAACCATGTCCCAAAGTGCCAGGTCTACACATTTTTTGACTGCCTCCAGGGATGCTGACTCCACCACCTCCCCAGGCAGCCTGTTCCAATGCCTGACCACTCTTTTGGCAAAAAAGCTTTTCCTAATATCCAATCTAAACCTCCCCTCTCAAAGTTCTGCCATCAGGAACATGGCAAAAAATAACAACATAAGAGCTGAAAGCACAACATCATCTTTCTCTAATGCAGTGCTTTGGACATCCTAACTCTCAAGTAGAGACTCTGAAATTATTCCTAAGATTAAGTCAGTCTTTCTCTAGAGAAAGAAATAGAGACTTTTCCACATCAGTTAATGCACTCCCTCACCCCTGTAAATGCCAGGTATTCCTCCATGCCACTGTGCAGGCATCCATCCTGGCTGTGGCTTTCATGTTACTTGTGTCAAGTTACATTCCATATGAGTAATTTTTCATTGCATGTACATGGAAGGTTTTGGTCACTAATTTCTCAAAGGGTTCACTCTGACCTGAAAAAAAGTCATAATCTCAATGCTTCCTCAAGCAACCAAACCTTCTCAACTCATCTTTTCTGAGTAAAAGAGGATGTCTCTCCCATGTCTGAGTGGGATGAATACAAGCTTAGATGTGTGGACCACAATAGTGCTGAACCTCCCCCAGCATGTTAGAATGAAAATGGCCTTCTCTATTTCCATCAAAATTTTACATCAATTTAATCCCTCTGCTATAGAATCACAGAAAACATTGGGTTGAAAGAGACCTCAAAGATCATCCAGTCCAACCACCAACTTGGCACTGAAGGGTCAACACTTAACCATGTTTCTAAGCACCAAGTCCACATGCTGCTTAAACACCTCCACAGCTTGAAACCATTCCTCTAGTCCTATCACTTATACCAAGGAGAAGAGGTTGGCCTCCTCCTTGCTCCAGCCTTCCTTCAGGTAGTTGTAGGACACTATGAGGTCTCCCTTCAACCTCCTTTTCTCTAAACTGAACAGCTGCAGCTCCCTCAGACGCTCCTTGTAGGCCATGTGCTCCAAGCCCTTCACGAGTCTCGTCACCCTTCTCTGAATACCCTTTAGCACCTCAATGTCCCTCTCATAGTGAAGGGCCCAGAACTGAACACAGTACTTGGGGTGTAGCCTCACCAGTGCCAAGTACAGAGGAATGATCATCTTCCTGTCCCTGCTGGCCACCAAGTTTCTAATACAAGCCAGCATGCCATTGGCTTTCTTGGCCACCTGGGCACATTCAGACTCGTGTTTAGTTGATTGTCAACCAATACAGCCAGGTCCCTCTCCGAGTAACAGCTTTCCAACTAGAATAGAATAGAATCAATCAGGTTGGAATAGACCTCCAAGATCATCCAGTCCAACCTAGCACCCAGCCCTATCCAGTCAACTAGACCATGGCACTAAGTGCCTCATTCAGTCTTTTCCTGAACACCCCCAGGGATGGTGATTCCACCACCTCCCTGGGCAGCCCATTCAAATGGCAAATCACTCTCTCTGTGAAGAACTTCCTCCTAACATCCAGCCTATACTTCCCTCAGCACAACTTGAGGCTGTGTCCCCTTGTCCTGTTGCTGGTTGCCTGGGAGAAGAGACCAACTCCCACCTAGTTACAACCTCCCTTCTGGTAGTTGTAGACAGCAATGAGGTCTGCCCTGAGCCTCCTCTTCTCCAGGCTACTACACATCCCAACTCTGTAGCTTACCAGAGGGTTGCCATGACCCAGGTAGAGGACCTAGCATGGCTTCCCACCAACTTCCTCACCACCTTTTTCCTTTGCATTTTGTATAAATTTTTGTTTTGTCTCTCTTTTTCAAATGCACCTGTTCTCTTCACTGGCCATACAACACTCAGCTGCCAGGCCCAGTATAAGAGCAAGTAGGTGCAACAGTTGGAGAAAAGTTTGGTTCAAGTACCCACATGCTGTTTAGACAACACCCTGAGTACTCTTGGGAGAGGAGATGTAATGCAGGCTATTGGTTTTGCTTTGGAGCAGCTGGGATAGCTCCCTTCATTGCAAACATGGTCTCTGTGAAGCATATGAAAATGATTATTCCAAGGCTTCCAGCTTTGTGAAATTAGAATGTCATCTCTTCCTCCCAGACAACAATAGTAGATAATCATATAAACCTGACAAAAAATACCAGCCAAGGTTAAATCTCCAATCTTTCACTCCAAATTACAGCTATGTGAGATTTTATTAACAAGGAACAGGTAAAGCCAAAATGTATCTCCTTTCACTTTCATTCTTAAACATCTGGCCCTGTTTAAAAGGAAACACCAGACTGTACATAATTTTTGGCACAAAAATAAGACATTGAAAACTGAGTCTAACAATGGCAAGGGAGAGGCAATGCTGATATGTCAGCTACTCACAACCCCTGTGTAGTGGTTTAAGGCTTATTAGAAAATTCTACTAAGAGAAATCAGGACTTTGCTGAAAGCTCATTGCAGAAGGTAAGTTAGAGCATTGGATGTAAAAGAATAATAATGATACAGTCTATATCATTCATTGGTTTGCTAAGAGGGACAAAATGGCAATGTACAAACAATTTCTCACTCTTTGTTCCTCCTGCCTTCCACCTTCTCCACTGCTCCTCTGTGCCTGGCTGAATACTAACTTTGACTGAACTGATAACACCTCAGATTTTGCTGGTTTTCTATCGGTGGGGGGGAAGAGAAGTAGGTGACATTGGCCCCTTCTGGGCTTTATTTGTCTGGTGGGAGTGTGGGGCAGTGGATTGGATGTCTGTATTATTTCTAAATGGTAAATAATTTTGTATAACTGTAAATACATGTAAATATATTTTGTGTGTATATGCCTGTAAATTTTGCTTGCTGTAAATTACAATTTTCTCTTACTTCCAAGCCATCTGAGCCGGTCTGGTGACATCAGTTTTATCTGGGGGCTAATTTCTCAACCCATCACACCTTATCATGATCACTCATATCATTTTCTCTGGTGGCAGTGAATGTAAAATTATCTAATGATCGGTGATTCTGATTACCCTGAATGCTCATCATAGATTGGGAATTCTGTTACAATTCTCCACAAGTACCTTCTTAGACCAACAGAAGTACTTTTGAAAAATCTCAGTTAAAGTATTTTCAAATGGGCTTTTTTTTTTCTTTAAACACCAGAAACTACTCTGAAGATTAAGTATGACAAATTCCATTTTTCACACTGATCTGTTACAGCACCTATAGAACCAAGCATTTCTTGGAAAGACAACCACCTTTTTAAAATAGATTTAACCCAACTTTTAAAATGTGGCAATATGAGCAATACCACCTCAAATTTTGAAAGGGCAGAAGATATTATTGTTTTAGGTACTATAGATACAATACTGAAGCAGATATCATATGACAGAAGAGCGAGGCATTGTTTAATCTGCATTTGAAAGCAACCTGTAAAAGCAAATGACTTAACAAATATATCTGATTACAAGATGTAGTTGAACCAAACACACATTTAAGTGCATGTAGACTCTCTCAGTTTTAGCGCTTTTTGTAAGCCTGCAGTGATCTACTTTAATGTATTTATAAGCCACACGATTTCCCCACATTATCTGGTTTTCCTTCTCAGCTCAACAAGCCTAAAATCCAATGTCTTGACATAAACAAGTGAAATTTCCATCATGATCTGTCATATTCCTTTCATTTTAACCCTATTTTTCCCTCCTGCAAAGTCACTGAATAGCCTTTCTATGTTTAAGATGCAGAACAGAAACATGAACACCATATTCAGCTAAAACTGTACAACAGAAATGAAACAAATATTTAATATCCTAGCCTATCTCCACTTACATTGTGGAGTCCAGGTGTCTCCTCTTACTACAGATTTGATCCACATGCTTAACTTTTAAGCCATGATTGACAAGACTTTCTTGATTATGATGACAGATTAAAGTGTTCATTGAATTTAGAGAGGTTTTATTTCAGTTGTGACAGTAGTGTACCAGGAGACAATGAAATACAATACCACAGGATTAAAGGCAGAGCATAACTAGTCAAGCACTGGTACTGCAATCATCTTGGTCTGACCCACACATGCTGATCACCCATTTAAACATAAAACCCTACCCTGAGCAGGGCATATTCCTTTCAAAGTCTTACTCACGTGCCTCCTCTCATTTCTAACATAATAAATATATCATCTGACGAGGAGCTTAGTGACAGCTGCATAAGTTAGTTCTAATTACAAAAAATAATAACTGGCCTTAAAAGGTTCAATAAGTCTCTATTGCACAACAGCACCAAAGTAGCACAATTATTGCGTATAAGCAAAATTAAATAAATAAGAGGAATGCCAGGACTGCTTTGACCTCAAACTAGAAATGTCAGTTTCTTATGAATAACCTGTAAAAACATCAAACTGAACACAAATGTGTCAAAATATTTAGTCTGAATTAACACAGGAGGTACATGACTGTGAAAGAAGAAAAATAATAGAAAGGAAGTATCTTGTTTGCTTTACATCTTATAGCTGCCTTTGAACTATTGCAGTGGCTCTGGTTCCTGTGAAGACAGATATTGAGCCTGACAGACAACAGTAAAATATTTTTATTTTCCTGGGCTACATCCTGCTCCTTAGTAGTGATTTCAAACAGCATACTTACCTGAAAAATTGTCTTCAAAGAAAGTACAAGCTCCCATACTTTAAATGCTCTCAGGAGATTATGCTCATGAAATATAGCTTTGTGTCTTTGACCCCACTGGACATTACCTCAAGTTGAGATGCAAGTGCATTGGGTAATGACAATATAAAAAGACTTCAGAGGATGAGAAAACAAGCAGGATTCAGGCTGTTCTTGCTGACTGCCCAAGCCTTTTTTGTAATTCAAGAAGACAAGTAAGGCAAGTTCTACTAGGTCAGGCTTGGAGCAAGATTAAAGAATTAATGGATGTAAGTTTGTTATACTACAGCAGTAACTTGTTTCAATATAGGTTTCCAACTATTTCTGAAGTGCCAAAAATTGTCTAATAAATGTAAAGCTTAGTACATGTCCCTCACATGGAGACCTTGTAGAAACTAGCACAAGGGAACGGATGCTCTCAGCTGCTTCTGTGACCAGCTGTACCTTCAGTAGTTTGGAAAGCATCCAATGCTGTAACTTTCTCAGCCAACTGTAACCCCATGTTGAACTTAAAGAACTTAATCCACTCTATTATTGCTTTTTCACAGGTGGAATTTGTGTCCTTTTCTTTTAATCAAGGTTTTTCTCGTGACATAATAGAGACTCCAAAAATCTAATGACTCTTCACGTTAGTTTATGTAGATCATCCTTTATCCGTACAAAGTATACGGACTAGCAGTGCAAACAAGTTAAAAAACCCTGTCTTGAGCACAGCACATGGAGTTGATCTATCATTTTAGACAGCCAGACACACAAATATACATTCAGAGTCAAGTACACACACAAAGAGCTTTCTACTTCAAGGCAACTCCAGAGGGTCTTATCAGCTTTGACAGAGGCAAATCTTCCCCTGAAGCTATGGGACTTTTAAAGGCATCTTGAGATTTGACCTGGTCTCAAAGAAAAAGTAACGGATATTCCTTGTAATGTACTCCAAAAATAGCTGTCCTCTAACATCCAATAGTTTACACATGCTAGTAAGAGTTAAAGATCCTTGCATACCAGAGTTACACACTGGTTATATATGTCCTGTTATTGTTTATGCTTGAAAATTAGCCGCAACATTTACTCACAGTATTTTCACAGGGTGAAATAAAGACATAAACAATGTTTTTTACATACCTACTACAAGCATAGAGTCAAAGCTAATTAAAGTTCATTAACCTGATTGATTTAAGAATCAATTTTTTAGTGGCAGCTTACTTTTCTAATTGTATCCATGCATGACTAGGGGTATGCATGTAAGCCAGTTTTAAAAGAAATGCTCCTCACTGAACAGAGAAATCTGCTTTGGTCTTCCATATGCTGCAGCTTTTCACAAACAGTAGGTGGTGATCACCTTTGGAGTGAAATGGCAATATTTGAGAACAAGCTTGGAAACAGCAAGCTCTTGGCTGGCTGTTTTTGCCCTACAAAGTCAAGGAGGTCTGGTATGCTCTGTATGAAGAGCTCCTGAGATTTTGGCTTTGAACATCACCATGTATTCTTCAGGGAACCAACTATAACAGAAGGCTACTCTTTGTACAGATACCTGAGCAAGAGTTACACTTTTACCTTGCCATATTCAGGGTGTCATAAATGGAATAACCCACTTTTTACAAACACCTTTCTTAATGAAGCTGGACAGCATGATTTAGCATTGCCTCAAAAGAATGGGATGCTGAAAAGCACTAGGCTCTGTATCACACCTGAACTGCTATCCAGAGTTAATAAATGTATACGGTGCTGTACTTAAATATCCTGAAAGCAGGATTTACAGGAAGTTAAACATTAGCACTTTGCTATGACTAAGTGTGGCATTTTACTAGAGCAGGGAAAAGCTATATTCACAATATAACACAAAGTTATAGTCACAGAATCACAGTAGGGTTCGGAAGGGACCTCAGAAGATCATCTAGTCCAGCCTCTCTGCTAAAGCAGGTTCCCCTAGAACAGGTTGCACAGGATTACATCTGGATAAGATTTGAATATCTCCAGCAAAGGAGACTCCACAACCTGTCTGGGCAGGCTGTTTCAGTGCTCTTGTCACTTACTATAAAGAATATTTTCCTTATGTTTCCATTCCCAAATTCCAGTTTGTGCTTTATCCTGTCACTGGGCACCACTGAAAAGAGTCTGGCCTCATCCTTTTGACACCCTCCCTTCAGATATTGCCTTATCCAGGGCAAGAAGCCCCAGGTCTCCCAGTCTTTCTTGTAAGAAAGATGCTCCAGCCCCCTCATCATCTTCATAGCTCTCCACTGGACTGTCTCCTGTAGTTCCTTGTCTTTCAACCTGGAGAGAGCAGAACTAACTTCATAACTGCCCATCAAGGCTAATTGTTAGTAAAATAATATTTTAAAGTTTTATCTAACCTCCAAGACATCTTCCTATCCACTTACAGTTACTACACTGTCCTAGAAATGGCCACAGACCTGCCAAAAGATGTCCAGCATTCTTCTTATGAAAATAACATGTGTGCAGATTTCTCAGGTGGAAAAAAAAGTCTGCAGCTATAGTTGGATCCCAAAATCAGTGATATGAAGTCATATGTTCCTGAACAAAATACTAACTTGGCAACAACGTTTGGAAAGAGTTGTAGCTTGCATATAAACCTACTTGGCAACCCAACAGCAGGGTGTTAGAACATTGTCTCTTGGATAAGGTACAGACTAACTCCTCAATGTCAGTCATGAGCAAGCGAGCTAGGGCTTGGCAATATTTCTCTGATGTTAATACGGGGTCATGATCATCTGCTGAATATCAAAGTCCAAACGTCACTTCTGAGTTAAGAGTACAGTATCAATCCTAATTAAAGAGATAGTGAATGCAATAAACAAAACCCCATCCAACCCAAAAAGATGCTGCTAGACCACCTGTCTACTGTGGCCTTTCAAATATAGCCGTAAACTAGATAGTGGTAGAGGGCACATGCATGTATACATACAAGTACACGCAGAGAAGGAAGCAAGCTTTAGGAAACTCATATGAGGCTTCCCATTTCTACAGGCCACACAATGCCAAATCTGAAAGTCTGCTAGGTCTCCAGACAAGTAACACACAAAATGCCAGACCAGAGAGCAAATATTACCCACATTATTACAAGGTTCAACAATTTCACTGTAACAAAGTAAGACTTTCAGGAGGAGAAAAGGATTTTTAGAGTTATTTCCAATTCCTTAGGCACTTAGCATGTTGGGGCCTACAAATGATTTGTGTTGCCCAAGTTACTGCTTACAGGTAACAAAGGAAAAACCACATATTTCATTACTAGGCAATGGGTGTCTAGTCTTTGCCAAAGATAAGTGGCCTGAATAAGTTTAATCAAATCATATGACAAACAGGTTCATGAGAGAACTGAAAGAGATGAACAAACTAAAATTAGGGCAAAATTAGCATATTAAAGGCAGACATTTAACTATCAATCTACCTTTTGATTTTTTTTAACATATTATTAACTTCTGTGCAAAAGAACATCCACCCAGAAACTGGTGCAATGGCAGATATGTACAATTTAATTTGCTTTATATCAGAATTGGACATAAAAGGAGATCACTTGGTGCCATGGTCTAGCCTTGAGCTCTGTGGTAACAGGTTGGACTTGATGATCTGTGAGGTCTCTTCCAACCTTGGTGATACTGTGATACTGTGTGATACTGTGATCATGTGAAGAACTGAAAGGTATGTAAAAATCAATAGTGTTGAAAGCGGTATTAGGATCAAGCAATTCTGGGTGAGGACAGATTGAAAAGACAAATTTGTAACAGAGTCAGAGGCTTAACAGGAGTTCGGCAGGGACAGCCCGTTCACTTTTATGCTCTTGAAACTTGTGCAGTCCACCATGAAGAGAGTACTTTGATAGACAGATATTGAGTCATATAGCTATTCCCTATTATAAAGCCCCCAAGTATTGCTGGGGAATGGGAGGAGGAAGAGAAGCTTTCTGCCTTTTGGGCCTTGATTGCCTGCAGAAATTTCATGTCTGACAGAAAAGGTCCAGATTTTATCTGCTTCCTCTTCATAGTCTTTAATGTCATCACTGTTAATATGTTCTGCAGATTTTCTTCTTTTTAATATCACAACATTCAAAGAAAAAGACTGTACCTTCACTTGGGGAGCAAGGTGAGGGGAAGTAAATGCAGCCAGCACCCTATAATTAAGCCTCAATTTTGATGATTCAAGCTTTCATAAACAGGCTACTGTCTCCCCCCCTTCTAAGATATAGCAAGATATAAGTAACTTTTCTTCTAAAAATAGAATCCAACTAAGGCAAAAGCCAGAACACAGAGACCAGAAGGTCTCTGAACTACATTTCTTTCTCATAAGCCTGATACTCTAGTTGTCTTTGCCCAAAGCCTGTCCAAAGTGACTCACAGGTATGTTCTCCATTGAGCCTAGCTCCCTCTTTTGAAGCTGGGTAAACTTCATGTAAAACCTACTGCCTTCCAGTTTATTCAATAAAGGCTTTTTTTTTTCCCCAGTGATATTCACAACATATAAGGCCTTCTTCCCTCCTCCTCCCAAGACACAAACTTCCTAGAACCATGTCACATGTTATGTTTAATATGCAAACTATTACAGCTTCCTCTGTAAAACAGTTGAGATCAACAGAAGAAAAAGCCTAAGAGCCAGATACTGTTAGCAGCCCCATTGCTATCAGTGCCACTGGCACACTGTCCATCTTAAATTCACCACTCAACGCACAAAACAGTATTTTAAGCTAAAAATAGATACCTTGGATACAGATAAAAAACACTGTCACAATGGATTCTTAATAAGTAGTTGCCTTATTTAGCAGACTGTCACAAATAGCAAAAACTTCTGAATTCCTCTGAAGAGTTTTGCTATCAACATTATGTCTATTAAGTATTTTATTTGATCAGGAGGTGTGCATCCAAAAGTTTCTATGCTAAAGTGTGCAAGCGTACGCAATGCATGTAAGTACTTGAGTAAGAAGAGTTTAGAGTGGTGAAGCTATTTGAAATCTGGTTATTACTTCTGCTTGAAGAAGCAGACTGAATATGGAAAACAGTTTCCTAGCACTAGTAAAATTGCAGGTGCTTGCTATCAGGGAGCTTTTGGAAATCTTTGCATATTTATAATCTCTGGTTAATACAGATTTTTTTTCAAAGCAGGACCAGCAGGGGATTAATGAAATTACCTTCCAAAGCCTTCTAAATTGCATAAGCATTTCCACGGTCTTCTTTAACTGTCTTTCAGTTCTCCCCAGCAGTGAATCTATCACATGGAAATTCAAGATGTACTGAATTATCAGTGGTACCCAAGATGTTTGCCCAGCATGCAATGTAAAATCTTGAGGTTTTCATACACCTCAGAGAGATGAAAATTTCAGTCAGGACTAGGAAAGTATCTTTATCTCACTATGAAATTTTGCACTGTATGAACAGAACAGGATAGGAAATACTAGACAGAATTCAGAGTGCTCATTCATTAAAGGTGGAAGTGTTTTTCTAGTCCTCCCTCTTCCTGCCATCTAAACAGTCCTCACGGCCTTCTGCATCCAACACCAACTCCTGACACTCAAGATCAATCTAATTTTTCTGATCTACCCTCATTATTGCTTTCTAACCAGTGCAGAAGCATTTTCCAGATACTTCTTTGTTTTCCATGAGAACTAAGGATGTTTGCATATACCTAGACATACGATACCAGTTTTCAGAGCACACTTTAACAAAGAATAAAAATGCTAATCAGTCTTCCAAAGTATCCCAATACTTTTTCCTTGTCATGAGATTCTCAGCACCTTCCACAGCAGTCAAGTGTATAGACATCTCTCTTTTCTTCAGAATTAGCTCTGTGATCTCAGACTGCTGTAACATGTAAAAATTACCAAAAAAAAAAAAAAATAATGGATCAAGAGTAGCAGTTTCCTTAATCTATGTTTGCATTGTGTAGAATATAACAAGTAACAGCCAATTTACCTTGCTAATTTCCATGCCATATTTGAAAACTTCCTTTAATACCTACCTAAAGAATGGGAATTCTCATGAAAGGACATAGTGCTTGGTGTTGGGAATTAGGGAGGGTTTTTATCTAGTGAAGAAATGATAGGCTGATAAGCATACATCTATCATTCTCTCATCTTCACACCAACACAGCAAGAAACCATTCTAAAGACTATACCAAAGTTCTTAAAACAGCTTAAACTGCTTTCTCAGACAATACACAAACTACATTTTAAAGACTAAAGAGAATGTGAAAGACTAAAGAGAATGTGAATCAAAATAGTGCTTAACAGGGCCGTGCTGTGGGAATACTCTGAAACTTTTCAGTATCTATAATATCATCATACTAATTTGCCGTTCTCTTCCTATTTGGAGTCATTCACTTTTGTTTCTCTTGAGAACTTAGGCTCTCAGGATCACAGCAGCATATGAACTATAAAAAGAAATAAAAAACTAAAACTTGACTCACTCAATATTTAGGGTTGCTGTACTTTGCACATGAAGACAATTTACTATCAGTTCTTAAAGCAGCCATCAACTGTAAAATCTTGGTTAAACAAACCTAGAAGGTTTATTGATTAAATAAACCTAAAAGCTGGAAGCCTTGGTACAAGATGAAAACTGTGATGGTGTCGCAATCACAGAAACATGGTGGAATGACTCACACAACTGGAGTGCTTAATCAGTGACAACAGACTCTTCAGGAGAGATAGGCGAGGGAGATGTCTAAATAGTAGTAGTAATAATTACAAAAACATAACTTGAGGGGGGATATTCCCTCAAGGGAATAAATGTATGGCTTTTTTCCCTTGAAAAGACTTGTATTGTTAAGAGATCAGCCAAATTTTATTTATTTTCTATTAAAGCTCAGCAAGACTACCTATTCAGCTATTCAAGAGAGATGTTGATGTACTGGAACGTGTCCAGAGAAGGACAACGAACCTGGTGAGGGGCCTGGAGCACACCACTGTGGTGAGGGGCTGGGTGTGTGCAACCTGGAGAGAGGGAGGCTTAGGGGTGACCTCACTGCTGTCTACAACTATCTGAAGGGAGGATGTAGCCAGGGGGAGCTCAGTCTCTTCTCCCAGGCAAGCGGCAACAGAACAAGGGGACACAGTCTCAAATTGTGTCGGGGAGTTATAGGCTGGATATTAGGAAGTTCTTCACAGAGAGGGTGATTTGCCATTGGAATGGGCATTGCAGGTCTCTTCCAACCTGGTTGATTCTATGATTCTAGTCCACTTTGATTTCCAGTGTGGCTTGACTCCACTTCCTCTAATATCCAAACTGTTACATTAGGAAGAGATTAAATGTTCTATAATCACAAATCAAAATAAGATGACTTTGAAACATATTTAATAGGATTGTGTACAAGAATAATATTACACTGCTGCTTATTACTGTTTCTGGCAGTGTAAGGTTGACACATACACATCTGTGCTATTAATGTACTACTCCAGGTTTTAAACCCCCATTTATTTATCTCCTTCAGAATTACATGCATTTTTCAATTATTTCAAGGTCAAAATTTCTCAAAACTCACTCCTGCTAATAAGAGGAATCATTTACTGCAAGATCTTTAAAAGGCTATACAGAAACATCACATACTCCAGGGCAATAGCTTGTGTCAGGCCAGATTGATATGGCATGTATGTCACTACAGGAGGCCTAAATGTTTTCTTAGTAAGCTATCTTCTTCAGGAATTCATGACAATTCTACAATAGCCATGCTGACTTGCAGATTGGGATTTCATTCCTGTCTAAGGCAATGAACTCTAAAGACATCTGCAGTAGGCATAATGCCCACACTGGTACAATTACAACACTATGTCAGCTTCTCATTGTTTAAGGTGATGGATTTCATCTCTGGGCACATTATCTTGCTGGAGTCAATGGTATTTTTTCCTTGGAAGCAAGCTGGAATGGCAAGGGCAGTGCCAGTTTCAAAGCACAGTAATATGTTTCTACAGCCTTTTGCATAGGTAACAGTAGATAGCCATTTCTATTGTGTACTCTGCCAGCACTTTATCCTGAACAGGTGCTCAACAAGCTTTCAGACTATTACAGTGCAATGTATTTGTGAAAATCAAGTTATGAACAGCCAGCCTTCTCAACAAAACAGTAACAGTAGCATACAAGTAGAGTGGCACTCCTTTTAACAAGCCCCTCAGTACGATCCCACCTCCATTACTAGACCAAGGATCATGTCACACCGATGAGGGCAAAAGAGCTTTAGACCTTAAAGCAATAGACAAAACTCATTCGTGGCAATAGTTTCCAGTTGCATTCACAACTAAAGAGAAGCCTTTTGGATTAAGAACATCTTATTATTCAGTCACCACAGAACACAGATGTTTCCCCAATGCTTATTCTTTTTAATTGAAGAGTAATTAAACACAATACCTTTGGTGCCATGGGTAAAGTATAACAGCCCCTTTACCTACTCAAATCACAGAATCAGAGAAAAGTTCAGGTTGGAAAAGACCCTNTGGCTACAACCACCCTTCAGGTAGTTGTAGACAGCAATGAAGTCCCCCCTGAGCCTCCTCTTCTCCAGGCTAAACAACCCCAGCTCCCTCAGCCTCTCCTCATAGGGTTTGTGTTCTAGGCCCCTTACCAGCTTTGTTGCCCTTCTCTGGACACATTCCAGCACCTCAACATCTCTCTTGAGTTGAGGAGCCCAGACAACGTCACTCTAGAAGGTTCACCCCTAAACTATAACCCCAGCATTAACAGTCTTTGAATAAGGTTTGTAATACTTTCTAAAATTATCAAAAAGGCTGTGGATCTGAAGGATGTGATTGAAAGTTGTGTCACCTTGTCTGGAACACGAAACATGAAAAACAACCAAGACAGAGTTATCTAGAAATCAGTGATGGACAAAACGCAAAAAAAGAATCAGCTCCATGCCTCCCACTCACTGCAGACAGGAATTTACTCTTTAAATATGATTCACTATGGGGTAACTCATAAATACTGAGACCACACCAGATGTACATTATACATTAGCTACTGGACATGCAAATTTGCCCTTATTAAGATAGGAAAAAAAACAACTCCTGTAGAAAAATAAAGGTGCAGCCATATATAAAAATAATAATCAACCAAAATTACTTCATACAGTTAACTTCTTAGAAATTAAGGTTTCCACATGCATAGATAACTCTAAATAGGTCTGAAACTCTTATTTCAAAAGACAAGCATGTAACAAAGCTGCTGATATTTTGCAAAGCCATAAAGGGATAACTTCCCACTACAGACTATGCTCACACACACTGCCCAGCATTAAAATCATGTGAAAGAGGCTCATGATCAGACAAAACACTACTTCCTCTGCCTTTGCAAAGGCCTGCATAGTGCAGCACCAACAAGCACTAAAAATTAGTGAGGAGGGATTCCTTCACGAAGTCTCCATTACGGACCATCCATGATGCATGCTGTTAGCACACATTGAGGCCAGAGTATTTTAGAAGACAACATTTCCAGGCTCATACTTTGTGTTATGTGCTCCTGGGAAGGTCATACAACTTTTCTGAGGTTCAGTATCTCTATGAATTAAACTAGTACAACACCCCAACCTTTGGATGATGCTGACGAAAGCCATTTGCACAAAGCTGCTTGAGATCATTGATCAATATACAGTAAAAGAGCAAACTATTCCTAGTTCATCATCATCTGCTCCTCCATGTCTGGGAGTCCAGTTTTAGCAAAGCACATTGTACAGAAAATCATGGACCTTTTAAGGAGCTTGTTTAAAGTCCCATCAGAATTCCACAGGCATCTACAGAGCATTATCTGAGTGCCACAACCAGATTCAGTAACAGGTCCATTGGCACGGTATGTTGCATTGTGTTAGTCAGCAGGGGTTGAGGCAAGAAAAGAGTTATCAGACAGTAAGTAATGGAGCACCTGCTGTCACCTATAGTCCACTTTGAATCTATGCTATACAGTTTCATCACTGACAGCATCAGTGTAAGTAACACTGCAGACCAAACATGGAGCTGCCTGTCAACCTCCTGGAGTTTGGACAAAATGTCCTGAGAAGCTGATGTAGTAGTGATATTCAAGAGATGCAGGAATCATGGCTAGATCTCAGCCACTCAGGGATTGCATTAGTGATTCACACTGTGGGGATTATTCTTAAATTCTATGAAACCTTTCATTGTATGACAGTCACATACAGGGGGTCAATATGACCCCTCAGGACTACTCAAAACCTTTCTTGCTTTTCTTTTAAAGCTTTCCAGCAATGAAAATAACTTCAACTGATGTCTCTAAATTGAAGCATGAGGGCAGACAGAAGGGCTGTAAAACATCCAGACGTGCTGTCTCACTAATGCCATGCTGATCCACTGCCACGTGCTGACCCAGTGAACCGCTCCAGAGCCACCTCCCAAGCTATCGTTTGCACAGGTGCAGGACAGGACTCCAGACTAAATGGAAACAACAGAAGTGCTGCTCATTTGTCATGCACAGGATGTGTGGTTACGACCTAGAGGCCCTCTTCTGTACTTTGCCTCCTTAGCATCTCAAAGGACACAAAGAGAAACATTTATACACGCCTACAGACAAGGATTACAGAAGCCAGATTCTGAATGCTACTAAAATCAACAGGGTTGAATTTTGTCTCTTCCCTTAATACATCGTGGTTCAGGAAAAAAAAGATAACAACAATTTCTAGTCATGACTGAGACTTTCCAAATCTGAATCAGCATTTCTGGCTCTTTCTAAAGTCATCTTTATTCTAGGAAGGCTTCCACCAAGATGTTTTCTTGCATATGACCTGCACGATTTCTAGTACCTACTACTGCATAAAGGTCAAATAACTCCACACCTGTAACCTAAATCATCATAGGTCTCAAGACCCAGAGAATCAGTAGAAACATTTACAAATGCTTCTTTATCGTAGAACCATATAGTTCCATATTTGCATTGGAATTATGTGTTTATACTGGGTTAGTAAAAGGATATGCATACTGTGGTGTTCAGAACATTATCACACACTTAGGACTAATGAAGCCTCTGTCTATGAGCAAGAAATTCCCTGAGAAACTGAATTTAGAGGCTGGCAGTATAGTGGTAGTCAGCTCTGAAAGATGGTATTTGGCTTTCTAGGAAGGATTTCAGACAAGTGGCACTGAATCAATAGCTACTGCTCTTCTCTGATGTTCTGTAGGTTCTTCAGCCAATTTTCAATCATTAAAAATCTTCTACATTTATCCAAGTCACTGGAAAACACAAAACCAGCTTTCAGTATTAGCCTTAAAGTAAATCATTTTAGGCACTCTTTCACCTTGCCAGAATTCAATCACTAGGGAAGTACCATATTTCAAGCAAAGACATTTGAGAAGAAAAAAAGCTTTTACAAAATGCCTCTGAAAATCCAATTTCTAATCACTCAGTTACTTGAGCTCTGTGGCTCCCTGCCATGTGAAGACAGAGAGATTGGCACATATAGGATGGGGAGGCCAGAAGCAGAGATGAGCAGTGCAGAGTACTCTGTTTATTGCCATATTCACAGAATCATAGAATGGTTTAGGTTGGAAGGGACCTCAAGGATCATCCAGCTCCAACCCCCCGCCATAGGCAGAGACACCTCCCACTAGAGCAGGTTGCTCAAGGCCTCATCCAGCCTGGCTTTAAACACCTCCAGGGAGGAAGCATCCACAACCTCCCTGGGCAACCCGTTCCAGTGCCTTACCACCCTCACTGTAAAGAACTTCCTCCTAAAGTTCATAAACGACAGGATCCTGGATCCCCAAATATGTGCCCCCCAAACGAAACTCCACTGTGAGGCTGTTGTTAGCCTGTCCAGTTGATATTCTGCTCAGAATTTTCATTTTGAAAATACATAACATCATGTGTAGCTTACCCAAGGCACTGCATGGATAAACAAGATTCGACTAAATCGGACTAAATTCATCCAGCATGTGCTGGATAACACAGGTGAGATTTCTTATAACACATACAGGAGGCCAGAGGGTGGTAAAAGCCACAACAGCAACCACTAATTAGCTTCAAGGAAGGAGGAAGACAGAGAAATAGGCCTGGGGGTGTATGATTATGCCAATGATCTCTTGTAGAGAGCAATAAATAGCTATTGAGTAGTCCCAGGAAATGGAGCCAGAGAGAAGAAACTCAATACAAGGACATCAGATACCTTTTAGAAGCCTGATGAGAACAACTGCTACGTGGAACAGTTGAGCTGTCATCCACACAACTTGCAAATTGTCCAAGTAAGTGTCCCATCCCCCATCACCAGATAGGTCTGAAGATCTAATTTGTGTGTAATAAATGTGTGTTTGTAGAAGAGGATTTTCTATTGACCCACTGTATCCATTTTGCCAAATAAACACATTCTAGATTATACATCAACATGGGCTGCAATTGCCTTCCAGTGGTCACCTTGCTCCACCTCCCATAACTACTTCTGAGTGTTAATAGCAACTCAGTGCATTACTAATTATAATAGTATGAAGACTCATAACTGCCTCAGAAAAGTTCTTAGAAAAATTAAGATACCAGAAGGTTTAAAAAAAAAAAAAAGGAAAAAACTCCAGTACTTCAGTGACCTCATTAAAACACAAGCAGATGAAGTTTGCAGTGTAACACACAAATGTCACATTTGAAAAGGTTAATAGCAAAAAAATCTTAAAAGAAAATCCAAAGCCTTGTGCCTCATATCTGAAAACATGTGAGATGTTTGCTCTTACAACCAAAAATAACCTTTAAATGACAGAGATCACTTGTGGAGAAAGTCAGAATGTTTTTAAACCAAACGATTGCTCTCGAACAAGGAAGTCTTTTTGCATTTATATAAAGCAAGCATTCTAGACAGACAAGGAAAGAGGCATAGGAGTGTTGTCAAGCTTTTTCTAAGGTTTAGCCATCTGATTAAAGCCTTTGATAATTTATTCATGAATGCTTAATCTGGGACTTTAATCTTCAAACAGCTTCCTAACTAACAGATTTGCTTTATTTCCCTTCCATATTCTGCCCCCACATAATTATTTTTCAGTTGCACGAGTGATTTTCTGTATTGATTAGCCCAGTGAGAAACAGGTCCATCATCAAAACTTTACTATATTTATGAGAAACCAGTGAAAACTAGTGGTCAAAACAAAACAAAATAAGAAAAAAACACCCATTCATGTTGCTTAGACTAATTTAAAAGGTACATTTCTGGCATTTGAGGCAACCACTAAAACACAGGCCTTTCAACTCCTGAAATGTAAGTGAACGCTTTCCTTCATCTCTAGGTTGCTGCAAGTGTTAGAGCAATGGTAATTTATTTATAAGCCTTAGGAAGAAACACTTTCCTTGTCACTGTCATTTTAAATACTGACACTTCAGTTTGAACATCCAGAAGAATACACTTAAAAGTTTAGTTTCTCAACACCTATCAGCTAAGTTTATATAAATAACAGCGGTCTAATGAATCGAGCATTAAGTACTAAGCAATGAAAGTGGAAGGATGTGCTAGTTTGAGCCTAGCTAGAATGTTTTGGTAAGAAGGACTAGATAATAGGCAATGAAATGAAAACAATGATGATGTCTACTTCCCTCATAGTCTTGCTGAGATGTGTAGAAAGGAAAAGCAAAACATTAGATAAAGTTACTTTGCTGGGCACTTCGCTCTGAGCTTTGCTCTCAGCACTTTGCCTGCTGCAGAGCTGGGGCTGCTGGCTGAACTCCATCTTGCTTTCTAACCTCACCCTCCATTTGCTTTTTGGCTGATCCACCTTTGCTTCTTAATCCCCCTGGCCAAACCTCCATTCTTCCTTGGGACTGGGGTAAGGTTGAGAGGGATAGGGGGAAGGTGAGGGGGTGGTTGAGAGTCCCTCCTGGGGACTCAGGTTTTCTGGGAGGGAAGTTGTGTCTGTATTACCTTTTTTTACCTTGTCTATTTCTGTCTATAACTGTATATACTGTAAATATCTGCTTGTAAATTGTGCTAGCTGTAAATATAAGCTTCATTCAAATTTCCAGAGCTGGCTGAGTCTAGTCTGGGTGATTTCTAAAGTGTGGAGGTGTGGGAGACACCCAAACCACCACAAAGGATGCAGACAGAGAGCAGGACTGCCCAAGCTAAAAAAAAAAAGATCCAAATGCTTGTAGGAGAGAAACTGTTATAAATGAACTCATTAGAAAAGGAAAAAAAGAAAAGGTATAAATATCTTCAATAACTACGCTAAATAGTGCATAGATTCATTTCCTCATTTTTAATGCTGTGAAAAAGGAATCAATAAATAGATATATTGGCCAATGCAGTATATATTTTTAAGAGGCTTAGGAAGACATGACAAGCTTTCAAAAGCAGCTACTGTTGTTTCTGAGGTCAATAAATTATTTTAGGGTCAACTATGGCAGCTTTTCACAGCCTAAGAATAAAGTGCAGCAGAGTACTCCATTCACCTTTTATAACAAATGGTAGTTCTTTAGCTAATGCAGTCATTTATCCAATTTCTTTCTTCAGTAATTGATGCAGCTGAGTTAGTTACTATCTGAAACAGGCTGCTGCATTTCTATACTTACCTTGAACAGTCCAAGGACAACATTCTACTGTGGAATAGTTTAGATCAGAAATGAGCCCCAAATCTAGTAGAATCACTGAAATCTAACAAAAGCCCAAATGGTATTGAAAGCCTTGGTGTCTATTTAGGTCTCCAAATACAGACTGAGGAACTTAACATCCTGGATGATTGCTTTCTCTCAAGTAGACCCTTCACCTGGATGTCGGTGCATAAAAAGGAAACTTGGATACCAGTTACATTCCTGTGCTTCAAACACACCTCTTGTTTGTCAGTCTCTCTAAAAAATTAGGACTCATATGTTAAGAAGAGATTAGGCACACATCTGGAATATTATAGAGACATAACTATATTTGGCAAACTACTTGTAAAGAGAATGGCTTATTCCAGCATAAACCCCACAAATCCCCAAACTGCCATACCTAGAGATTCTTTAAAAGAGCAAAGGACTACATTCTAAGAAAACAGCTTTTTTTTTCATTTTATGATGCAAATCTCTTCTTACATATTCCTGTACCCTAAGTTCTAAAGAATTTGCTTTAAGTGATAAGACAACCCATCTATCCAAACTGTTTTCAGATATGCTCATGTTATTAATAACATCAGATTTCCTAAAACAATAACAAATTTTCAGTGCAGAGTCCCATGATCTGGACCTTAGTTCTTTCCCCACTCCAGAAAAAAAGCAAATGTGACCATTAAAAGCTCTTAATATTAATTATATCTCTCTATTTTTTTCCCTGAAGTTAAGAGGTTCACAGAATTTGCTGCAATTTGCTAACTGCATGGAATGAAGTGAATTATACTTCATTACAGTTCAGCACAAACACCTATGGAGAGATCAACTTGATTGTCTAGAAGAACTAAATGTTTTAAAACCAGGATTGGACCTTCCCAATTTAGGTGCTAAACTGTCACTGCACTCCTTTAGTCATATCATCTCAGCTCACTGTTTCTTATACTGTTTAAAAAACGAACAAACAAACAAACAATGTTGGCATCACCATATCACTTGAGTACTTTTCTATTACATCATTACAAAAGAAAATCTAATTTTTACAGATGCAGCTAGCACATGTCCAAAAAACTAATTACATTAAAGAAAAAAATCAAAAAGCAGCAGCCTGCTCAATGGACAAAAGCAAAGCCACGAGATACTAAGGTACTAGCACAAAGCAATCTTGACACACAGCACAAGAAAATATCTCATAGTGGATTTCTGATAAAACCCTCCCCATTCCCATGAGACACAGATCCTCAGCAATTCGTGCCACACCATCACTGCCTGTGTCAAGGCTGAAGCAGAGTCTACAAATTCCAAGTCAAACATTTTGAGCTTTGGCAACCATAACTATATGAATCTTTCTATACCTGCATCCAATGCCAGTCATTATCATAAGTAAAGGGATGTATGTTAGGGGTCCAGAGGAGGGCCACAAAAATGATCAGAGGGGCTGGAGCACCTCCTCTACAAACACAGGCTGATAGGGTTGGGGTTGTTCAGCCTGAAGAAGAGAAAGCTCTAGGAAGACCTTACAGTGGCCTTCCAGTACTTGAATGTTGTCTACTAGAAAGGTGAGGAGGGACTGTTTAGAAGGCCATGTAGCGGTAAGACAAGGAGCAATGATTTTAAACTAGAGAAGGGTAGATTTAGATTGGACACTATGAAGTTCTTTACTATGAAATTGGTGAAACAATGGAACAGGTCACTCATGGAAATAGCGGAGGTCCCATATCTGGAGATATTCAAGGTGAGGTTGGATCAGGCTTTGAGCAGTCTGTTTAGTTGAAGGCATTCCTGTCTACTGCAGGGAATTTGAACTAGATGACCTCTTGAGATCCCTTCTAAAACAGTGCACTCTATGATTCTCTGTTACAGCATGGACAAACACCACTGCACAAAGTGTACTTCTGTTGCAAATATCAATGCCCAGGGACCTCATAAATGGTCCAATTTTCACCTCATTTGCTTTTAGACAATTAAACAGCACTTCACCATAGACTTGGCTTCCTCACTTTAAACAGTTTCCCTCTCAGTGCTTCGCTGATACAGTCCCCAGAAGGAAGGAACTTTCAGAAATGGTTCTACAGTCAGCAAGGTATCCACAAAATAGCAGTTCCCTTGTGACACAAGCTATGCCTTTCCCACTCTTTTCAGATTTTTCTATTTATTACAAACTTCTTCTTTAGTCCTAACAAGATTTCCTCATCTGATTAAAAAGAAGAAAAGAAAAAAAAGCTGACGAAGTGCACTGCTATCAGAAGAGGGAACCATTATTTCAGACAAAGGTGCTTAGAAAAGGCCTTTTTGCTCTCTCCTGAGTGCACTGTAGTCATTATAGAGGTAATTTGTATTTTAAAAAGAGTCAATCTCTAAAAACGTGTCAGAAAAATGTGACTGAAAAATGCAAACTATCTCAGCATTATGTTACAATCTAATGCCAAAACTGCAATGCACAGCTTTCCATTTGTTACTCAGAAGTATCTCCTCAAAACTGATTAGCCACT
This sequence comes from Tricholaema leucomelas, assembly GCA_013400475.1. Taxonomy (NCBI): domain Eukaryota; kingdom Metazoa; phylum Chordata; class Aves; order Piciformes; family Lybiidae; genus Tricholaema lacrymosa; species Tricholaema leucomelas. The sequence goes on along the minus strand of WAAF01003008.1, from coordinate 83,538 downwards.
TCTTCCCCCCAAGGGAAACCACCCAGCTTTTTACTGGTGAGCAACATTCATCCTTCTTGATGCTCAGACAGTCCCACAGGGCACTGCCAATCGACCCAACTATGGAACGTGGACATCTTTATACAACTTGAAGATGACTCAGCAGACAGGCTACCTACAAATTGTCAGCTAAAAAGCTAAACCAAAGCTTTGGTGGTGTCCAGTAAACCAGTGTCTGTAAACCAGCATATTACTAAGCCTCCCCAGCACAGAATGAGCAGAAATCCCATTATTAGGAAAAAGACAGCAATCCAAGTTGTGGCAAGTGATGGCTCAACCTGTACTTGGACAGTCTTGTCCCTTACAAATAATATGTGATCATTTCTTTTTATGTAAAGGAAATGATTTCCACTAAATTCTGCAAACAAATTCACTGTCAATCAAACGTGTTTTTAATGAATATGAAGAGAGAACAGATTGCAAGCTTACAAAGAATGTCCTGTGAGGGCTAAGAAAGCCTGTGAAGTGATTCTTCAAACATGTTTCTGTGTGGCAATAACCCAGCAGCTAGCCTACAAAACAAACAGATACCTTGCAGTCTCACTGTAGAGCTATTTTTGGAACCGTGATGAGTTCTAGAAGCTTCACAGTAACAGGAAATTTCCCCAGAGACACTACTTTGTGTTGCATCTAACAGGAACTAACTCAGTCAGCATGCTTCTTTCTCACTCCTGTTTCTCTGTAAGGAATAACTTCATTTTACTGCAGTAGAAGCTGAATTAAAGAGAAAAAAACCCACCCACTCAAACACCAAAAAACACTTGGCAAGAAGGCAATGCATGCTAAGCAACAAAACACTCTATCTCACATAACAGTTTGCTTCAAGGACAACAGACCTTCCTAGGTGTTCTGTGACAGCATCCAATTGTAGCCACACATATGCTCTTGGAAACTTACTAAGGCATCAGACTCATTTCTCCATGAAATGCCATCTAACTTCAGTGCTGTACATGTCTGATTCTCTAAGGTAGCACTAATGGTACTAGATACAGATTAGCCATTTCTTGGGAGCAACAGTACAAAGAAACACCAAGTAATTAAAAAAAAAAGGGGGGGGGGTGTGCATTTTAATTCTTAGACTCTGTAACAGGCTGGCTGACCCACTAGCTAATAAGGAGCTTCAGGAAAAAGGCTAAGGAACATAAATATATTTCATGCTTTGAAATATCTGTATCAAAGAACACTCTGATAGAATAAAGTCAAAAAAGTTTGGCAGAACCTACATTATATCCTCTTTCATCATTCAGCATGAGAACACATTACAGATCAATGAAAAAAAAAAAACAAACTTCCTGCATTTGGTCATTTGTTTATCTTTCAAATACTTTGTGAAATACAAATATTCTTCCATCAAGGACAACGGAAGAAAAGATAAAGTTATTTTGCACCTTAAAGAAAAAAAAAAATCACATAGCTTTGGATATAGCCTGACTACTATCTGAGTGATTTTCTCATGTTCAATTTTGTGCATTTTAGTCTTTAATGTCATTGACTACTTAGGTTTTCAGCTTAATTTCCCCCATAATGGTACTTAAGGCATTCATAAAAAAGACCTCATGAACCTGGCAGGATGCAAGCACTCATCTCTCCAGCAGTTTTAGGAGAAAAACTCTCAGGGTAGCTCTCCAGGCTGGATGTCCCACTGTTTTCTAATCCTCTTGCTATTATTTGACTCCATTTTCTGGAAAACTGTGCCCTTCATTTATTTTGTGTCAACACTGTGACTGCTATTACTTTCCTCCTCCTTTATCAGCTGCAGGCTTCTAGTTATCTGCTAGCAGAGTTGAAATCAGGTACTGAGCTGAAAACATTATTAGGTTGTTTTGCTAGAAGAAAAAAAGGCATGACAGCATGTCTGGAGTCAAAGCACTGTAGCTTTAGAAAGAGAAAAAAATTCAGAACAAATTACAGCTCTGTGGAAGGCACTCTGCAGCATCCAACACCATAACTCCAATAAGGGACCGACATCTGCGACAGTCTTCACTGAGTGTTATGAGCTAAAAGCTTCTCCGGTTTTGCTAGCAATTATTCAAAAGTTATAGAAAGCCCAGCTCTAATTCTGCTTTTATTCATACTTCATAGAGGCCTTCACGTATTATATTCTCAGATTTTATTTCTTTACCTGTCAAGACACAGCTGTTTCAACCAAACCATTCAGTTAACAAGCTTGACTCTGTACATTCAGCAACTGATTGCTCAGTGTATGAGAACTTGTGCTAGTTTCAGCCTAGCTAGAATGTTTTGGGGAGAACTAGATTACAGGCTGTAAAAGGAAAACAATAGCGATGTCTATTTCCCTCATTGGCTTGCTGAGATGTGTAAGAATGAAAAGGAAAACATAGATAATCACTTCACTCGGCACTTCTCTTACTTGAGCTGCTGGGGAACTGGCTGGGCTGCATCTCTCTTACTCTCTAACCTCACCCTCCATTGTGGACTAAACCACTTTGCTTCCTAACCCCCTGGCCAAACCTCTATTCTTCCTTGGGACTCAGGTAAGGTTGAGAGGGGTAGGGGGAAGGTGAAGAGGTGGTTGAGAGCTCCTCCTGGGGATTCAGGTTTCTGGGAGGGGAGTTGTGTTTCTGTATTACTCTTTACTTTGTATATTTCTGTCTATGACTGTATATACTGTAAATATCTGCTTGTCTATTGTGCTAGCTGTAAATATAAGCTTCATTCATATTTCCAGAGCCAGCTGAGTCTAGTTTGGGTATTTCTAAAGGTGGGGGGGTGTGGGGAGCACCCAAACCACCACAGAACTAAAGCTTGTCATAGACAGAAGCATCCTGCAAGTTATCTTCACAGCTTTTCCTGAACACCTTATTGCAGTCACTGCAGATTCAGTTATGTAACAAGCTAATACTGCTATCCCCCCACCCTCTATAGGAACATATTGTTCCTGTATTGATAATTGTTTCATACATAACTATAAAACAACTGCATTACATAAGTGACAAACAATACTATACCTCAGTTGAAGATCCTTCAGAAAGATGTCTCTCTTGAGTTTGCATCAGTTTAGAAACTTGGAATCATTTCAGCTCTGAGATCAACTCCAACCGTTAATCCAGCGCTGCTGTGTCCCTGACTAAATCATGTCCCTCAGCATCACAGCTCTGCATGTTTTAAAGATCTCCAGGGATGAGGATTCAGCCACCTCTCTTTGGGAGCCTGTTCCAGTCTTTGAGAAGCTTTTCAGTCAAAAAGTTTCTTCTAACATCCAACTGAGACCACCTCTGGTTCAACTTGAGGCCATCTTCACTCCTCCTATCACTTCTTATGAGGGTGAAGAGGCTGAACCCCACCCCAGCTCCCTCAGCTGCTCCTCACAGGATCTATCTTCCAGACCCTTCACCAGCTTTGTTGCTGTTCTCTGGAGCTGCTCCCATACCTCAACACCTTTCTTGAAGTGAGGGCCCTAAAACCGAACCCAGTATTTGACAGGCGGCCTCACCAGTGCCAAGGCAGTGAAGGCGGTGGCAGCAGCCATGATCAGCTCTGAGGCGAGTGCTGGCTACAGACTGCTACAGAGGCCCCGATGCCGGGGCCAGCTAGTGGTGGGCAGAGACCTGTCAGCAGCTGAGGAGCACAAGTGACAGGGTGAGCACACAGAGCAGTTTGGCAAGCAGGGAGGGACCACGTCTTGTATCCTACCTGTAGGTGCGCAGCCCAGGGAAGTGCTCCAGAGCTCCCTCAAAATGGCGAGCACTCGCCTTGCCTTAGAGCTGCACCAGGTGTTCCTGCTGTGAGAGCCCACAGGCGCCCAGACAGGCCCGGGCGTGCCTCAGCACAGGTGTTAATAATGCAGGGAGGGCCCCCAGCCGTCTCCTGACGCAAACAGTAGCCACCTGCAGGAGGAGTGCACAGACCGACCACCTGTTGCACCGAGTGGCTGAGTTGCAAGAGCCAGTCACGAGTCTATGGAGTATTAGAGGAGCCATCACAAAGGTTGATTGGTGGCTTCAAAATTATGTCCTGCAACAGGGACCACTGAGGAAGGCACCTTGGACCCAAAAAAGCAGGAATCCCCTTCATCTTCCACCCTCTAACACCACTGTCAGAAGCAGATGTGAAGTTTTAACACCTTCAGACATCCGTGAGCAAGCTTTATGATGAGCTGTCATAGTGGACAAATCTCTTTTAGAGGACACAGAAGCTTCCATTTGCCAACCCAATAGGGAGTCATGAGAGAGATCCGGTACCTCCTGGGAGCTAACATCTGAGACGTCACCATGAGGGTGCTGCAACTCATTAAGATCATCAACTACTACCCTCCTGAGCACACTGCTGGCTCACACTCAGTCAGCTGTCACTCAGCACTCCCAGGTTTTCCTGCTGAGCAGCTTTCCAGCCACTCTTCTCCAAGCCTGGAATGCTGCCTGGCGTTGTTGTGACCCAGGTACAGGATGCAGCACTTGGCCTTGTACCTCATACAACCAGCCTTAGACCATGGGTCCAACATGTCAGATGCCTCTTTAGAGCCTTCCTACCTTAAAGCAGATCAATGCTCCCACTCAAATTGGTGTTATCTACAAACTCACTGAGGATGGCCTTGATCCTCTCCTCCAGATCATGAATAAATCTATAAACGGGACCAGCCCAAATAATGAGCCCTGGGAAACAACACTTGTGACTGGCTGCCAACTGGATTTAACTCTGTTCACCACAACTCTCTGGGCCAGGTTTTAGCCCATTAGCAACTACACTCCTCCAAGCCATGAGCAGTCACTTTTTTTTCCAGAAAGATGGGAAAGCAAAAAAGGCTTTTCTGAAGTCCAGGTAGACAATATCCACAGCCTTTGCCTCATGCCCTAAGCTGGTGACCTGAGGTTGGACCACTGTCATTTAGTATAGCACATGTCCAAGATCTTTATATGGTACAGTAATAGCAATTGATTGCCTGGTTTCTGAATTATTTCAGCAGTATGTTTTTAGAGTTTCCCTTTGAAACATATGAGAATCTCTTTTCATTTCTGACTACTTACAAGAGAGGTTATATTAATCCATACCTGTACCTAATACATAATGTAAAGTTCATAGCTTGGTTAGCAGGTTGTCAGAGCACAGTTAATTTACATCATACAACATTAATGCGTGGAACTGCTGGAGCAAGTCCAGGGGAGAGCCACGAAGATGCTCAGAGGGCTGCAGCACCTCTGCTATGAGGACAGGCTGAGAGAGTTGGGGCTCTTCAGCCTGGAGAAGAGAAGGCTTCGAAGAGACCTTAGAGTGGCTTTCCAGTATCTGAAGGGAGCCTACAAGAAGGCTGGGGAGGGACTATTGACAAGGTATAGTAATGTCAAGATGAGGGGTAATGGGTTTAAACTGGAAGAGGGGAGATTTAGACTGGATGTTAGGAGGAAGTTCTTTACAGTGAGGGTGGTAAGACACTGGAATGGGTTGCCCAGGGAGGTTGTGAATGCTTCCCACCCTGGAGGCATTTAAGGCCAGGCTGGATGAGGCCTTGAGCAAGCTGCTCTAGTGGGAGGTGTCCCTGCCTATGGCAGGGGTTGGAGATGGATGATCCTTGAGGTCCCTTCCAACCTAAACCATTCTATGATTCTATGATTCTATGACTTTGGCAACTCCTCCATTGCCTTCTGCTTGAAAAGTTTTGAGATCTGAGAGATCAGTCAGACAGAAATATTAATTCTTATTCAGAATAGATATTGTATTGTTTTGTCAACAAGCCACAAGGGAAACCAAGCTTTCAAGTATTCATTCACAATAAAACCCAACTCTAATTATAGCAGCTCATCTATAGGGTCAGGAGAACAAATCAGACAAAACTGACAACTCACTTGAATCCACCTAGAGATCTTTCACAACTCAAGCACAAATAAAACATTCTTGGTTTGTGTTGGTCACATGAAGAGAATCAGGTAAAATTGTAAAACATCTGATAATATCTTAATTCTGGGCTCTGCAGATTTTGTTTGTTCATAACTCAGAGAATTTTTTTGAAACAGTTTTATTTAGCTAAAGGCTCACGATAAAGTCCAGGCTGCATGAAGTAGACAAAGCTACGCCTCCCAGAATTTCTAGAAATAAAATCCTTGGTATTATTAACCTTAAAGAAATACAAAATCTTTTCACCTAGTTAAGAGCAGAGCCTATGCTTGGGGTAAATGTCACATGGAACAGTGGCTTTTGAGCATGACAAAGCACTGAGCAGACCAAACGGGACGTGGGACTCTGCACTATGCATCACAAAAAAAACCTGAGAAAGGGCATCCATCATCCTAGTGATGGATGATTCTCTTCTCAAAGAAGCAAAAATATTGCCTAAGAAGAGATCAACTAATTCACAATAAGAGCTCAACACCAGAAAGGATAATATAAAATATTGTGTCAGATTTTGAAGACAAAAAGGTCAGCGTGACTGACAGGTAAATATGATGGACACAGGAGTTGCTGTGTAGTAGGGGAAGAGGCCAAAGTGTAAAAAAAACATTTACATTTCTCTTCAGAAATCTCTCAGCTGGTTTGTTTCCTGAGAACAAGCACTTACTTTCCAGGTCTGATGACTTCAATTAGAAATTGTCTCATTTTCCTTTAAAAAATACATAGGAAAAATAAGTTATTAATGAATTATGGTGCTACCTCCTTTCTAGGTGTTATGCTTTATATAAGATATTCATTACTTTCCATAGTACTGATAGTTGCGCCCAGGAATTTGGCACAACAGCAGCAATATTTCATAGCACAGAGCTATTTCTAATCACAGGACTGCTGCTGGCTTGTAGACTTCCTAAATCAATATTAGGTTGTCCTAAGTAAATAAGAAATGCCCTTCTTGAAGCAGTAAATGAAGTTCATTTGGAACAACGAGGAAATGACATCCACAGAGGGCCAGACAGTCTATCAATTTTCCAAAGATCTCTTCTCTAGACTCCTACTACATCATTCTACAGCAGAGGATACGCAAAGTCCTTCCTCGCTTCGAACAATAATTGAAAATGCTTCATCAAAATCACATTGCTTCCTGAAAAACTTCCTGGACTTAGAGGGTGCTGCTTTCACTTAAGCAGGTACACTGCTGCTACAATGCTTAGAGTTGGCACTTGCTTTTGGAAAGCACAGGTGATCGAGTGTCTGTCCATCTACAGAGAAAGGGCTACTTGGTAGCTGGAGTTCAATATGACGGTTTAACACATAGGAAATAAAGTTGGGATAAGGAGTACCTGAGGGGTGGTTGCAGCCAGAAGGAGGTTGCTCTCTTCTCTCAGGTGGCCAGCACCAGAACAAGAGGACACAGCCTCAAGCTACGCCGGGGGAAATTTAGGCTTGAGGTGAGGAGAAAGTTCTTCACTGAGAGAGTCATTGGACACTGGAATGGGCTGCCCAGGGAGGTGGTGGAGTCGCCGTCCCTGGAGCTGTTCAAGGCAGGATTGGACGTGGCACTTGGTGCCGTGGTCTAGCCTTGAGCTCTGTGGTAAGAGGTTGGACTTGATGATCTATGAGGTCTCTTCCAACCTTGGTGATACTGTGATACGGTGATACTGTGATACGCACAACTTTAAGGGATCTAGTTGCTGAAATGTGTTATCTTCTGCCAGTGTTGTTCTCTGAAAGTATATTGTCAAAGCCCACATATCCAAAGGTACTGAGCCAGAAGACATGGGCAACCACCTGCTGTGTTCTAAGCCAGTGAAATATTTTTTAACATTCAAGCAACTATACCTGAATCTAATTTAATTATCTTGGGCATGCCAAAACAGGTATCCTTTTCCATTTCTCTTTCTTTCAGAATAATAATCAAGAATTTTTCAGTAGGAGACCAGCCCTGATCCCAAATTTACACCAACCGTCATCACCACCACTTAAAAGCACTGCTGTTGTTTCCACTTCTTTGTTTAACAAAGCTGGAACACAGGCTAATCTCACTCAGACCGCTTCACCTGTTTGTAAGAAATTTAATACATACGAGGAGAGAGAGACAGAGATAAAGTGACACAAAGTGCATCAAGCTCCTTATGCCAACAAGTTCTTTCATGGAAATCACACTTTGGCAAGTGAACAAGTCAGATTAGTGAGCACTGTGCCACCCCCAGTATTTTGTCTGCAGGGTATTATGTAACAGCTGCTTTACTGCCAATGCTTTCCCTTTCAGGGGAAAGTAGGTAGGCAGTAGAAAGCAGTTTCACTTTGAGCTCAAAGAGTCTTATTGCCTGGTTGGGAAAGGTAAAGCTAACAAAAAAAGAGATTTTCAACTTCTTAGAATCATAGAATCAAACAGTTTGGAAGAGACCTCCAAGATCATCCAGGCCAACCTAGCACCCAGCCCTAGCCAGTCAACTAGACCATGGCACTAAGTGCCTCATTCAGGCTTTTCTTGAACACCTCCAGGGACGGTGACTCCACCACCTCCCTGGGCAGCCCATTCCAATGCCAATCACTCTCTCTGGCAACAACTTCCTCCTAACATCCAGCCTAGACCTCCACCAGCACAACTTGAGACTGTGTCCCCTTGTTCTGTTGCTGGTTGTCTGGGAGAAGAAACCAACCCCCACCTGGCTACAGCCTCCCTTCAGGTAGTTGTAGACAGCAATGAGGTCCCCCCTGAGCCTCCTCTTCTCCAGGCTAAACAACCCCAGCTCCCTCAGCCTCTCCTCATAGGGTTTGTGTTTCAGGCCCCTCACCAGCTTTGTTGCCCTTCTCTGGACACGTTCCAGCACCTCAACATCTCTCTTGAATTGAGGAGCCCAGAACTGGACACAGTACTCAAGGTGTGGCCTTACCAGTTTTGAGTACAGGGGAAGACAATATTGAGCTTACTCTAGAACTTCAGACTTAACATCAGGTGTTCACATCCAATATTTTGATGCATAGACAGAGAGATGCAATATTGTGGTGGTGCGTATATATATATATACATAGCCCCAAAATACATACACATATCTATACATAGCACCTATATATAGAGCACCAAAATACATACATATACACAGCACTAATACATAAACAGCACCAAAATGCATACACATACACACAGCACCTATATATATATATACACACAACACCTATATATATATATATCCATTAAATAATGCACCAAGAACAATATTTTCATGTCAAACTAGTGTATTACAATGATTTAATGAAGGCATTCATACTAGTCTTTAGTAAACATCATACCCAGTCACATATCTCTCTCTAGTGAAAGAGAAATTCACAAAGTTCCAGATGAAACTGGCAAATGTATTAAGTACATCAGAAGTGGTTATGGAAGCAAAACCAGTGTTAAATAAATTCCATTCATCTCTGTGAAGGAGAAACATCTTCCCCCCCCCTCCCCCCTCAGTTCAAAATAAGCTGTTTTATTTCACAGCTTAACAGAAGCTTTAAGAAAACACAGCTCCATTGATCTACTTGGCTTGCCTACCACAGGGTACTCAGATTCACATCTTAGAAAAGGCATATAGTTTGATGATCAAAGCCAAGCAACTGGGAATCAAGCCACCTGGCTTACTTTACAGGGAAAATAAAAATAATTATATAATTAATTAATTGATTATGAATAGGTTGGGACTGCTACTTGTTCAAGTGCTTACCATAGAATCAAACAGGTTTGAAGAGACCTCCAAGATCATCCAGTCCAACCTAGCACCCAGTCCTATCCAGTCATCTAGACCATGGCACTAAATGCCTCATCCAGTCTTTTCCTGAACACCTCCCTGGGCAGCCCATTCCAATGCCAATCACTCTCTCTGGCAACAACTTCCTCCTAACATCCAGCCTAGACTTCCCCCGGCACAACTTGAGACTGTGTCCCCTTGTTCTGTTGCTGGTTGCCTGGGAAAAGAGACCAACCCCCACCTGGCTACAACCTCCCTTCAGGTAGTTGTAGACAGCAGTGAGGTCCCCCCTGAGCCTCCTCTTCTCCAGGCTAAACAACCCCAGCTCCCTCAGTCTCTCCTCAGAGGGTTTATGTTCCAGGCCTCTCACCAGCTTTGTTGCCCTTCTCTGGACACGTTCCAGCACCTCAACATCTCTCTTGAATTGAGGGTCCCAGAACTGGACACAGTACTCAGAATAGGAGCTCACAAGGCCTTTGCATTACTGCAACAACGCTAATAACTAGGCACAGTCTCAGCCTCTGCCTCCTCCCCAAGACAATATGTTCCTCTATATTGGTGATATTTTTCATCTAAAGAAGATGGAAACTCCCTTTTAACATGGAGTCCCATGGAAAAGACAAGGGGTAATGGGTGCAAGTTACTCTTGGGGAGATTCTGATTGGATTCCAGAAGAAAATGCTTCACCATGAGAACAGTCAAACATTGGAATCATCTCGTAAGGGAAGCAATGGATTCCCCTACACTGATCAGTTTAAAGACTCCCCTTGGCAGGCTACTGGGCCACTTCATTTCAATGCTTATTGAGAAAAGTTGGACCCTATGACCCTTGAGATTACTTCAATTGTGGCATTCTGTGATTCCAAGATTCATTAACAAAGGTAAGAGGGATGATGATGATGAAAGAAGTTCCTGGCACTTGCTGGCTTGCTATGAGGTCTGATGCTCTCCTGTGTGTACAGCACCACAGCACACTCAGATGTAGACCTTTGACTCCTGAATGTGTATATGTGACATTTTCAGCCTTCACAAAATGCTCTAAGCTCCTCGTATGTGCACATTAGTCTTGCAACTAGGAATAATAAGCACATCATCTAGAGCAGATGAAGATACAGGTGCAGACCCTCCAGAAAAACCTATATTAGTCATGTGCAAGGCTTCTAAAGCAGAGACAAGGGTCAGAGAGTGTTCAGACCTATCCAGTGGTGAAAATGAGACACATTCCACGGATTCTGATCCAGAAACATGGAAAATAAAATAACATAAATAAAATTGATTGATTTAAACTACCTGTGAACTAATAATCAGTTACTGAAAAGTCATAATTGCTTCTAGAAATCTTGTTAGAATAGAGCACAAATTTCTAGGACTTGCCAACTTGCATCTCAATTACCGTGTCACAGGATGGAAGTGATCATGTACAGCACTGCCACTGAGATTTGCAAGGCCTACACTACAATTGACCGGTGTCCAACCTTTCTGCATGGGTCTGCCAGTTGACAGCGGCTGCTCTGATCACCTTGGCACTTGTCTTGTGCGCACTCACTCCAAAATAGCACAGCGCTGGAGTGGCAGAGCTCGGCCTCACTCACTGAGCAGCCATGGCAACAATGGGCTGCTAATATCACAGAATCATTTTGGCTGGAAAAGGCCTTTAAGATCATCAAGTCTGACCATTATCTATCTATACCAAGTTCAGTGCCAAACCACATCCCTCAGCACCACATCTCTGCTCTTGTCATCTCTCTGATACTTCTGACAGACTCACTCTTCCACAGACACCTCAGACTCACTCTGCACATGGGCTGAGAACAGAATGAACTAGACCTGTGGCAGCCTTCTCCCAGATGCCACTTCCTCCATGGAAAGAGCAAAAATCTATCTCTCCCACTGTCTATCATCAGATCATGTGCCTTTTAGTGTCCCCTAAAAATGGACACTGGATGGTCTCCTGGGCTGTATGAATGATCTCAGAATGCTACAGGTGGTACGTAAGCACCTGCAGTAAATGAGTTATTTCATCAGGAGCTTTGGAGTGCTTTATCAATGATGGAAAGGTAATAATAGCTTAAGCTCCTGATACATTAGGGTGGTGTGATCATTCGAATAGTTGAATTATTTTCTGAACTCTTTTTTCAAGCAGCCACATAATTGGTGTCTTCTAGGGAGATGTGTTTGGCCCAAATACTCTTTACTTTTGTCAGGAAACACCAAAGACTGATTCTTCTGCTGATTCTCCTATTATTGCGTGAGACCAAGACTTTTATTGCTGCCTTAGCACCAAGAAATATTAAACATTCTGATACCCAATTTCTTCCTTCTAGTTTCAATTAGATACTTTAGCTCATAAAGCAGTGAGACACTGGCTCCTTTCCACTACTGCCAAGCTCTGTTTTCAAATGTTGCACAATTACCCTTGAATTGTAGGGTTATTTCTATTTCTCCTTCTTGATGTAAAACAGATGGAAGTGGAATTCCAGATTTCAACTTGCACAAGTGAAGAATAATTTAAAATAATAAAGCTCAAGGGCCAGATTACATGCAGGAAAAGCAACCGTGGGAAGCCCTTGGAGGGCATGGGATGGAAGGAAGGAACAGAAAAGGCCAGATACAGTAGTCCACATGAGCATAAAGTTTTCTTCACTGTTTCAAAACAATTACAGAGTGAGATCGTTCAGTACATGCTTACACTTCAGCAGTAGGGTAAAATTCCTGATTCTACAAACACACTAAGTGTATTAATTTGCACTAAGGCTCTTATTTCACATATTTCCTTGTAAAAGTACAGCCAAACAAGTATAAGATCACCTACTAAAGGGCAACTTCTATTTCAGCAAAGGCTCTGGCTGCAAATACTGCAATTCAAGAGGAGCTTCTGGTAGAAAACAAAATAAATCTGGAGATGTCTGAAAGATAATGAAGTGTTCAGAATTTAATTACCCGTGTGCTAGTTCAAAAGAACATTGTTTTTCTACAATCTTTATCTGAGAACCAAGGTACAAAATGCTTAAATTTCATTTGTTGTAGAGTTATAACATTTGACATGAAGAAGCTTTTCCTCTAAGCTACTGAAAAAAAATCAATTCTTTGTTTTCTGCAATGAGCACAGGGCTGCGAGAGTCTGATTCCAAACTAAGTTCCCTATAATTTCATTGAAAGTTAAAAGCAGAAAACATCAGCACTATCCATGGAGAGATGGTCTCTAAACACAAAAGGAGGCTATTTCCTTTTGTCCCACTTCTACCATATCACATCTATAAGAACGTGCAATTGGGACATAAGGATGTACAATTGGGACATGTTGGAATATCTCAGATAGGAGTAATTTACTTTTTATTTATCTTTAATTATATTCAGAGCCAAGATAGACTACAATAGCCTTACATAGAAGATGTATGGCTGGATGTTAGGAGGAAGTTCTTCCCAGAGAGAGTGATTTGCTGTTGGAATGGGCTGCCCAGGGAGGTGGTGGAGTCACCATCCCTGGAGATGTTCAAGAAAAGCCTGGCTGAGGCACTTAGTGCCGTAGTCTAGTTGACTGGATAGGGCTGGGTACTAGGTTGGACTGGATGATCTTGGAGTTCTCTTCCAACCTGGTTGATTCTATTCTATCCTAAATGAAGCACGTTCTGGCCCATGTAATATTTTGCCAGTGATACAGTTACATGTGATTCTTCTACAAGGAAATTAATTCAAAATAATCCATTTAATGTTGATAGCACTAAACTGCACCCCAAGAAAAATGAGTTCAGTCTTGAATCTATCCTATTTACTTGGGATTCAGAAGTTGCACATTGATCTCTTGCCTAGTCTAGCTGTGAGGGCAAACGTGCTCTTCCACTCAGAAGAATGCTAGAGGTGAATCAGAATAAGGCCACAGTATCTCAAAAGGTCATTTTTTTTCATTGTGTTTTGTGGTATAAACTATTTCATTATCTTAAAAGAAATCTAGATAATATTAATGGCAGAAAACTGATAGAAACAGTAGAATTCCATGTTGGAATTTTGCTGCCAATTTTGTGACACTGCAGAGCGTTGCCCTGCCATGGCACAGCCCTCAGTGTGCAGGGATTTATGCAACATGAAGGCTATTCTCTACAAACAGGAATTACACCAAAAGAGTATCTGAACAGCTATAATTTCAGTTCCTGAGGCCACTCAGAACAGCTATAATTTCAGTTCCTTCTATCCACAGCACATAGATCCATACCAGAGTTCTCATGACCATAAGGAAATAGAAATCCTAAGTTAATCATCACTTGACTTCATTACATACACATACTTCCAAGTAGAAATAGATGGAAGTCATAGCATTAATGTATAACAATATCTGAGAGTTCTCCACAGCAGAACTTAACCTTTCACTTGACCAAAGTGCCACAGATTAAATTACATCGGACAAATGAAGAGACCTCGGTCTTAAGAAATTTAATCTAAAACCTTTAAAAGAATAAAGAAAAAAAAAAATGGAAAGAAAAAAAAAAAATCAATCAGGTATACCTGCTTGAAGGAAGACTGAATCACCAGTGATTTTTCTGTAGGAAAAGGCATGAAATGTTTTGTAGCGGATGACTGAGAAGCAATTTCCCTTCCCTTTTGCCACAACACATTTTCTTTAAACACAAACCATTAAATATTATTCTGAAAAATCCTTCCATTACTGAAAGGGTTTCTAAGGAGCTCAGAGCAGTGGAATTTCAAATCCCATAGGAGCATTTGGTTGGAAAGACAGATGTGGTCATATTCATGAAAGCTTGTTTTCCATATTCTTAATCATCTCCAGACATGGTAGAATTCATATTGTGCAAGAAAGGTAGAGCAACATATGCTTTGTTTGCTGCCTACAGTGTGTTACATTCCGAGTAAGGATTAAGTATCTGTTTGGGAACCAAACACAAACCTCATGTTTTATCAATAGCTAAACAGCCCCAAGATTAATAACATTACTGATCATACTTGACAATGAATTGTTTTTTCTTCTGCAGAGTGAAAAAAATTAGCTACATAATTTAGAAACCACAAATTCTGTTTTACAAACTTTTGACAACATTACCCATAAACCTGGATCCAGGGTCTATATCAGCACTTCAAAGGTAATAGAAGTCAGGTATTAATTCTTATTGTGATCTTCACAGGATGCACACACACACACACACACACACACACTTCTTCTGATGATGATGCTCAAACTCTTTTAGTGAGGAGATGAAAAAGGAAAAATAAGCAAAGCCTTATACCAAGAGGTTTTCAAGAAAACCTTTGTTAGCACATAGCATAAATAGTGCTTAATTATTTCCTTTCTCTAATATTTTGAGGCACTTGTTACCAATTGAATGAACACATGGCTTGAAGCTTGCTGTCAAAGAATCAAATGAAATCTGAGGCTTACCACTGTTTCTTTATGAGGAAAGGGATGAATATCAGGTGAAGTTAAGTAGATACTGTGATACTGTGATAAATATGACATAAACTGTGATTAAGCTGTCACGTTGCATTTCATTATTGTCTTTCCACTTCTAATGATATGAGAACACTAAATACTTACTAAATTACCATTAAAAAGAAAAATAAATCTCAAAATGTTTCCATTACCCAATGGAAATTCATTCCCATGATAGAGGGAAAAAAACTAAAAAAGTGAAGCCAATCTGCATGTCTTTTCTTGCTCATTTATTGAAGAACACAGAGTAATCACAATGGCCTCGCTACACTCATGGTACAGCTGTTGACAGCTTAAGTCAAAAAGAAGAAACACTAAATGTTGATTATATCGACAAGTTGCCTCTCTACAAAAGAAAGACCATCACCAAAGAAATATCAACACTTTTCAAGAAGATGAATTGCCAGCTGAAAAAGTGGGTTTTAGCAATTTTCCCTATTCACAAAAAGAGCCACAACTCAGCCTAATTGGAATGCTAGGCAAGTCTCCCTCTGCAAAATTTCAAGTCGGTACCTTTCAGCTTGCACATAATATTTCTACAGAGAAAGCATGATAAATACTCTGTTACTGCTTCATGAGGTAATATCTTTAATGAAAAGAGATTTTCAACTTGTATTCATAATCCTCTTCCTTTCCCACATCATTTTATTAACCAAGAAATGATATCTCAGTCTCTGAAGCTGCAAACAGAAGTAGGCTGAAGCAAACATTCAAGATTTTGCTGGGGTTTTTTATACTTAACTCTTGATTTGTTTTTCCACACTATTGTTCCATCATCCCTTTCTCTCATTTTAACATCTCCCAATGAATTCAGGAGGCTTTTCTGTTATAGATTATTTGCCTGGGTTGTGGTAGAAAATTCCGTGTAGCTGTGGTTTATACTCCATTCCACATACAAATTTGGGAACAGGTTGTTCCAAATGCAGTACTTGACAGTTTTCTGCTAAGAGTTCAGTTTAGTTTTACATTTTCCTCTCTATCACAGTGACTAGGCACCGAAAGGTTCACATATCCAGTTAAAGACTAACTGGAACATCAAATTATAGGTTGAAAGAGATTAATTTAAAAATAAGACTTTAAGGAGACTAAATTGACATAGATTAAGCAAATGCAGTGAATGTGCCATGAAGGCAATTTTCAGAGATGCACAGAATATTTCTCTGACAAGAGAAGAGCTCTCAGTCCACCAATATTTTTTATTCTTCTCCTTACTTTCATACCTGATCAGTAAGGACTGTCATTCAACACCAATCTTTTGTCAAATGCACTACTTCAGTATCTGAAGTTATCACAGTATCACCAAGGTTGGAAGAGACCTCACAGATCATCAAGTCCAAGCCGTTACCACAGAGCTCAAGGCTAGACCATGGCACCAAGTGCCACGTCCAATCCTGCCTTGAACAGCCCCAGGGACGGCGACTCCACCACCTCCCTGAGCAGCCCATTCCAGTGTCCAATGACTCTCTCAGTGAAGAACTTTCTCCTCACCTCAAGCCTAAATTTTCCCTGTCGCAGCCTGAGGCTATGTCCTCTTGTTCTGGTGCTGGCCACCTGAGAGAAGAGAGCACCCTCCTCCTGGCTACAACCTCCCTTCAGGTAGTTGTAGACAGCAATAAGGTCTCCCCTGAGCCTCCTCTTCTCCAGGCTAAACAATCCCAGCTCCCTCAGCCTCTCCTCATAGGGCTTGTGCTCGAGGCCTCTCACCAGCCTC
>WAAF01003008.1:0-66623 GCA_013400475.1 Tricholaema leucomelas | reverse complement strand
ACATCTGCCCCCAGCTTGGTGTCATCTGCAAACTTGCTGATGACTGACTCGATGCCCTCATCCAGATCATCTATGAAGATGTTAAAGAGGATGGGGCCCAGCACTGATCCCTGAGGGACACTGCTAGTGACTGGCCGCCAGCTGGATGTGGCACCGTTCACCACCACTCTCTGGGCTCGGCCCTCCAGCCAGTTCCTAACCCAGCACAGAGTGTTGCCATCCAAGCCATGGGCTGACAGCTTAGCCAGCAGTTTGCTGTGGGGGACAGTGTCAAAGGCCTTGCTGAAGTCCAGATAGACCACATCCACAGGCCTCCCCACATCCACCAAGCAGGTCACCCGATCATAGAAGGAGATCAGGTTGGAAAGGCAGGATCTGCCCTTCCTGAATCCATGTTGGCTGGACCTGAGCCCTTGGCCATCCCTCAGGTGTGCAGTTATTGCCCCCAAGCTGTCACAGTACTGGGTATAGCAGTTAACTATTTTTTCAAAATGAATACAAGGAAAAATCTTCAGGTACCAATTCATTTTCTACCATATTGCAGGCAAGTAGATGTTCCCTCATTGCTTTCCACCCACACAAAAAAAAAGCCTGAAAGACATGCATTAACAGAACTTTGTTCCACATTTTTGGTCTTAATCCCATCACTCAGTAAGTACTTTTCCCAAATATAATTCCTTTAACCCTTCTCTTCAGAAAGGGTGGTTTAGTGATTATTGTCATTTCTTTTTGTAGTGTTAACCCACTACAAAGTGAGTGTGTTGAAAGAGTCTACAGCCCAGATCATCTGTCATCTGGGTTCTGGAAGTAATCAACTGGTTGCCTCAAGATCTAGAAATTGCATTATACAAATTATTTGACACTGTGCAAATCTTTAATAACCTTAGCAAAATGTAGACCTCCAGACAGAACTGTCATTGAGCAGTAATATGCTGACAATAGTATTGTTTAAACGAGGTGTTCGTTTCTCACAGTCAGCAGAAGAAAGTCAATTAGAAAGTGTATCCCCATGCGCCTCCAGGATAGGCTGGCCTCAACAGTTGTCTTTTGACACTTGCTAATCTAAGGACTTTGTCAGAGGAAATGGTTTCACAGGTAAACACATCAGAGGGATGGGGAAAGAAAAAAGACAGACTAAGAAACTCCTTCCCCTTCCAGCTCATTAAACTCTGAACTGGGTCTAGACAGCTTGACAAGCAGTAGGCAAAAGGAGAGAAGAAAAATGAGACTCATAGAATGACTTCATTTGGAAGGAACCTTAGAGGTCATCTACTCCAATCTCCCCACCAAGGGAAGGGGCACCTTACAACTAGACTTTGCTGCTCATCCAAAATGGGTTCAAACATCACCAGGGAAAAGGTATCCACAAACTCTCTGGGCAACCTATTCCAGAGTCTCACCACTCTTGTATTGAAGAACTTCTAAAGATCCAGTCTAAACCTACTCCCTCTCAACTTAAAACCATTCCCCCTTGTCCTATTGCTAGAAACGCTTATGAAAAGTCCCTCTCCAGCCTTTCTCTAGAATCTCTTCAGGTATTGGAAGGGACCTATGAAGTCTCTCCAGAGTATTCTCTAGGCTGTCTATCCTCACAGCAGAGGTGTTCTAGCCCTTGGATCATCTTTGTGACCCTGCTCTGGATTCCCTCTTATGATGAGGACATCAGAACCAGATGCAGTATTTGAGGTGGAGTGTTACAAAAGCAAAGTGGGAGAATCCTTCTCTTGCCCTGCTGGCCACACTTCTCTTGATGCAGCCCAGCACATGATTTACCTTCTGGGTTGCATGAGCTCACTGCCAGCTCATGGTGAACTTCTCATCAATCAGTCATTGCACCCAAGTCTCTTCCTTCAGAGCAATTCTCAACCCGCTCTGCACTCAGCCTATATTTGTGCCAGGGATTGGTCTGACCCAGATGACCCAGTAACCTTGCACTTTGACTTGTTGAACCTCATGCAGTTGGACTGTACTGTTCCTCTTGTGAGCAGCAAACACCACCAGTACAAAACAGGGGTTTCAAAGACAAGCCTTCCTACCACCCATGAAGGTAGCCTCAGGACCAAGGGCTCTGCTGTCATTGTCACATTACCCTAGCAGCCAGTAGAGGATGGCATCTTGCCTACTCCCAGCAAACCTGTCCAGGCCTTTCCTGAGGAGAGCTCAGGTTAATGCCTACGTAAGGCTGGGAAAACGTTGATGTTACTCTTCCAGCTTTCAAGCCACACTGTTCATCTCTGTCCCATCTCTTTCACCAGGAAAACCTAAGAGTTATATACAATAGGGTTGCTGAAGAGGTTTTGGTGGTTATTGGTTTGGGGGTTTTCTGTAAGGGGAGCAGCACGATTATTGTCTTGCATGAACAATATTCAAACTATCAAATCAAGTAAACATAACTTGAATTTATGTATCAGACCAGTTCAGACAGCACAAGAAAGAAAAGAATGAAGACCTGCATATGGTCTCCAATCAACCTTCACTTCAAGCTTTTAATTCAGTCATTTTTCTGTTCACTACATAGTTGTATGTTTAATATTTCTAGCTAAAACCAAAAAGGTTGTAAAATCCAATCTTACCTATTAAAATTCACCAAGTATATTAGAATAAAATACACTTAAGCTCACCTCTAGTATTATCAGAAACAGATGGTAACAACAATTCTTGTAATAGAGATTTTTGTTTAATGAGATATTCATTATGATTATCAAGACTCTCCCAAGCTGTGAGTACTCATTTTCTCCTCCAGCAAAGGCTGGATGTACAAAGTTGTTCAGTCCTCACAGTAACAGCCAGGAGAGCTGGTTTTTACTATTTTTTTGTTTAGATTTATTTTAAATTAATTAATTAATTTTATTGTTCTAAAATAAAATATTGATGGCAAAACCAATACCTTCATAGCTTTATTTAAGCAAGTCCAATAGCTGGTGGCCCCATGCAGCTATCAGTATCCACTCAGCTTTCCATGCCCTTTGCATCAGTTGGTTCTAGTAGTAAACTAATAAACACACTTAAAAAAACCTAAAATACTTGAAAGTAGCTCCTTTATCATCTCATTACAACTTGAAATCAGTTTCTCTAACTTATTAGGTAGGCATAATTGACCTTCATCATCATCACAGAATCAACCAGGTTGGAAGAGACCTCCAAGATCATCCAGTCCAACCTAGCACCCAGCCCTAGCCAGTCAACTAGACCATGGCACTAAGTGCCTCATCCAGGCTTTTCTTGAACACTTCCAGGGACGGTGACTCCACCACCTCCCTGGGCAGCCCATTCCAATGCCAATCACTCTCTCTGGCAACAACTTCCTCCTAACATCCAGCCTAGACTTTCCCCAGCACAACTTGAGACTGTGTCCCCTTGTTCTGTTGCTGGTTGTTTGGGAGAAGAAACCAACCCCCACCTGGCTACAACCTCCCTTCAGGTAGTTGTAGACAGCAATGAGGTCCCCCCTGAGCCTCCTCTTCTCCAGGCTAAACAACCCCAGCTCCCTCAGCCTCTCCTCACAGGGTTTGTGTTCCAGGTCCCTGACCAGCCTTGTTGCCCTTCTCTGGACACGTTCCAGCCCCTCAACATCTCTCTTGAATTGAGGAGCCCAGAACTGGACACAGTACTCAAGGTGTGGCCTGACCAGTACAGGGGACGAATAACCTCCCTTTTCCTGCTGGCCACACTGTTCCTGATCCAGGCCAGGATGCCATTGGCTCTCTTGGCCACCTGGGCACGCTGCTGGCTCACCTTCAGCTACTATCTACCAGTACCGCCCCCCTCCCGGTCGCTTTCCTCCTGGCTGCTCTCCAGCCACTCTGTCCCCAGCCTGTAGCACTGCTTGGGGTTGTTGTGGCTAAAGTGCAGAACCCTGCACTTGGCCTTGTTAAATCTCATCCCTTTGGCCTCTGCCCACCCATCCAGTCTGTCTAGGACCTTGAATCTTATCTTCCCTGTAAGAAACTACTCCTCCTTCCTGTAAAAAAAAAAAAAAAACCAAAAACCAAAACTACTTTTGAGAGTTTGCAGCCCTGTATCTTAAAAAAAAAATAAAAGCACCTGTAAAAAATTAAGGAGATGGGAACCAATGTGTAAAAGACATCCATAAATACCTATGAATTTCTTCTCCTAAAGGCCTGCAATGCAATCAAATGTGAGACACTGTTGCAGAGAAGAGTATTCTTTACAATGAATCATATCTCAGTCACTGGGACTGAAGACTCATTCAAAATGCCAGGGAGCACTCTCCACATATATTCTTCAGTCAGGCTCTCCATTAAAGACAACCACATATCTAAAATGAGTCAAAACTCTGGGGGCTACAGCATTTACTCCAGAAACACATGACAAGTACTTTGTCTCTAGGTTGATGGTTACATTAATCTACAAAATGGCTCATTTCTTTCAGTCAATTTGTTTTGTAACTTATGAACAAAAAACTGCTCGACAGGCAGAAGAACGCAATGAGTTGACAAGAGGACATCTGAAGTTCCATATATTTTTAACATTGGATGGACAGAGCACAGAAAAAGGCAACTTTAAATGTAACAACAGTACTGGACAACAGTGAATAGTCTCTTTCTCAGGATGCATTTCTCTGAAGTAAGGCTGGATGAAAGTTCTCTTAACAGAACAGCAAAACAACTGCTTCTTTAACCCCTTGATGACAAAACCAAGTTGCTTTGTAACAATGGGGAAAGATTTGCCATGAATGTGTAAAACATCTTTCTTGCCCTTGATACTACACAGTGCTACAGCACTGCAGTTTCAGTGATTGCCAATTTGTTTTTCCTCCTTGCCATGCATCTTGATGACATGAAGGTCTTTTACTTTCTAAAAGTTACCTAAATAATAGACTCTGCTTTTCTGTGGCAAAAAGTTCTGCTCAGCCTCTACACATTATCTGGTTCTTCAGCCATGCAGCAAAAACCAAACAAACAGGAAAAAAATAAACAACAAACAAACAAAAACACCCAAAACAGTGTTGCTTTGGGTTTTTTTTAACCATTCTGATGTTAAGCAAACTCATTTGGAAACCATCAGTGAAGATGATTATTTCTTTTATAGAATCATAGAATGGTTTAGGTTGGAAGGGACCTCATCCAGCTCCAACCCCCTGCCATAGGCAAGGACACCTCCCACTAGAGCAGCTTGCTCAAGGCCTCATCCAGCCTGGCGTTAAACACCTCCAGGCAGGAAGCATCCACAACCTCCCTGGGCAACCCATTCCAGTGTCTTACCACCCTCACTGTAAAGAACTTCCTCCTAACATCCAGTCTAAATCTCCCCTCTTCCAGTTTAAACCCATTCCCCCTCATCTTGACATTACCAGACCTTGTCAATAGTCCCTCCTCAGCCTTCCTGTAGGCTCCCTTCAGAAACTGGAAAGCCACTATAAGGTCTCCTCGAAACCTTCTCTTCTCCAGGCTGAAGAGCCCCAACTCTCTCAGCCTGTCCTCATAGCAGAGGTGCTGCAGCCCTCTGAGCATCTTCGTGGCTCTCCTCTGGACCCGCTCCAGCAGTTCCATGTCCTTCTTGTGTTGGGGGCTCCAGAACTGCACACAGTACTCCAGGTGGGGTCTGATGAGAGCAGAGTAAAGGGGGAGAATCACCTCCCTTGACCTGCTGGCCACACTTCTCTTGATGCAGCCCAGCACACAGTTGCTGTCTGGGCTGCATGTGCACACTGCAGGCTCATGTTGAGCTTTTTTGTCAACCCAGACCCCCAGGTCCTTTTCCTCAGGGCTGCTCTCAGCCATTCACCACCCAGCCTGTATCTGTGCCTGGGTCTGTTGTTATTTTAAAATGTGTTTCCACATCTTCACTGGTCACTCAATGGATTGATTTCCTACTCAACACTAGAAATAGAGCCTATAATCTGCTTTTAAGGTTTTGAAGTCTCAAAATGATTTCCAGTTGCAGCAGCTGGAGTTTTTACTATTACACATCCATAAGCTTTATCACAAAAAATCCTCCCAAATGACATCTTACATTTGTTTATGTTATGTAATATTATGTTGATGTTCAGTATAGGAGGGGTTTTTTTTAGGTTTAGGTTCTTCCTTCCCCTTCAGAAAGAACGTTTCAAGGTGGAAATCAGAAGGAGAATTGGAACAACTTGGATGCTCTCAAGGATGTCAATGATAGCTGAAAGCTTCACCTTTCCAAATAACCAGCACAGCACAGAAACTCAGAAGATAACAAGTCCCTCGTGGTTTTTTAATGCTCTACCTATAGTCTCTCTCTTAACATAAAAAATGTTTATGATGCAAACTCCACCACAATTTTTTTCTCCAGCATCTGCTACCCTTAAACACAGAAATATGAAAATATCACAGCTCTATGAAATCATATTGATACTTCTATATTTCTGTGTATGAGTCACATTCTTTTGTGATTTGATACTTCATAGTTTTGTTTCATTCCTTTGTGATTTGTTCCATTCTTTTGTTTGTTTCATTCTTTTGTGATTTGATGCTTCATAGTTTTCTAAATAAAAGCAAGCTATTCCTTCTGGGAAAGTTTGTAGTGGAAAGTCTTGCTTTGACTCTAGCTTTAGCTTTCTTGCTTGTGAAATCTCACTTGGGTAGACAAGACTAAGTACCCATATTTGTAGTGCCTCAGTTTACACTTTCTTCTAGAAAACTAAACCACTTCCTACAGTGATAATTATGCTCTGGTCTTTAAGTAACAAGCTGAGAATATCTTAAGAAGCCTCTGATAGATCTATCTTCAGATTCATTGTATTATGTTTTCCATTAGCATACAGAGCAGGATTTTTTGACTGATTTCTTTTGCCAGAAACTGTGAGTTTGAGCCACATTTGTCTTCAGGCTGTTTTCGTATTTTGTATATGGTTTCCCACACAAACTACAATCGATTCTGATGGACACAGCTGAAGGATGAGCCTACTTTAGTCCTAGAAAGAGTAATGTGAGTAATTTTTTTACTACCATATATTTTGTTCTTTGCCCTTTCACATATTCATGGAACACTACTGTATTTTAGTGATGGTGATTTGTGTGTGACATACATTCTGAGGTGTGAATACCTAGTTCCCCCCTTTTTGCAGGTCTAAAATTGAAGAAATTTGCACAAAAAATATGGCAGACAAGAGGCTATAACAAAAATACAGTGTTTGAATCTTGTCTTTCTCCTAACAGAGCATCAGACTGAGATGACTTTTTAGAAGGTAGTCAAGTAGGATAAGAATCCACTCGATGCAGAAAAGTTAGTAAATGGTCATCATCGATGAAGAGTCTCTAGAATAGAATAGAATCAAACAGGTTGGAAGAGACCTCCAAGATCAACCAGTCCAACCTAGCACCCAGCCCTATCCAGTCAGCTAGACCATGGCACTAAATGCCTCACCCAATCTCTTCTTGAACACCCCCAGGGAAACTGACTCCACCACCTCCCTGGGCAGCCCATTCCAATGCCAATCACTCTCTCTGGCAAGAACTTCCTCCTACATCCAGCCTATACTTTCCCCAGCACAACTTGAGACTGTCTATGGACCACAGAGAGCTTAACATCAAATAAAAACAGTAGTTCTTCACTTTTCGCCATCGCTGTTTGACTTACCTAAAAATAATCAAAATTACCTCCAACAAAAAGGGAAAGGGATGAGGCAAGACCACAGTGATAGCTGAAGGTGTCATGTAATGGCACTTGGCTACCTGCAGCATAAGAAGTAGGTGAGCACTTGCCCTGCACGCATGTTGGTGTAGCCAGTCAGACCACGGTAGCACTGTACAGTAACTGTACTTACTACATTAAGCAGACATGACAGGAAGCCTTAACTGCAGCTCTCTACAGCAGCTCTGGTGCCTTGTCTTCCTTTGATGACAGAAGCAGAACGTTTATGGCTTGGAGAAAAGAATCATCTCATGACAGTACACTACCTAGCCCCCGATTTCTTGAAGACAGCATGTGTAAGAGCCCTAAGTAATTCTACAGAGAAGAAAGTTCCGGAGTAAGAGCTGTGTGATCACACAATACATCCCCTGAGTGATGCCAAGTATTTTATATTCATTAAGAACACATGAGAAAAACTTTCACACTGAAGTGTGCAGACTTGGCCTTGTGCCAATTGCCACTTAAAAGTTGAATAAAATTTCCCAAATATCCTTACTCGATGCTACTATACTTATTTGACCCTACAGATTTTATTATTTCAAAATAATGAAAACAATATTCAGGAACAATGTGTTAAAAATGGACATAAGCACATAGAAAAGCAGAAAGGAAAAGAGATGAGGTTGTAGCCAGGTGGGGGTTAGTCTCTTCTCCCAGGCAACCAGAAACAGAACAAGGGGACACAGTCTCAAGTTGTGCTGTGGGAAGTCTAGGCTGGATGTTAGGAGGAAGTTCTTGCCAGAGAGAGTGATTGGCATTGGAATGGGCTGCCCAGGGAGGTGGTGGAGTCACCATCCCTGGGGGTGTTCAGGAAAAGCCTGGATGAGGCACTTAGTGCCATGGTCTAGTTGACTGGCTAGGGCTGGGTGCTAGGTTGGACTGGATGATCTTGGAGGTCTCTTCCAACCTGGTTCATTCTATGATTGTTTCTTCTCCATATTGTCAAATTACCAAAACTTTAGATTAAGCATCACTTAAACTAATCTTAATATTTTGGTGTGTAGTAGTCCAGAGACATCAGCCTTGGGTTTTATATTATTAAAACAAAAACAAAACAAACCAAACAAACAGTCCCATCCCTTTTATCCATAGAGTAAAATGCTATCAATATGATGGACATGATTGCCAAAAGGAATGATTCTTAGCAGAAAAACCATCATCAGCCAAGCCAGTTCTATCAAGGGCTAGTAGGGTGTGATGGTTTAGGTGTTCCCTGCCCCCACACACTTTGGAAATCACCCAGACTAGACTCAGCCAGCTCTGGAAATTTGAATGAAGCTTATATTTACAGCCAGCACAATTTACAAGCAGATATTTACAGTATATACAGTTATAGACAGAAATATACAAAGTAAAAGGTAATACAGAAACACAACTTCCCTCCCAGAAATCTGAGTCCACAGGAGGGGCTTCCAACCACCCTTTCACCTTCTCCCCCTACCTCTCTCAGCCTTACCCCAGTCCCAAGGAAGAATGGAGGTTTGGCCAGGGGGTTAGGAAGCAAAATGGATTAATCAGAGAAACGGCAGGGAGGCTAGAGAGAGAAATGCAGCTCAGAGCTGCCCAGCAGAAGTGCCTTATCTATGTTTTGATTCTTGTTCTTGTATATCTCAGCAAACTTATGAGTGAGGTAAACATCACCATTGTTTTCCTTCCACAGCCTGTAATCTAGTTCTTCTCCACAAAACATTCTGGCTAGGCTCAAACTAGCACATAGGGTTAATGATTTTTTTTCTTGCAATTCTCTCCCATTTCAAAATACCCTTTTCCTCTAAAATACATATATATTTAAGGGATCGTTATTTACCATTGACATTTCTACAATCAGGCATTTGAAAAGCGTTTCATATATACTTATTGACCACTGAGCAGAGGAGGAAAATAATTTACCCTGAAATAGCTGTAGTTTTCAAGATTTAGTGCAAATCCAGAGGTAAAGGTGCTTCATAAAGGACCCTTATGAAAGCTTTATCCCAATTGCAATTGATGAAGCAAATTGACAGCACTATAAAAAAAAGAGTAAGAAATCCCTGTGCAAATCAGCTGTATTGTTCTCTCCACTACTACTGCTCAGAGCAAATAGTTCAATGATTACAGCTAACTGTAAGGTAAAGAAAGCAAAAGGCATCCTGCTGAGAACAAGAAAGGATGGAAAAAAAGATGAGCAGACTTTCATAGAAAAACTGAAGTACAGCTGTTGATGGAAGTAGTTTTTCTTTTCCACAAAGTATATCTAAGGGGTTTGTAAACTTAAGTGTTCACTGCTTACTCCCAGTCAGTGCGAAGGAAGAGAAACCAGACAGTAATTCATTAGGGGAAAGACTTTGATGTGTCTGCATGAGTAATGAACTGGCTGACAAAAATCTGTTCCTGTAAACTTTATAATCTATCTAACACACACCTTGTCCTCAGGAGAAGGGATCACAGTCCCTTCAGGATCTAACACTAGAGCGGAAATGTGTCAGAAGAAACATAGTACAGAGCTGAAGATCCAAAAAGAAAGCGTTCACACCCAGCACATGTGTGAATGAACATATACCTATGCTGTCACAGAAAACTCATCATGTTTAGGGAAAAAGATGGGTTGCAGGGCTTCTAAAACTATTTTGAAAGCATAATTTACTCAGACGTGTTATTCAGAAGTTGTTCACTGACCGTATGCTGTTTCATTACAACAATTAGTTTAGCTTCACAGGTAGAAACTTTCTCCCTAGATTTCACAAATTTGATGGTTTAAAAGGCACTATTGCCTCTCTCACTCACATACAAGCTAGTTGGGGTGGGTAGGCAAGGTGGATAGTCTTTGGACATCTGCCTTTTAATCCAAAAAGACTAAGCCAGCATACCTCAGAAGTGCCAGATGCCAGGGAAAGTATAAACTGGATGTTAGGAGGAAGTTCTTCACACAGAGAGTGATTTGCATTGGAATGGGCTGCCCAGGGAGGTGGTGGAGTCACCGTCCCTGGAGGTGTTCAAGAAAAGCTGGATGAGGCACTTAGTGCCATGGTCTAGTTGACTGGATGGGGCTGGGTGCTAGGTTGGACTGGATGATCTTGGAGGTCTCTTCCAACCTGGTTGATTCCATTCTATTTGATTCTATCTTCTTGATGAAAGACACAGACCATCAGCCAAAACTCACATTAAAGTACAAATAAAACCAAGCCAACAGCTTCAGCCATTTTTTACATCTCTGAACTCCTCATCAGATCTCTCCTCACTATTATCACCTCCAGGAAACAAGCCTCAAATAATGCAAGCATTAAAATGAAAGGGAACAGTCACAGTCTTACTGCTAAGACAGAAACTCCTCCAAATGCAAGGCATGTATTTTATATCCAAACCCTCTCTGGGCTAGCAAAACTAAACTCAAAGTTATTGACACATATAAAAGACACTCAAAGACACATACAAAACATAGATTCCCTTTTAAAAAAAAACCTGTAAAATAATAATAATAGTCTAAAAATGCTACTTTCATGTTCATCTAGCCCTTCTCTACACATATGCAGTTTCATCTGTTTCAAACCTTGCTTTCACGAGCAGCCATTCCCCACCTTCCAAAATCAGAAGCAAGGTCACAACCTGGCCCCAGATGCAGGAATGACCCCAAAGCTTCCCTCTATACTGCTTATAGTGTGTTCTCTCACATCCCAGCTGCACCTGAGCGTCTCAACCTCTTCACAACAGAGCATTCGCAGCACTGGTTTCCCCAGCTCACTCAGCAGGATGGAAAGCACAATCACATCAGCTCTTTTTAAGGTTAAATGGTGCAGATTAGAAAAATGTTATGTTTTCAGCTAATCAACACAGGAAACAGTTCTGCATCGTCAAAATGCTGGTGTTTCACTTAGCCACATCTCACACGATTCCCTGGGAGAGGATTAAAGTTTTCAGTAAAGAGATCCCAGGAAAGGCAGCCCTGCAGTTCTGAGGCTGATGTTTACATAGAAGAGATCTACCCCACTCACAAGTAATGCCAAAAAAAGAAGTACTGGTAAGTTTAAGCATCATGGCTTCCATCTAAATCCAGGTAATGCATAGATCACTGCATCTATATCAAAAATCTGTTCATATTCTTGATGCTGGTGTTTCTCTGCCACTAGGCATGTGACCAGAAAACACATCCTTCACTCCAGCTGTTCAGGGATAGCAAAGGAAATTGTATTACAACACAAACAAATCTTTCAATAAAGATGGCTGGCTCTGGTTTTGGCTCTATGAACAGGAAGACAGAGTCCCATACTTCAGACCTGTATAATTGATAGATTCATAGAATGCTTTGAGTTGGAAAAGACCTTATAGATCACCTAGTTCCAATCCCCCTGTCATAGGCAGGGGGTCCTTCTACTAGACCAGGTTGTTCAAAGCCTCATCCATGCAGTCTTAAACACTTCCAGGGATGATGCATTCATAACTTCCCTGGGCAAGCCGTTCCACTGTCTCACCAACCCTCATAGTAAAGAACTTCCTTCTAACAGCAAGTCTAAGTCTGCCCTTCTCAAGCTTCAGTCCATTCCCTCTCATCCTATCACTACAAGTCCACGTAAAAAGTCCCTTACCAGCTTTCTTGTAAGCCTTCTTCAGGTACTAGAAGGCTGCTATAAGATTCTCCTGAAGCCTTCTTTTTTTCTAGGCTGAACAGCCCCTTCTCTCTCAGCTTGTCCCCACAAGGAAGGTGCTTCAGCCCTCTTTGAGAATGATCAAATCTGAACAAATCAATATGCTTAGCTCTGTTTCAGACTCACATTCAGTTTTATGTTGGGCACCATTATGACCCAATAATGTGAATCTAACTATTAAACTTTCTCCTCCTCTAAAGAATTAAAAGCCCACCAATATTTCACATATATATATTTCACTTTTGGCATATGTCTTGCTTTTATATATATATATCCTTTCAAAGCCAGGCCACTGCACGTTAGCACCAGCAAGAATGTAAATCTTCAAACAATAAGGCATGTTGATACATAACATTTAATACACAGCTGACTAAACAGCCCAAGTGTTTGCATCAATGTCATTACCACCTCTGCCCACGCTGAGAATACCAAATACTACATAATCACAGTGCTATGACAATAACAGCTCCACAGAAGGCTGCCTGTGGGACCTGCTAGTATTATTATGGCTCCCTGAAACTGAGTATGCTACTGGCTATAAAAGCAGTGGGTTTTTAAGAGCGTGCTGTGTGTGTTTGCACATGTAAATGTTTGCACATGCACATGGGTATAGATGTGTTTCTCCTCAGCCTGCATCAATATAAAGTCCTCAAAAATAGATTCATTTTAATAATCATTGAACATTTAAAAATAGATTTTTAAAGGACTCAGCAATGCATAAATGCCAGGAGAAATTTCTTAATCTCAAATTGCATCACAGGTTGGATCTTCAAAAGAGCCTAAAGGTCTAATATACATGGCAGAGATAGAGGAGCTAGCTCTAAGTGAACCCTTAGCAGGTGTGAAACTCAATATAGCCCTGTTGGCATGGAGCTCTGCACTTCTCAGCAGAGGAAATTATCATGCATGGAGCTCTGCACTGAAGCTGTTGAACTGCCTTTGCTGCTGACTACAATGAGCTTTTCAAAAGCTGAGCACAAACTCAGTATGAACAAAATCAGTTCAATGCTAAAGCTTCCAAAAATCCACTGCTGGACATCTGGAAACTTCTTTTGCTGAATTTCATGTAGAATTGCTACTTAGCAACTGCAAAGCCCTTTCAATTAGGAACAAGAATTTATCACTGTGGGGATTAGCCTTATATTTCAGTTTGCTCTAAACACAACAAAGGTTTCAGCTATTTCCCAAGCCTGATCTTAGCAGGGTTCCAATTGGACTCCACTCACTTAGATCATGTACAGAACTTGCCCTCTTTCCAGCACTGTGGAGTTCACTGAATCACTTGGTTAGTATAGCCCAGCAGGAAGTCATAGACTTACAGAATGGTAGGTGGTTGGAAGGGATCTCTAGACACCATCTAGATGACACTGCCCTGCAGGATCATCCAGAGTAAATCACAAGGAAGCTCATCCAGGTGGGTTTGGAATGTCTTCAAAGAAGTCTCCACAATTCTGGGCTCCTTGGGCAGCCTGTTCCAGTGTTTATATGAAACCTTCAGTGTCCATTGTCCCTTATCCTGTCACTGGACACCTCTGAGAAGAGTCTGGCTCCATCTGCCTGACACTCACCCTTCACATATTGATCAGCATTAATGAAATCCCACTCCTCAGTCTCCCCTAGGCTAAACAGCTCCAGCTCTCTCAGCCTCTGCTTGTAAGGTACATGCTCTAGTCCACTAAATGTTTTAGTAGCTCTCCAGTGGACTCTTTCCAGTATTTCCTTGTCATTCATGAACCAGGGAACCCAGAACCAGATGGAGTACTCCAGATTAGGCTTCACAGTGTGGATCAGAGGTGGAGAAGCACCTCCCTTGGCCTGCTGGCCACACTCTTCTTAATGCATCTGGGGTGCAGGGAGAGTATCTCCAGTGTTAGGACACAGCCTTCTCTCTCAGCTACTGAGTAAAAATTAACTGTATCAACAACTGCATACAAACAGATTTTTTCCTGAGAAAAATCTGGGCCACCACCAAATACAAAGTCACATTTTCAAGAGCAAAGCAAGAGTGGATAGCGTTATGAAAGAGGAATGTTATCAGAGGGCTAAGATTTTGAAGAGGACTCCATGGTCATGGTTATTAACCAAGCAGAGAGCAACATCTGCAGATGCTGCAGTTAATGAAGCTCTGGCTTCTATATTTAGTGAGATAATACTTGCACTTCATGTAACATTAGTTAGATCACTACTGAAATTAAGTGGTCAGTGCTAGTATCAGCTTTAAAATGTGGATCTGACAATTTGGAAATGGTTCAGAGAACAGCTAAATAGCATTATTCAGGGCTTGGAAATCTGCCTTAGAGTGAAAAGCTTAAGCACTTAATCTATTTATTTTATCAAAGAGAAGGTTAAGATGTGACCTGATTATGGCTTGTAAGCAGCTATGCATGAACAGACTCCTCAGATTAGACAGCATTTTACTCCAGCAGAGCAATGCAGAGCTAGATCCAAGAGCTGGGAACAAGGTGATGGTATCAAAATTTAAGTGAGATTAATTAACCATTATGGCGGTAGGAAAGCATAAAACAGATTAAAAAGGTTTTGTAGTACATTTAGTAAAAGCATTATCAGATGAAGCTATATGGCTTGTTATCAGAAGAAAAGAACTGTCCTTATCACCTAAGGGGGTACACAGCCTTCACATCATGGTGACATTTTCACTTCAGGCTGCAAATGGATTATCACAAGCTACTGGGCAATTACACACCAGTAAGAAGCTGTCAAAAAAAAAGAAGGCAACTACATTATCTCATCTATGTTCTATCTAAAATCAGTTCCACTCTGAAGCACTGATACACAGATGTGAGTATGCAAACTTGCCTGTACAACGCCCCCCCCCAAAAAAAAAAAAACAACCCTCAATAAAATTAAGATTGAAATATTTTTACAATAAACTTTGCTGACTATGAAACTGCCTGGCCTAAAGAGCAATGTAACAGAGATTTTAAAATGCAATCAGCAAGATTCCTCACATTTAAAGGCCCTGGCATCTTTTCTTTCCTTTCTCTCAGCAACACCAATTTAACATAGAGCAGTGTGACATTTTTGGACTCTGCACGTAACAGTTTCTCCGTGTGCCTTCTTTAGAGTAGCAGCAAAACAGAGCTACTCCACTCTTGAACTCTCCTGCATCACTAGGATTTGCTAAATATCACTTTCTTCCATTGAACTCCCATTCCCTCCTCAGAACAACTGCCAAAGAGAGTATCAGAAGACAAAAAATAGTGCAATGCATTAAAAATATAAAACTAATATAATGGCTTTTATTCTGATTCTTATGCTAAAAATACGCTCAAGAGTCTGAAGAAATGCTATAAGCATGTTCTGAAATGTGAGACCCTGCTTGGATCAGTTTGGCTAATTGGAGTTCACCCTTTTTCTATCAGTTTGGTGTTCATGAAGCACAGGCAATGTCAGTAACACAGAGGTCAGAAGAAGCTGATAAGAACTTATATGATGAACCCACAAGGAAACATTCAGCATCTGTGACATGTTGTCTATAGAGATGGAATGTGCCTGTAATAAACCCTTCCATGCACTCTACCTTGTTGGATTTGGATTTTGGTTTGTTCTTCACTCCTGCAGTCTCCTGGAATATGACTCTGTTTCAGCTTCATGACTGCCTGAGCTGCCACAGGCCTCCAGGAAATATGGATAAACCAATGACATGTTCTTTATATGATTTATGCTTCTTGCAGAAGTTCTCTCTGCTATTCTCCTCCTCCTTTCAAGATACAATATAAATGTGATGGTTTGGGTATCCCCTGCCCCCCCCACACTTTTAGAAATTACCCAGACTAGACTCAGTCGGCTCTGGAAATTTGAATGAAGCTTATATTTACAGCTGGCACAATTTACAAGCAGATATTTACAGTATATACAGTTAGATACAGAAATATACAAGGGAAAGAAGGTAATACAAACACAATTCCTCTCCCAGAAACCTGAGTCCCCAGGAGGGGTTCTCAACCACTCCCTCACCTTCCCCCTACCCCCTCAACCTTACCCCAGTCCTAAGGAAGAATGGAGGTTCAGCCAAGAGGGTTAAAAAGCAAGGTGAAGCAGCCAAGCAAAGGAAGGGTGAGGTTAGAAAGCAAGATGGAGTCCGAAGAGAAGAAGCAAGTGCCCTCATCTTTGTTTTGCCTTTCTTCTTTTACACATCCCAGCAAGACTGTGAAGGAAGTAGACCTCACCATTGTTTTCATTTTACAGCCTATGATCTAGTTCTTCTCACCAAAACATTCTAGCTAGGCTCAAACTAGCACAATAAATCATAATGTAAATCAATCTCCAAACTAAAGGTTTAGAGGAGATGCTTTGGTTAGGTTTTCCTGGTTTACAAAGTGAAAATATTCCATCTACCAAGTTATGTGACCAAGCCACAAAACCTTTTTAGGTTAGAATATCTTTCCATATAATAAATGTGTAATAATAGGTGATAACAATAAGGAGAAAGACAGACTGAACTTTAGCCATTTCATTACCAACACCTCCCAGGTTTCTCAATAATATATGGCTGCATTCACAAGCTATTACTAGACAAACTCGGTGGAGTGGCAGGACTAAAAGAAAGGGGAATTTACTCAGTGACAAATTAAACTGGGGGGAAAAAGGGCAATAAAATAACAAGAGAGTGCAAATCTATCATAATATACAAAACCCAAAGCCAAAGAAAAATAACATGAAGTAATGATGTGGGCACCACCTTCTCACAAACCTACGTTCATCAGCAGTTTAAGGCAAGCAACTGAGAAGCAGAAGGAAATGTGTACACTCCCTTTCTGTTGATTTTGTGATGGGAACGGTAACCTCTAGAGAAAGGAGAAATTAAGCATCTCAAAATAGCAGTTTAAATTAATGTCTCCATATCATATATGTCAGAGACTTCCCTTGTTATCATCCAAGGAACGTCATCCCTGTAAAAGCATAAGGGAGACAGAAGTTTCATTGTGATTTTAAGTAAGATTCAGAACTAATCTCACAACAATTCCAAATCAGTCTTATCTAAAAATCACTTAAATGCCTCAGTTGTCACTTTCAGATGTGCAAGATTTAAAATAATAACACTAACTTTAAAAAGAGACTGATCTGAGTAAAACATTCCTTCTGAAGTTGTCAGAAGCACAATTCTTGCTGCAGCAAAGTTCATGGCACACATTTGCCCCTCTGACCTCATTCACCCTGAAAGAGGAATTGTTTTCCTGCATTCTCTTTATTACATAATTTCAGTTCTCCTGCTGTTCTCATCTAGCTGTTTAGTAGCCTGTGGCTACATGTGTACTGCTTAGAACAGGAGCCACAAAGCACGCATGGCCCTCTAACCCTATTTACTTCGCACCTTCTTTGCCTGCCAGAAGGTGACTGAGATAGTACACTGCAGGTCAGACAGTAAGATTTTTATGGAGGATGATGCAGCATCATTACAGGTATACTAAAAATAGCCCCTTGGCTCCAAAATTGTGGTGTGTCTCACTCAAATTAAAAGTGACAGGTCTTTCACTTCACTAATGGGCCTGTCTTGAGAGGCAGTGTGCTGTTGCTTCAGTGCCCTTGTGAAATCCAGTTTAAGCTTGTGTTGTTGCTGCTTTTAGAGTTGCAGTAGGATTGCTGGTGATATGATTAACCATCTTCATTTATAACAGTTACAGTAAAAAGATAAATAAATGAACGAAGTGCACCAACTGTTTTATGAACCTCTCAAAGACAGCATCACAATGACAAGTGATGATTTGCTTACTGCATTTTACATACAGATCTCAGATTTACGCTGACGAGACATGAAATCATCTTCTGGGATGACAATGATGTAACTGCTTCATCTGTAGGTATGACAGTGATTTAACTGCTTCACCTTTGTTTCAGCAGAAGTATGAAATAGACCATCTTTGTCATGCATTACTTCAGAAGAGAAACTGAGAAACAAAGTTACATGTGATATAAGTGACGATCAAAGAGAAGATTAAAAAGATCCATTTTCTATTCTTTCTGTTTTACTGTGAAGATATATTACAACTGTGTCTTGGGTGGAAGGGAAGTTACAATGGAGAACAAAAAGTAAGTATGCATACTCTGTGTTCAGAATGCTAAAGCTAGAGAGTTATTTCATACTACTCATCTTCAGATAACTCTCTTTTCTTAACCTACCTCTATGACAGGCACCACGTTCACCTCTAACCCATTTTCTTAACAAGCACGAGTGAAGATGTACCATTTCTCTTAAACATATTCAGCTCCAACATTTAATAATGCTATATTGTCAGTTTGCTCTGATTTTGGCTGTCATTGACCCTTGCTCTTCCTTTCATGCATATAAAAAAAACCCAAACAACTACCCAGTACAAAAAAATATTTTATTCAAAAGAGTTATTTAGAATTATCAACTTAGGAAGTTAAAAACTTCCCACTTTTATTAAAAACAAAGATTCTTTTATATAGATATTTGATCTTGTTGTGGGTTGAGGGTTTTTGTTTGTTTGTTTTGTTTTTTATAGACAGTAAATCTTTTTCCTCTAGCAAAAGTCATAAGGATATCTAAGGACAAAGGAAAGATGTTTCAATGCATTTATTGCTATGGTATTCCATATATCATCCAACTAAGATATCTAAAATAGTTCTGGTTCAAAAGCATCACCCAAAACCATGCACACATACCCTTGTTAGATAGGCTGCTTCCCACTGGATCAGAAATCAATATACCAATGCTAAAATACTATTCAGAATTGCCATATCACTGGGAAGTTGATTCACTAACATCTCTGGTGGAAGAACTGCTAAGTACTTTCATGCTCTGTCTTTAAATAGTGTCATTCAGGCTAATGCCAACTGCACTCCACAAGCAGAACATATTAATGCTCAAGGTGGCACTAAGATTTGGTAGGGAGAATTGCCAAGATAAAGTGAATTGTCAACTACCCAGGCACTACCTATCTAGATCCTCATATGAATGGGAAAGCAAGGTTTGCTTAAAATCATCTTTAATCTGAATACACCTTAAACCCTGTAAGATCTTAGCAGAAATCTTCTGAGAAAGATGCAGTATCTATGACACTTTTATCCTCTACTTTCTGGAAGGAAAAAAATAAAACTAACTGAAAAAAAAAACCACCTACAAATAACAGCCTCTTTGTCAAGGGTCCTATGACAGGCATGCTGCTGTCCTTTTTAGCTTGATGATCTCTGACACTCCCTGCTTATCTCCATCTAGCAAGGGCCAAAAGGGGAGAATAAGATTGCCTGTATTGACTTCCAAATGCTTGTAACACTTAGCAACACTCAGAGTGACTGAATCTCATGCTTCAGGGCTTCAGCCAGATGTTGGTGAGGTCAGGAACAACTGCTGCTTTGCACTTCACTGTATTTGGGCAGACCATCCCATGGACTATCAAAAACTAGTCATAGGTTCAAAGCAGATATGACATGAAGATGTCCACTGTCCAAAAACTGCAACAGAAATCTGTCCTTGAGGTACCTGACTGGTATGTAACCAGCTCATAGGCTCAGGGCACTATTGATTACCAGACCATTCAAATGGGAAAAGACTTCTCCTGTGTTAGATAATCAGAGGACTTTGTTTCCTCACCCACCATCCAGTACAGAAAACAGACTTTCCATGGGGCCACTGGGATACGTATTTTCTACAACCTGGACGACACACAAGGCTCAGATGCTGCCCAAGACATTTGTCTCACTTACTGCTTATGGCATGCAGTCTCCTGAGGAATAAAATGGTTTCACTGTGGTCTAAGTAAAATATATTGCTTCTGATAAACAGGAGGAAGTCAGCATAGGTTTTCTAGATGCTTTCCTGCTCTCACTACAAGACTTTGATATGAATGATCACATTTCTGTGCCAATCCCAGGCACAAGTGCCTGCTGGGTGCAGAGTTACTCTGAAGAAAGAAACTTAGGTGTATTGACTGGCAAGAAGCTCATTATGAGCTGGCAGTGTGCTCATGCAGCCCAGAAGACGAGTCATATCCTAGGCTGCATCAAGAAGAATGTACCCAGCAGACAAGAGAGGCGATTCTGCCCCTTCATTCTGCTCTTGTGACACTCCACCTTGAACAGTGAATCCAGTTCTGGTGTCCCCATCATAAGACACAGAGCTGTTGGAGTGAGTACAGAGGAGGGGCACAAAGATAACCTAAGGACTTTATAGCTGCCTTCCAATACCTGAAGAGAACCTACAGGAAGGCTGCAGAGGGACTTCTCATCAGGCTGTCTAGCAGCAGAACAATGGAGAATGGATTTAAGCTCAGGAAGAATAGGTTTGAATCATAGAATCAACCAGGTTGGAAGAGACCTCCAAGATCATCCAGTCCAACCTAGCACCCAGCCCTGTCCAATCAACTAGACCATGGCACTAAGTGTCTCATCCAGCCTTGTCTTGAACACCTCCAGGGATGGTGACTCCACCACCCTCCCTGGGCAGCCCATTCCAATGCCAATCACTCTCTTTGCCAACAACTTCCTCCTAACCTAGACCTCCCCCAGCACAACTTGAGACTCTGTCCCCTTGTTCTATTGCTGGTTGCCTGGCAGAAGAGACCAACCCCCACCTGGCTACAACCTTCCTTCAGGTAGTTGCAGACAGTAATGAGGTCCCCCTGAGCCTCCTCTTCTGCAGGCTGCACACCCCCAGCTCCCTCAGGCTCTCCTCACAGGGCTGTGCTCTAGGCCCTTCACCAGCTTTGTTGTCCCTCTCTGGACACGTTCCAGTATCTCAACATCTCTCTTGAATTGAAGAGCTCAGAACTGGACACTATGTCAAGTCTGTCCCCCTAGCCGGGTCTAGTTGAGAGACGTCCCTATCAACCCAAGACATTCTGGGATTCTGGGATTTTTAAAGGGGTTAATTCCAAAGCATATTTTTTTTGCTACCACTGTAGAAAGTGAAATACTTTACTACTACATACTGATGTTTCTTTTACTAGTAACGTGCAGGTGTACACAAGGATGATGTACACATGGATCAGTAGAGACATTGCTACGCTGTTGTGTGCTCACATGCGCTATTACATCAATGTAACTAACCAGCATACACATTTTTTACTTTTGGGGTTTTTTTTAATGAATTCATTTTCTGTTCCTGGACCAGCTTAACCCAAAGGAAAAACACGAAGTGAATTGTCTGTGGACTTGCTATCAAAGGGTTCTCTGTGCTAGATAGGAGGGGTAAGACTATGAATCAGCCACTGGTCATCTACTCATCTGAAAACAATAATAGTCTGAGAACAGTGTCCAGTATCACTGCTAGAGTTCAGGAACTGTGTTCCTATGACATGCCTCTGTTTCAAGACATCTGAAAAAAAATGGCATTAAGTGCACTTGCTTTAGGCCAGATTTTGGGTTGAAAGGAACTGATTCAGAAGAAAACATGCTGAACAAATTAACCCTCTGCCAGTGTTCTACTTAACCATTCTAATTAATGTGAACATTGATAAGTGAAAAGTCAGCTAGTTAGGATTGTTTATTCTGAGCTTGCAACTTAACAAGAAGGGTCAATTACAGAACTATAAGCAAGAAAACATGCACATGTGAGATGGTGCTTAACAGCATTAAACTATTATTTTTAAGCATCATCACTACATACTTTTTGCCTTAACTGATCTGCCTGCATCATTTCCTTGCTCAGAAGGCAAAAACCTCTCGATTTCCACTAAGTTTGCATGCAACCTGCTCTACAGAATTAGTAGGTGAGATTGCTAAAACAAATCTTCAAAGTCAAAGAAAAGGAGTGTGCCATTTGCACTAAAAAGAGGGAAACCAAACATAGGTCACAAAATACAACCCCAGTCCACTATCAGAAGAGCTATAAACTGATTTTCCCTGCGCTCTAAATATCCACAATTTTATTACTAGTAGGTTGTTAAAAAAATAAACTAAAAAATTGCTCTGTGTTCCTCTCAAAGGATTGATTTTGTACATGTCCTTTTTGTTGTTTTCAGACTTTTTTTCCCCCCTTGTATTTATAAATATATGTAACACCAAACAGTTCAAACTTCAAGCATTGATCTGCAAGATAAAACCCATGAGCTAACAGCGCTTTCTACATGTGTTTCCAGGATTGGATCTTTTTTAATGACCTGGCTTTCAGTCAAAAGTAACACTAATTGTTACAAAATGGTAAAAAGCAATACACAATAGAATTAATGAATGTTAAGTGTAAAATGTATATATTGGCCTTGACAGTTACTGAGATTAATGATAATGTGAAGTCCTCATATCACTGCATACGACACTGTCGTCTTTATTACATCTTGAGAAACAGATTTAAAGTCACTCTGCTAAATATTATATAACAAGAAAATCCTTTTAGCCCTTGTTTGCAATCTAGACTTCACTTGGACATCTTAAAATCACAAAAGCCATCCACAGAGTGGGGATTTAAAAATCATTACTTTAGAATACTTGTTTAATAGAAAGTGATGGCTTAAATGCTACAATATGTTCCTTGAATATCTTCACATTAAATGGTAATTGAACAAAAAGCTGCCTGGCCCTCTTCAAGGGCAAGTCCCACAAAGCTCCTCATTATCGTAATTTCCAATTTGGAAGCCAAACTAAATAACAAGAAGTAATTTGCCAATTAGAACTTCCTGCTCTTTTTCCCTTTATTCCTTAAGCACCATTCAGGGGCTGAACCAGTCAAACACTTTTAGCTTCAAAACTGCAACTGAAAGAATTTAATTTGTCTCTCTCCACGGTGAACCTGTCAAGAGGCAGCAGTGATGCATACCATGTCCCGACACAGCAGTTCCACTTAAACACACAGTTCTCCCCTACTTGCTCTGCTTAGGATTTGGGGGTTTTGGTGTTGTTTGCTTTTTGGTTTGGTCTTATTTTTTTACTCAATACCTTCATTTTATTTCCCTTAAAACATACACACACTTCTCCAAACTGTTAAGACTTTAAATCAGTGATTTCTGACATATGGAAATGTCCCACAGATGGAATTTGTCTTTTGTGTTTGAGAAGCTCTTAGAAAGCAAGTGGCACATAATGATAAAACCAACACAAAAGAGTGCTCAGTGGAAACAAGGTTCCATTCAGGCAGTGAAAACCACAGAACCCTGATCACTCCAGAGAGATTTACAGCTTCAAATACCAAATCATGTATGAATCCTCTTATATGCCTCCAGAAGAACTCAAATCTCGACCAAAAAAAATAATGAAATCGCTTTACTTTTCAAAAGCTCATTTGAAATGTAAGATACGTAGACATGCAAGAACAAGTGTAGGTGAACAATAAGGTTACAACAGTGATACTCAAATCCAAAACAGGGACATAAGAGCCCACTAGCATCCTGTCACATAGCATTTCAGCATGCCTCCAAGCCTTTCAGATTAGAGGGTTTTTTAATTTTGGTTTCAGCTTTTTGTTTGTTTGTTTTTCTTAACTGAAGTGGTCATTGAGCTCACATGCATTCGTTTCAAATGAGGTGGGAGGAGATGGATGGAAACAGAAAATGCTTTAACAAATTCAAGCTTAGAAACCCTATCACACCTAGCGCTAGCTCAAGTATCACAGCAGTAGGGGCAGGGCTGGTGAGGTCCTCATTAGTTGGGCATGATGCTAACATAACTAGAGTCCTTTCAGGAGGTAAGCAAGCCTTTTGATGGTATGCTGCCATGCCTTTGTTTTATACTGCATTACGCTGTGAATTTAAACTTTGGGAAACATTTAATAGCCACAATTGCTTTTGAGATCAAGCAGTATATCAGGCTGGAAATGCTTTGTAACTGAGAAATCAAGGAAGTTCCATTTTAATCCATGTCTATCATCATTTCAACTTTC
This sequence comes from Tricholaema leucomelas, assembly GCA_013400475.1. Classification (NCBI taxonomy): domain Eukaryota; kingdom Metazoa; phylum Chordata; class Aves; order Piciformes; family Lybiidae; genus Tricholaema lacrymosa; species Tricholaema leucomelas. Next base: position 42,587 of record WAAF01003008.1, on the reverse strand, counting down.
AGTCACTGGAAAGAAATCAAAAGCTAGGCAACATTAAAGGTGCAAATAAAGATAAATAAAACCTATATAAAATTATATCAGCTACTCAGTTTACTCAGAGCTGCAACAGATAGTGAGTATATCAATGATGGTATGTAAAATCCAACCAAGTATTCTCCTAAAGGAAAAAATTAGTTTGCAGAATTCCACAGACCAATTTATCACAGAATCAAACAGGTTGGAAAAGACTTTTGAGATCACCAAGTCCAACCTATCACCTAACACCTTCTAATCAACTAAACCATGGCACTAAGTGCTTCATGCAGTCTCTTTTTAAACACCTCGAGGGATGCTGACTCCACCACCTCTCCAGGCAGCCCATTCTGATGCCAATCACTCTTGCTGTGAATATTTTTTTTCCTAACATCCAGCCTAAACCTGCCCTGGCACAGTTTGAGACTGTGTCCTCTTGTTCTGTCATTGGGTACCTGGGAGAAGAGATCAACCCCCACTTGGCTACAACCTCCTTTCAGGTAGTTGTAGAGAGCAATAAGCTCCCCCTGAGCCTCCTCTTCTCCAGGCTGAACAACCCCAGCTCCCTCAGACTCTTGTCATAGGACTTCTGCTCCAGCTCCCTCACCAGCTTTGTTGCCCTTCTCTGGACACACTCAAGCACATCAATATCTTTCTCAAATTGGAGGGCCCAGAATTGGACACAGCACCCAAGATGTGACCTAACCAGTGCTGAGTACAGGGGCAAAATGACTTCCCTGGTCCTGCTGGCCACACTACTCCTGATACAAGCCAGGATGCTATTGGCTTTTTTGGCCACCTGGGCACATTACTGACTCCTGTTCAGCTGCTGTCAACCAATACTTCCAGGCCCCTCTCTGCCTGGCTACACTCCAGCCACTCTGTTTCCAGCCTGTAGCACTGCATGGGGGTTGATTGTGGTGAAAATGCAGAACCAGGCACTTGGACTTGTTAAAACTCATGGCATTGGACAGTGCCCATCTATCCAGCCTGTCCAGGTCCCTCTGCAGACCCCTCCTACCCTCTAACAGATCAACACCTGCTCCCAACTCGGTGCCATCTGCAAACTTACTGATCATAGTAGTATAATAGCATCATCAGGGTTGGAAGAGACCTCACAGATCATCAAGTCCAACCCTTCACCACAGAGCTCAAGGCTAGACCATGGCACCAAGTGCCACGTCCAATCCTGCCTTGAACAGCTCCAGGGACGGCGACTCCACCACCTCCCCGGGCAGCCCATTCCAGTGGCCAATGACTCTCAGTGAAGAACTTTCTCCTCACCTCAAGCCTAAACTTCCCCTGGCGCAGCCTGAGGCTGTGCCCTCTCGTTCTGGCTCTGGCCACCTGAGAGAAGAGAGCAACCTCCCCCTGGCCACAACCACCCCTCAGGTAGTTGTAGACAGCAATAAGGTCACCCCTGAGCCTCCTCTTCTCCAGGCTAAACAACCCCAGCATGATGTTGGACTCAATCCTCTGATCATCAATAAAGATATTAAACAGGAGTGGTCTCACCACTGATTCCTGGGGCACACCACTAGTGACTGGCCAACAACTGGATATGGCACCATTCACCACCACTCTCTGTGCCCAGCCATCCAGCCAGTTCTTAACCCAGCACAGAGTGCCAGCTCATACTAGCAGATTGTAATGAACCACTATAAACAAAATCCCTGCTTTTCAATACAATTGCATTCCAATTAAAGCAAGCATAAGTCCGTGGAATGTTTGTAAAGCAATTTCAGACAATCAAAAAAAAGCCATTTTTTTAAGGGCACTGAAAACACTGTGTTGCTCTGAAAGTCTGCCGTGTACTTGCAGGTACACTTTAAAAAGGCAGAGGAGCATTAAAAAAATAACTAAAGCAAGAATGTCTCCATAGTTTTTATAGGCTTACAGAAAAATAAATGCTTGATACTAAAAGAAATGGATTTTAGAATACTTTTGTCTCTATACCTAAGCCCTCTTCATAAAAATCAGTGTGGTTATTTGGGTTGAGAAAGGTATTTACCTTTTCCTGTGTATTTACAGAAGGTTATCCATTCACCTTTCAGCTGAATCTAAAGAGAAGCTTGCAACTGTCTTCTGTGTGAGAAGAATGAAAATAAAGATCTAATAGCACTCAGATTAAACTGGTTTTTGAGCAATTAATGCTCTGAGGTCAGAACATCAAATTGCCACAAGAGATCTCAAGGGAAAAATACAAGTGTGCTCTTATGAAAGCAATAAACAACTAGAAATCTGTAAATGCATTCTTTTTAACATAATTGTAAGCTGCTAATGTTCTTCCACAATGGCTATGTCACTACATAGACTACATAAACTTTTTTTCCCCCTCTTCTTGTGCTCTAAGTCTCCTTTAGATTTTCAAATGCTTAAACCACAGGGATACACTTACCTCATACATACTGCGTGAATAACAGGGAATAGATTGTCCAGAATAAGTGGGTTTGACCTTTGTGATGCTGGCTGTACAGCTATTTTGTGGCATAGATGGAAAGCAAGATTTGAGGAAGACTGCAACAGAGGAATCAATAAAATCTAGTCTAACTTACACTATCTTAAGCAGCTGGTCTGGGTTTGAGAGGGACAGCAAAAGACAGTGTTTCTTCTTGTAAATGATGGAGAAAAATATAGTAAGATATGTATAGGTTGTGTTTGCTGGTTAAAAAGTTCTATGAGGAATAATAACAAAACTGCAAACCTAAGGGACCCATGCAAGTACACAGCAGTGGTTCTGGCTTTTATCAGTGTTGTCTAAGGCAGGTTTAAATCAGATGGCAGAGAGGTACTGACTGCACAGCCCAGGCAAAATTAATTCTACGAGAACTTTGTGCCTGACTGTCTTTGAGTCCAAGACTTTAAATCTGAATCAGGTATGCATCTGAGCAAAGTAAATGTTTCTTATGCTGAAGTACCAGCAGACTGCTGATTAAAAAGCTTTTCTAGTCTACTCAAACTGCAAAGAAAAGAAGAAAGAATAAGCACTCCCTGTACTGTTAAACTTAGCATCACTAACCTAGGGTGAACTTAAATAAAGTGCCTTGACAGCTCTACTCCTCAATCATTTCACCATTGAAGTCTTCTCCAGCATGGAAACCTGCTGTTTTGTAAGAACATGCAGCTTGTGTGACCAATGGATTTTCTTCACTGAGCATAAAGTCCTGCACTTCTGCTACACAGCCCAGTCAAAACATTCCTTCCCTCCACAACCCTCGGAGTTCAGCAGGCATATGGATGACAAACCTCTGCCCAGCAATCATACCTACATTAAGTCTTTGCTACATATAATGGAAGCTGAAATAGAGATACTGCGAGCCACTAGATAAAAGGTTTGTAATAATGTACTGCACCACTTGACAAAAATTGCATCTCTGTCACTCAACTTCTACATTGAGGCTTCTGTCAAAAGGCAAAACCAATAAAGGAAGAAAAGGCAAAAAGAGCAAAGCATGACCAAGAGCATTTAACTAGTCTGTAAGATGATAAATCTCTGTCATTTAATGGTGTTTTATTTATTTAATTTATATATTTTATATAAATATTTTTATGTATTTGTGCTAGTTTGAAGCTAGCTAGAATGTTTTGGTGAGAAGAACTAGATTACAGGCTGTGAAAGGAAAACAGAATGATGTCTGCTTCACTCATAGGCTTACTGAGAGATACAAGAACAAGAATCCAAACATAGATAAGGTAGTCACTACTTACTTCTGCTGGGGAGCTCAGAGCTGCATTTTTTTTCTCTCTCTAGCCTCTCTGATGTTTCTCTGATTAATCCACTTTGCTTCCTAACCCCCTGGCCAAACCTCCATCCTTCCTTGGGACTGGGGTAAGGTTGAGGTGTGGGGGAAGGTGAAAGGGTGGTTGGGAGCCCCTCCTGTAGACTCAGGTTTCTGTGAGGGGAGTTGTGTTTCTGTATTNGGAGGTGTCCCTGCCTATGGCGGGGGGTTGGAGCTGGATGATCCTTGAGGTCCCTTCCAACCTAAACCATTCTATGATTCTATGATTCTATGATTCAATTTCCAGAGCTGGCTGAGTCTAGTCTGGGTGATTTCCAAAGTGTGTGTGGGGGTGGGGAACACCCAAACCATCACAATATAATATATATAAAATATATATATATACACACATATTTCTTTTCATACATATATGTGTGTGTGTATACATAAAAGAATATAAGTCATAATCTGACTTATACATGAACTCTGGTGGGAAAAATGAATATAGCCCCTGGTCATCTCAAACTAGAGCCCAATATGAAAAGCTGTGAAAAACAAAGGTTCATTCATAGACCATCAAGATAATATAACTACATACTTCAAGATCAATCTTCTTGTGGATGCTTTGAAAAGTGACTTAGCCCAGTATAGTTACATAAATTTAACAACAACAACAAAAATATTCTTAGGCTTCTTGAATTTCTGAAGTCTTTGGCAGTTCTCCTCAACCCAGTTAATCAAAAAATACCTCCTAAGGGTTCTTCTGAGACAACTAAAAGCCTTGGTTTTATAGTACACAAGGAATTATGACTCAGACTTCATGCATGGGGAAAGACCCAGGAGTGAATCTATGAAGCAGTACTTTGTTTGGCTAAAGGATTAATGTATGTACTTGAAGAAACATCTTTTCAACCTTTTAATTTATTTTTTTTAACAGCTTGAATCAGAAATAATTTAGTTCAAAAAGAAAATGAGCAAGGAAAATGGAATTAAATGCTAAAATATATATATATATATAAATAGCTTCTGTAAGTGTACCGCAAATCTCCAAGGAGCAGCTTTCACAGCATGCTGGAGTCATGAACAAATAGATAAATGCTTGTGTTAATATTCACTAGAAGCAATAGACCATTTTACAAGATATATTACACCCTTACATCCAGAGATGTCAATGCACATCATCAACCATGGAGATTTCCCAGTTCTATATGGCACAGGTATTTTACCTACCTGATTTTCAGGGCAGGTAAAATGAAGACAGTATCGATTCAGCCTGTTTCCTTCTTAAAGAAAAAGTAATCAAAGAAGTACAGAATATTACAAGTTGGAAGGGACCTTCAGAGATCACGGAGTCCAAACCCCCTCCCAAAGCAGGATCCCCTAGAGTAGTCCACACAGGAATGCATCCAGGTGGGGTTTGAAAGTCTCCAGAGAAGGACACTCCACAACCTCTCTGGGCAGCCTGTTCCAGTGCTCCATTGCCCTCACTGTAAAGAAGTTTCTCCTCATGATGATGTGAAATTTTCTATGTTCCAGTTTGTATCCGTTGTTCCTTATTTTATTGCAGCAGACCACCAGAAAAGATCAACCCTGCCCACTTGACACCCACCACACAGATATTTATACACATTGATGAGATCTCCTCTCAGTCTTCTCAAGACTAAATGGCCCCAGGTCTCTCAATCTCTCTTCATAGGGAAGATGATCAAATCCCCCAGTCATCCTCGTGGCTCTCTGCTGGACTCTCTCCAGCAGGTCCCTGTCTCTCTTTGACTCTCATGTTCTGGAAGCAAATCTTTGCTGAGTAGCACACAGAAGACAGCAAGAGGCAGAGTTCCTTGAACCAGTTTACTGGATGTGGTACAGCCAGATAAGGACTTCAGTAACAGTTCTTTGCCACTCACTATCCAACTTCTTAGCAGATATCATTAGTCTCATTTTTAAATGAGTTGACTGCCACATAATTCAGTATTGTTCAAAATACTTTGTAATTTTCCTATCAGACAGCCATGGAGACAGCACCCAAAGTTGATCATAGCAACACAATTGACTAATTCAGTTTCTGAATTAATCTATCAGGCTGTAAAATCTTTCTTATGGAATCAAAGAATTGCCTAGATTGGGAGAGATCTTGAAGATCAAGTCCAATCATTAGCCTAACACTGACAAGTCCTTGACCAAATCATATCCCCAAGCACTACATCTACACTACTCTTAAATACCTCCAGGGATGGAGTCTCCACTACTTCCCCAGGCATACTGTTCCAATGTCTGATAACACTTTAAGTGAAGAAACTTTTCATAACATCCAACTTAAACTTCCCTTGGTGCAACATGAGGCTGTCTCCTCTTGTTCCATCACTTGTTACTTGAACAGATCAATCCTCACCTCTCTGAAACCTCCTGTCAGTGAGTTGTAAGGGGAGAAAAGGTCTCCCCTGAGGCTCCTTTTCACCGAACTAAACAAGCCTCGTTCACTCAGCCACTCCTCACAAAACTTGTTCTCTATGCCCTTCACCAGATTTGTTGCCCTTCTTTGAACACACTATACTACCTCAGTGTTCTTTTCATAGTGAGGGGTCCAAAACTGAACAGAGCATTCAAGACACATCCTCACCAGTGCTGAGTACAGGGGCATGATCAGTGCGTTGGTTCTACTGGCCACACAATTGCTGATACAGGTCAGTATACTGCTGGCCTTCTTGGCCACCCAGGCACATGCTAGATCATGTTCAGTCATCTATTGGCCAACACTCCCAGGTCTTTCTCTGCTGAGCAGTTTTCCAGCCACTCCTCCTCAGGCCTGTAGTGCTGCCAGGGGCTGTTTTGGCCCAAGTGCACGACCTGGAATTTGGCCTTGTTGAACCTCAAACAATTGATCTTGGCCCATTGACCCATTCTGTCTTACCCACAGAAACACAGGGAAGTTTGTAACAAAGCAAGCACAGTTCAATCATCCACTCCTACATCATTCATATGATAAACCATGATGTAGACATAGAATATCTGTAGACATAGATATCTGAAGCTCAAGTTAAGACTCATCCAGCTCTCCCTTACCTCCTTAATTGAATGCAAGCATAATGAAGATACTCAAGGCACTATTTTTCTGACTCATGCCCGCAGTTCATTTGACTGATGTACATACATGGGGATGACCTGGGTCCACAACAAGAGTTGTAAGACCAGTTAAGAGCATATTCAAAATGGCATAGAGCCCCCAACACAAGAAGGACATGGAACTGCTGGAGCAAGTCCAGAGGAGAGCCACAAAGATGATCAGAGGGGTGGAGCACCTCTGCTATGAGGACAGGCTGAGAGAGATGGGGCTCTTCAGCCTGGAGAAGAGAAGGCTTCGAAGAGACTTTAGAGTGGCTTTCCAGTATCTGAAGGGAGCCTACAGGAAGGCTGGGGAGGGACTATTTACACGGTCTTGTAATGTCAGGATGAGGGGGAATGGGTTTAAACTGGAAGAGGGGAGATTTAGACTGGATGTTAGGAGGAAGTTCTTTACAGTGAGGGTGGTAAGACACTGGAACAGGTTGCCCAGGGAGGTTGTGGATGCTTTTACCCTGGAGGCATTTAAGGCCAGGCTGGATGAGGCCTTGAGCAAGCTGCTCTAGTGGGAGGTGTCCCTGCCTATGGCAGGGGGTTGGAGCTGGATGATCCTTGAGGTCCCTTCCAATCTAACCATTCTATGATTCTATGATTCCATAACAAACTTGGGTACACCATGCTATCGGATGTGAGCTGGTTCACACAGCCAAGGGGCAGGACCACATATTCTTAAAGCCAGTCCTGAACCATGACCCAAGTCTGTCCCTCATCTCATGCTTGGGCAAAATGGAGGAATCTGAGGAAAAATGTGTCCACCAAAGCACTGCCTTCCTTTGCTGAAACATCAAAGAAACATCTCATTCTGTTATCTCTTTTGGTGGCTCATATGCACTGATCATCATTTCTAGGGATAATACACACCAGGAAAACTCATGAGAGGAAATCACAGAATCACTGGGGTTGGAAAAAGCCTCTAAGATCATCAAGTCAACTCAACACCACCATGACCATTAAACCATATCCTGAAATGCCATGTTTTAACATTTCCAGAGCTCCAGGGATTGTGACTCTATCACCTTCCTGGGCAGTCTGTTCCAATGTCTGACCAATCTTGCAGGAAAGAAATTTTCCCTACTAACCAATCTAAACTTCCCATGTGAGGAAGTAAGTTGCTACAAAATGTCCTTCTGTGACTATTGTGTGTTCCTGGCATCGAAAATTATTTCTGCAGTGCATTGCAAGGGGATAATTGGTCACAAACAGGAGCAATCTCTCTCACATAGTTCACCCATTTAGTTTTTAAGCAGAATCTCAGTAGCTGTAACATTTTGTTGTAGCAATTAAAAACATCAATTGTAAAACCCATAACACAGTAAACAGTAAAAATCACAGAATGCTATGGGTTGGGAGGGACCTCCAGAGATAACCTAGCCCAGCCCCCCTGCCAAAGCAGCTTCATTCATTAGTTGATGGTAACATGAAGTTATGGAAAGCAACAACTTACCAGTGTAGTATTTTGGCACTGTTTTGGAAAGGAAATTTGTGATGCATGCAAGCCTGAGCTAACTTCAGTCTAGGTAGCTTAGAAATCAGTGCAGTAAAACTACAGTGCCTTGAACTGAGTAACAGACTAGATACCTATCAGTGACTTGACTTCTGAGCAGGCTTTGATAGCCCCAGTTCAAGAAGGACAGGGATCTGCTTGAAAGAGTCCAGGGCAGCGCCACAAATATGATTAAGGAAGGTGAACGTCTTCCTTACAAGGAGAGACTGAGGGAGCTGGGGCTCTTTAGCTTGGAGAGGAGACTGAGGGGTAATCTCAGGTCATCTCATTCATGTTTATAAATACATAAGAGGTGAATGCCAGGAGGATGCCCCCTCATGGAAGAAGGGGCAATGGGTGGAAGCTGAGGCATAGGAGGTTCCACAGGAACCTGAGGAAGAATTTTTTCGTTGTGAGGGTGACAGAGCAGTGGAACCAGCTGCCCGGGGAGTTTGTGGAGTCTCTCTCTCTGGAGATACTCAGGAACCATCTGGATGCGTTCCAGTGTGATCTGCTCTAGGTGCTCCTGCTCTGGCAGGGGGGTTGGACCAGATGATCTTTTGAGGTCACTTCCAGCCCCTAACATAATATAATATAATCTAAGAGCGGGCTGCACATCCAGGCAGGCTTTGAATGCCTCCAGACACAGAGGCTCCACCACTTCCCTGGGCAGCCTGTTCAAGTGCTCTACCACCTTCAAAGAAGTTCCTGCTTATGTTGAGGTGGAACTTCTAGATGCAAGTTTCTGCCTGTTACCTCCTGTCCTGTCCAATATAGAGAATATCCTTCTCTAGAAACTTTCAAGACCCATCAGGACACATTCCTGCATAACCTGCCCTAGGTGATCCTGCTTTGACAAGGGTGTTGGACTCCAGAGGTCCTTTCCAATCCCTACCATTCCATGATTCTAATACATTTAGATATACATTAATAGTCACTCTATGATGTCCCTTATTCTGCCAAATAATTTGGTGGTCCAATTCCTCAAGACCACCTGTTAGCCTCACAAAAAAAAAAATCATCATAATTGGCACTTTATTGGCAGTCTGAGCAGGGAGGTCAGTGACTGGCATGAGGACTGAATTGCCATCAGAGTCCTGGAAAGTCTCATTCTGCAACATAGCTGAGGCAGATTGGCAGGAGCTGGCTGCATTAGACCTGTTCTGCAAATAACCATTCCCAGTCAGTAAAAGCAATTAAGCAAATGCATAAATGCAGCTCTGTTGTAGGAGCCACACAAGCACAAGTTAAACAGCTGTTGGCATCAGTAAACTTTAGCACATGTGTCCAGGTCCTACTATATTTTTTTTCCCTTTCATTTCAGTAAAGCTAAAGACATGCTGTACAAACAGATTAAGGGAGCTGTTCCAAGAGTGCATCCACATTAGATATAAAATCCACAACCTGTTAAGTCCTATTGTTTGTGCCAGACTTTTGTCGCTGCCTCCTAGTGCTGCATGCAGCTCTCCCACATCTTCATCAATTCACTTTAATACAAAGACAGTGACAAGTTGATGAGACAGCAGCTTCAGGATATTTTAGGAACCATGGAAAGCAGAATACGTTTTGCTTTCACCAAAGGCCTTCTAATATAGATATTGCCAGGTACACTACTGCGGCTTCTAGGAGTGGAGGGCAGATTCTTCTGGTGGTTAATGCTTTATTTGGAGAATAGTCTAAGCATTAAGTCATATTCATCCTACATTTTTCAAGCAGTTAGGTCATTCAGCATTTCATCAAGAAAATAAAAGCTAAGCTATTCCTTTCCACATAGAACCAGAGAATCATTAGGTTAGAAAAGACATCTAAGATAAAGTTCAGCCACTAACCCAACACCACCATGGCCACTAAACCATGTTCCAAATTGTCATATCTACACTTTTTTTTGAGCAGCTCCATGAATAGTGACTTCATCACTTGAAACATTGGAACATGCAATACTTCTCTCTATTTAGCATTTAGAGATAATGATCCAATGCTTTGAAGAATGTTTGGTTTAGAAGACAAGAGAAAAAAAAGCACTCTGAAGTATAATTACCATATATGTAAAACCAGCTGCATAATAAAGCCTTTTAATAAAGAAATAATTTTAATAAGGAACTTCTCAGAAAATTCATTAGACTCAGTGTTTATTTTGGTAATACCCTAGAGAAGATGTTCCAGTAGCATGGAAGTTAAATTAATTAAGACTCCTTGAACTTCGGAGACTTCACATTAGGCAGTTAGGAGCAGAACAAAGAACCTCACTAGCTTAACTAATCGAGGATTTAATAATGGTAGTAAATACATGGGGGAGCAGATCAACTGTGATTTTGAAATAATTGATAATTCACCAAGGTTACTTTAAAAATACAGAAGCATTTAAACTCTATAGTAAACAAATGAAGTATTTCCATCATCTGCTGTATTTCAGTATTTTAAGCAACACAGTTGATAGATCTGGAAATGTTTGATCACGACAAAGAAACTGAAGACATGACTGCTTCAAAACTCAAGTCAATTGCAACTGACTCGTTTGAAATACTCTTTTTAATGCCCTAACATGAACAAATGTATTTATCTAAGCATTTTCCAGAACCTTCTCTCTGCAAAATCTACTGAGAACAGGAGCATGTAGCCTACCCCAGCTACTTGCTAACTAGTTCAAGCATGGAAGGGCATGAACAAGGCTGGCTACCCATCCTTCATTGTAGGCTAATGCGATCATCCTTCATCAATATAAGGAACTGCTCTAGCTAGTTATCTCTTCTATGACCCTTATCTAACACCTCTCATTACTGACTGAATCCACAAAGACTAGTGGATACACCTAAACAAGGAAAAATCCACAAAATGTATTTTCATTTACCACTGAAAACAGGAAAAAAAAATAGCACTAGAACAATTTAAACAAGATTGGACAACATATATCACTCTGCCTAAGACAGCACACAGGATAACCTTCTGAGGCTTCTCTGGCCTTTCATTCCTACAGTCCAGAAGCAGAGACCAATCTACCATGATGACATTTAATAAAAACCTAAGACTGCAGTTTGCTGTTTTGGTAATGCTATCAGAGGCAACAGCCTGGGAAATTCACAATAAAAGGTACCAATGCTTGTACAAGTAGACATCACCATTGTTTTCATTTGACAGCCTATTATCTAGCCCTTTTCACCAAAACATTCCAGCTAACAAACTAGCACAATCTTTTACTCAGAGGGTCAGTGGCAACCATTTTTATCCAAAGTTAAAACCATAACAGCAACAACAAGACAGAGTAAAAACTAATCTAAATTTACACCAAGAAAAACTAAAAGACCTTTGAAGCAATTTAAGTTGTTCTGAGGCAACACAACTGTGTGCTTAGTTTTGTTTCAAACCAGAAGTACTGAGGCAGTCTACAGAAAAGGCAAGGTTGCCTGTGCAGCATGTCTGACCTCCATATCTAACCCTTAGCCTGCTGAGAAAAAGCAGCACATTCCAAACCCCCCCTCCCATTTATCACTTGCTTTAACCACTATAAATTACTCTCAGTGCTATAAACCAACAGGGTCTAATCCAGTAAAATATTAGAACTCCAGAAAGTTTATTCAGGTTTCAGTATCAATTTTAAACACTCTTCCACCTCACCAAATTTGCTTATTGTAAGAGCTGGTTTCAACAGCTGTAATTCATAAGCACAGTGCCCTTGCTGCAAAGAAAAGCAAAGTAAGGTTTGGTAGCAAAGACTGATCCTGCATGAACAATACTGTAAGGACTCACAGAATGTATCTAAACAAAGCATTCCATTGACTATGCCTGTTCTTATGGATCCAGCATTTTTAATGCTGTCATTCTAGTTTTAATAACATATTTTCAAGCATACATCGAGGTAAAAGAAGTCCACTAACCCAAATTCCAGATTTAAACTCTACTCTTAGCTCTCTCTTTCTGTAACCAGAGTATCTTCACTGATTTTCCACTAAGTGATCCTTGAACTGCATGATAATTGAAGTGCTAATTCTGGATCTATTCAGCTAAGATACATTAGTCTAATCTTTTACAACATGCTATTAGTTTCATTCACAAAATGCACTTCCAATACACTGAAGCAATTCTGATAAGCATGGTAATAGAATAATAATGTATTTAAAATAGGGGGGGAAATGCAAGCATCTTCCATATGAGGTCTAATGGAAGCATTCACAAATTTCAGGGAACTATACTCTTGGCACCTCTTTGCATTCTGGTTTTATTCCCTCACAGACACACCTCCATGCTCACTCCCACACATTTATTTTAAAAACACATGAGAGGGTGAGAGGAAATGGCCTAAAGTTGCACCAGAGGAAATTTAGATTGGACATTTTGAAGTGTCTTTTACTGAAAAAGTGGTCAGGCGTTGGAACAGGCTGCCCAGGGAGGTGGTAGAGTCACCATCCCTGAAGAAGCCCAAGAAATCTGTAGATGTGGCACTACGGGACATGGTTTAGTGGGCACAGTGTCGTTGGGTTGATTGTTGGACTCTATCTTAGAGATCTTTTCCAACCCAAATGATTCTGTACTGTAGATGGTCTCACCAAATGGATAAAAAAGCTTCCTTATATTTAAGGTAAGAGCCCACAGGAAAGTAAACACAAGCATGTCTAGCAGATGCACTTAGAGAGTAAGAACTTTTACACGGTGCTTTTCCAACCATCTGGCTGAAGAGAGGCAGAACTCAGCTGGTCCTGTCTGTTATCACTGTCATAGCTTAGTGTGCAAGTTCTAATTTGACCCTCCTGAAAAAAAAAATGCTTTTAGAAACACATAAAAGGAAGCATTTAGACACTGCTCTTTAGTACACTGGCTAACCTAGTGTGTAGGTGTCAAGTGAAACTAAAAGATAAAGAAACTTTCTTAAAGGGGTTGTGTGTTCCAGATAAAAGCAAGGACCTCTAAAGACCTAGCTTTTGAAGTGGACTTCCCAGGGCTAAAACATGGACAAGAGTTAAACAGAACTTCATTTCCACTGACTCCTCACCCTCCACCTCACTCCTTCCCTTTCCTCTCAGACAACACCAAAAACTCTGGGAAACAGAAACACAGCCTCTATATATTTAAAGAGCAACCAACCAAGGAATGATGCCACGAGGCATCTTCTTGCATCTGTAATCCATCTCCAAGCACCTTGAAGGTGTACTTTACCATATTCATAATCTAGCAGGAAGCATCACAGTTTCACAGATAGCTTTAGACACATGCATTGCTTCAGCTCAATTTTCTGAGACAGCACCTTTGCTAGCAGTGCCACACCAACAACCAAACCATACAGATCTGTGAAACTGGCCTATGACAGATGAGACAGAATTTTGCACAACATCCGTATAACTGTAGATTCCATGCTGTAAACAAGTAGAAGGCAAAGAAACAAACAAACAAAATGTATAAAATTACAGTTATACACCTTTGGATGTGAGTCCTGACAGACAAGGCAAAACTGGGATAGCAGCTTGAGGTGACATTATCAGAAAATCATGTGAGCACAGCTCTAGAAGGAATAGAATCATAGAATCAACCAGGTTAGAAGAGACCTCTAAGATCATCCAGTCCAACCTAGCACCCAGCCCTAGCCTGTCAACTAGACCATGGCACTAAGTGCCTCATCCAGGCTTTTCTTGAACCCCTCCAGGGATGGCGACTCCACCACCTCCCTGAGCAGCCCATTCCAATGCCAATCACTCTCTCTGTGAAGAACTTCCTCCTACAGACTACACTGCAGACACACAGTGAGAAGGCACATTTCAGAAGTTACTATAATCCTTCCTAGGCTTCAGCTGTTCATTTCCAAAATATTTTCTGTTCACCTTTTAAAATTATTTCCCATAATATCCTTACTGATATTAACATGGTTACCAGATGAAAGCACTGTACAGATGATATGCTTCAAAAAACCTACACAAATCACTTGATGCAGTTCAGCAGTCAAACATCATCGTGACCTTACAGTCAAATCCCCACTTCAAGCATTCATTTATGTCTGCCACAGGGATTTAAGTACAGCTTTGTTTACTAAACCCTCTTTGTTAAAAGCTAACACTGACAAATCTAACATCAAAACTTCCTAGCTTTCCAGGTAGGAGCAAGACCAAGAAGCCCATGAAAAGCACATGGTCATGCAGCCTGAAAATTGTAGTAGCCAGGTCCCCAATATCACAGAATGGCTAATTAAATTACAGTGTCTCCTCGGGTGCTGTGCAAGGTAGATTAGTTGACAACTGGTCAGTGGGTGTGTCCAGGTGGCACAGGAAGGGCAATAACATCTTGGCCTGTATCAGGAATAGTGTGGTCAACAGGACTAGGCTTCTAATTCTGCCCCTGCACTCAGCACTGGGGAGGCTTCACTTTGAGTGCTGTCTCCAGTTCTGGGCCTCTCATTGCAAGAAGGATATTGAGAGGCTGGAGTGGGTCCAGAGAAGAGCGGTGAGACTGGTGAGGGGACTGGAAGGAAAGCCTGAGGGAGCTGAGGTTTTTCAATCTGGAGAAGAGGAGATGTAGAGGGGCTCTTATCACTCTCTACAACTACCTTTCCTGATTGCCCTAAGAGTAACAAATAATTTTCTGCAGTAGCACAGATTGCAAAAGCATTCAAAGAAGTAAACTTTCTGCCTTTTCCCAGATAATCCATGAATCTATAATCCTATCTAAGGTGCTGGCTAGCATTTCTTTTGTCCAAAATAACAGCAATTTGGGTTTTTTAATTCCAAAATTTGCAGCTCCTCACTACACTAGAGTCTTGTTTTCACTAAAGCTGAAGCAGCCTTCAAATATTATACCTCTGGCTAGCAGAAGATGAACATCTGGACGCAATTTTCTCTTTTATGACAAAACCAGCAGTTTGATCAGCCAGCAAACATAAGCTACAACTGAGCTCATACATTCCACACTCTTACCTGAAGTGCTGGCATTTCTCTAGCTTTTTATTGTTGACCATCATCAGAACTTACTATCTATGACAACAATATCTATTCCACTAAGGGCTGCTATTGTATGTACCAAATCATGAAACCTTGATTCCATTCCTGTGACACCCAAATTAGTCAACACATTGTTTAACCTCTTCTATTAACATTGATTTCTGCTGACTCTGAAGTACAGAATCAAGTGGCTATGGTGGGAAAGTGGAGCACCAGACTCCTGACAAAACCCATCCAACTAGAATAGCAGGGAGTGATCCTACTTCTTGTGCTGCAAATGCTAGACAAGGCCTCCAACACCTCCATTTGAAAGGAAATGAACATACCACCCCCCTGTCATACCTCGTAACTGAACGTGAGCATCTGTCTTTTATCTCTTGTCTCTGTTCTCCTACTCAGCAGTTCTGCTGCCTGTCTTGGGGCACTTAGGCCACTCTGCACAGCAGGAAGGGAATATCCACTGCTGGGTGTAATTTTAGCATCCTCTTCTTTGCCTTGCTGAGCGGTTGCATAATGAGAGGTAAAAGGCAAGGGGCAATGGTTTTGAATTAGACAAGAGTAGATTTAGATGGGATGTTAGGAAACAGTTCTTCCCAATGAGGGTGCTTCAGCACTGGAACAGGCTGCTGAGAGAGGTGGTTGAGGTCCCATTCCTGGAGATATTCAAGGATAGGCTTGATAGAGCTCTGGACAACCTGATCTAGTAGAGAATGTGCCTCCTCACTGTAGAGGGGTTGGACTAGATGACTTTTAGAGGTCCCTTCCAACCAGGGTGATTCTGTGATTCTAAAAGACAGCACTGAGTACTGCTACGCTGCACAACCTTAAACTGCTCACTTATCTTCCCTTTTGGCATTCCTGCTCCTTAAGGAAGAAACATCATGTTGCTCCTGCTGTCCTAATCAGTGGGCACGATTGATTTTTCTGACTATAGTCAGATACCCTCATACTGTTCTTTTTCCTGCCTCTACTCTGCTTTTATCATATCCAAAGAAATCCTGGTCTTTTCCTCTTCTATGGAACTCCAGACCTGATAACAAGCAAGTGTTTGGGTTGTATTCTATTTCAAAGAAGTTGTATTTCTCATGCCACTTTCGTGCTCTTAGGGCTCCAAACAACAGTATGAAAGAGTAAGTAATCATTCTTTCCCTTCTTTACAGCTGCCAAGGCATCAGAAGCAGCAGCTGCAAGTGAAAAGGGGAGAAGGAATTATGGAGTACGCAGCAGTCAACCAGCAACACACTAAGCAAAATGTGAGAGCAGATTAAATAAAGACTAAGCATTAGACTTACTTATTAATTCAGTGACTACAATTTAACAATTGGGAAGAAATTCTTTACAGCAAGGATGGTGAGACACTGGAAGAGTTTGTCCAGGGAGGCTGTGGATGCCCTTTCTGTAGAGGTGTTCGAGGCCAGGTTGAATGAGGTCTAGTGGAAGATGTCCCTGCTCATGGCAGGAAGGTTGGAACTAGATGATCTTTAAGGTCCTTTCCAGCCCAAATCATTGTATGATTCTATAAATTGTAGATACTGAAATATGTTGTTGCTACATGTAAATTTATAGCTGTACATCTATGCTACTGTAGAAGGTTATCTTCTCTGTACTGTAGTTTCAAAGGAACAAGAGTCATGTAAGGTCTCAGAGAGATGAGACAAAAAAAGAGAGCAAAAATCATCTCACTGGGGGACTTTCACAATTTGGGCAATTCACAATTCAGATTTAAATGAAAATTATCAGGCTAAACCAGAGAAGTAACAATTTCTGACAAAGAAACCTTGATTAGTGTTTGTCAGAGCTTGTTTCTGTTCCATTTTCACCTCCTGGTGGAAATGAGAAATGAACATGATTTTATTTCAGGATGATAGGTAGAGAATGTAATGAATATAAATCTCAGCTCTTTCTTCATAAAGAATGCACAACAGTATAACCTCTATCAAGTACTTCTGACCAGAAAGTATCTCTGTTCAATTTAAAGGAAGCAACATCAGGCTCATGGCTCAATTCCTTTCAAAGAGCTGTAAGCAGTCTCCAAACACATCAAGGACCCTTGGTGTTATCATAGGAATGAAAATGTGGAAGTAAAAGTACCTATCATACTCTTCCTGCACTGATACAAATCAAGAATGTGAGTAGAGCTACTCAACCTAAGTACAACATTAGAGAAACCATCTCTTGGAATACAAAACTAAAAAGAGAAAAAGAGTTTAGGAATTTGAAGAAAATCTTAAAGATTTCAATTTATTTGGTTTGTTTTAACTTGGGGGCTTGAAATACTCTCTAGGCCACTCTTCAAATTAGAAAAACCCATCCTTGTTCCTTCCTAGAGGGTGCATAGAATGTAGTACAGTTCTTCTAGAGAGACAATAAAAACAGTACACACACATGAGTCTGTTTGGATCAGAACCATTAACAAAGGTGATGCTTTCCACCATGTGTGATTATCTCTCTATTAAATTCACACGTGCTGCAAGTTTAATAACACCACGCATCGGCAACAGCGTTTTTGTGACGTGGTGGCCATCCATATTATCACCAAATCTGCAAATCCCAAGCTTTACTATTTCAGCTGCCCTTTACATGCACAGCATGAGCAGTCACTGTCACAAGAAAGTACTGAGCTAACACCAGGCACACAACCACGTAGCCAGCGCTGACACACAGCGAGTTGAAATAGTGCCATACCGTTCCCAACACTGCAGCGCCAGTATCAAAGGCATGGACATAACTGAAATGCCACAGTCTATGTCTCTAAAGCTTCTGAATACCTCTATATAAAATTACAGTTATGTTGACAAGCCACCTGTTAGGCTGAAGAAAAACTGTGTAACATTGTGCCCTTGTGAGGCCGCCTTTCACTCATGTCCTCACGACATTTTTGCTTTTCCCCAGCACACCAGCCCTGCTGTGTGAATCCCCAGGCTGGGTGTTGTTTGGGGCATGGCAGAGCCAGGTTGAAACCTAGCAATAGTGCTGGCTCAAAAGGCACCTTTTGTCTTGCTCAGTTGGCACATGCTCCCTGGGAATATGTGGATCCTGTCAATCATTCAGGCAGTACCACACACTCTCCCACAGCACCAAACCTCATGTTTGATGAAGTGGGCCGAAATGATAGGGGCAGAAAAAGAAGATGCTCCATACTGTAATGGGAGCTCTATGAGAAAAGAAGCAACTCAAATAATTCACAGGCCATATATCAGATTACTGCACTGGGGGACAGGGAAGGCTGAGACAAAACTGCTTAATGATTATGACTAAGGATTTTGATTTGCAATTTTTGAGAGTCTCATCTGACAAAGACTGTCACCTACAGGCAGGGTGCATAGCTGCTGAAAATACTGACTTTTCATCTTCTGTACTTGTTTTCCAGCATGCTCAGATACCACTGCAGCACTGCTGTCAGGGAAGACTGGGATTGCAAGAAGTGATTTGGGACACAATATCAGGTGAGAACTGTGACACAGCAGGAGACAATTTGAAAGAGATTCCTTGATTTTTTTAATTAACTAGCTTCTTAAAGCTTAAAGGGCAATGTTGCAGAGCATTGAAAATCCCTACACTGATGATGAGTTCTTTCTGATCTTTAGAGACTCAGACTAGGCTAGCATCTTACTATTTCCTTTTCACAAAGGTAATGTCAAGTTTCTGACAGCCCTCTTGCCACCATATTAAGCATTCTAGCTCCCTTTAATAAGAAGAGAGTCTAAGAATTACAGATCATATAATTTTTGCCCACAAACTTCAGTGTCAGGTTGGAGAAACCCTTTTTAAGTGCCCCCATATAGAGACTGCTAGCTAAGCTAACAATTGTAGTAGCAGCTTTTTTGCAGTGTGGACACCTGTTCACTACAAACTGAAGTAAGACAGGCTACTCATTTCAGATAAACCACCAGCTGTTAGATGGTACCAAGATTCAGTGACTACTGACCTGGGACAGCTTTGAACTGGTGACCCAGGAGTGGAAGACCATATATCCAGTTACCAATCCACATTTTAAAAACTTAACTTGCACTTTTTCATTGTGTTCTGATCTCAGAGATCTCCCTTCTAACAAATGGGGCTCACTTCAGTGAGGCACATCTAGGAGCTTTGCTCTTTTAAATGTATGGATTTAATTGCACGTGCACTTGGTTGCATTATATTGTATTGGTAAATAGCTGTTATCATAGTATCATATCATAGTATCATCAGGGTTGGAAGAGACCTCACAGATCATCAAGTCCAACCCTTTACCACAGAGCTCAAGGCTAGACCATGGCACCAAGTGCCACATCCAATCCTGCCTTGAACAGCTCCAGGGACGGCGACTCCACCACCTCCCTGGGCAGCCCTTTCCAGTAGCCAACGACTCTCTCAGTGAAGAACTTTCTCCTCACCTCAAGCCTAAATTTCCCCTGGCGTAGCTTGAGGCTGTGTCCTCTTGTTCTAGTGCTGGCAGCCTGAGAGAAGAGAGCAACCTCCCCGTGGCCACAACCACCCCTCAGGTAGTTGTAGACAGCAATAAGGTCACCCCTGAGCCTCCTCTTCTCCAGGCTAAATAACCCCATCTCCCTCAGCCTCTCCTCGTAGGGCTGTGCTCGAGGCCTCTCACCAGCCTCGTCGCCCTTCTCTGGACACACTCAAGGACTTGCAGGCTGTCTCTCACCATACTACACAATAAGAAGCTACAAGGCTTAAAAATCCTGTGCCTAGAACAGGATTGGGTTTACAATTTCTCTGATTATGAGTTACAATACCAAAGAAGGTATTTAAAGTAGAATCGAGGTACGTTCAGTGGCTCCAAGCAGCTGGAGGACATAGGGTCTGATAATCTGCAAATGGCTACTATTAAATAAGCAGAACCAAAAAAAGACTACCACCTTTAATACCCAAGCACAAGGTGACTTGGAGAGCAGAGAAAAGGAAATTAGAATACATATAACAAGCTCTTGAATAGTTCTATTTTTCTCACTGCTTCTGCAGAAGAAGGAACATGGCAGCTGCACCATGTATGATGCCTCTGTTAGGAAGAAAAATAGGGAGAAGAGAAAAACCAGAAGACACTAGAGGGAAATTACAAGCACCTCTGCACTAATGGTCAAGAATTAAATCACAGAATCATAGAACTGTTTCAGTTAGAAAAGACCTTTTAGGTCAAGTCCATCTGTCAGACCAACATCAGCATGCCCATTAAACCATGTCCCAGAGTAGCATGGCGATGCATTTTTTTAACACATTCATGGATGGTGACTCCACCACCTCCCTGAGCAGCCTGTTCCAATGCCTGACCACTCTTTCAGTACAGAAACATTTTGTGATATACAACTTGAGGCCATTTACCTCTCATCCTGTCCCTAGATAGTTGGGAAAGAGGCCAGCTCTCACAGGGCTTCCACCTCCTTTCAGGCAGTTGTAGAGAGAAAAGTCAATTCCCTTCAGCCTCCTTTTCCCCAGATGAAACAACCCCAGTTCCCTCAGCTGCTACTCTTCACAAGATCTTTTCTCCAGACTTTTCATCCTAATCACCCTTCTCTGGACTTGCATGGAAGCACAGCAGAGACCACTGTACTCAGCTTCCCAGATTTTAAGCTATCTTGGCTATCTTTTGTGCAGCCTTATGCAACATTTTCTGGTTAAACTCTGACTTGGGTAGCTCTGCTGCCAGAAAAAAGAGGTGAAGACAGGACACCTGAAGTCTGATTTTGAGTCTGAAGTGTAAAAACAGAACCTATCCAGGAGTAAGAATACACAATCTTAGAACACAGAAACCCAAGTTGACTGAGCTTAGGGTCTTTGCAAGTAAGATGTTTCTTGGTAGGTGCAAGCATTACAAGGGAAAAGTTGTGAAAAGACAGTGTTGATGTGCTACAGAAGCTGTCTGGCAGTGTGTGTGTTCAGCTAAGCTTGAGAACAATCCACAGGGAAAACAGCAGCAGAAGAGAAGCTGTAAGCAGGAAACTGTTAGAAGGGGAAGGTATAACACTAAAGATCAGAAAATAAAGCCTGAAGACAGAGGGGAAAAAGAAGAATGTCACAAAGCAGAGCCCTTCTGCATGCAGAGAGTAACTCGTGTACCCCAGTGTTTGGGGAATAAGCTAAATTCACCTGTTAGAAGGCTTTCATTTATATGCTACATCATGCACAACATATGCACAGAGGAAGAAAAAAAAATCAGTAGTCATTGAATTTGGGTACTACCAGAATTACTTCATGACTTCTTACAGAAAACATCAAATTAACAGCAAAACATCCAAGTAGCAACACCTCAGACCTAAGTAGATGCGAAATTTTGACTGATGCACATTTGCAAAGGGAAGTTATGAGAATGTTCTGAAAACATGGTTTTCAGTTAACCACAGAGAAACAAATCAGTCTGTGAAACAAAAGCTGGAGGGTCGTCCCTCCCCTTCATTGTTTACACATCCTTTACATTTATAGCATTCCATGAGTGCTCATGACAGCCCACAATCACAAGGTTTATACTTGGTTCCCTAAGAAAATGCCAGTATTGATGCGTGTTCTGTCACATTTGAACATGACTCCAAAGGCTGCTCTGTATCTACAGCACATACAGAAACTTGTACATTCGTTGTCCAAAATAGAATAGAATCAACCAGGTTGGAAGAGACCTCCAAGATCACCCAGTCCAACCTAGCACCCAGCCCCAGCCAGTCAACTAGACCATAGCACTAAGTGCCTCAGCCAGTCTTTCCGTGAACACCCCCAGAGACAGTGACCCCACCACCCTCCCTGGGCAGCCCATTCCAATGCCAATCACTCTCTCTGGCAACAACTTCCTCCTAACATCCAGCCTAGACTTCCCCTGGCACAACTTGAGACTGTGTCCCCTTGTTCTATTGCTGGTTGCCTGGGAGAAGAGACCAACCCCCACCTGGCTACAACCTCCCTTCAGGTAGTTGTAGACAGCAATGAGGTCCCCCCTGAGCCTCCTCTTCTCCAGGCTAAACAACCCCAGCTCACTCAGCCTCTCCTCCTAGGGTTTGTGTTCCATTAGCTTTTCTCTGAAGCATGGATTAAAAATTGCTCGACATTGGCGCGAAGCCTTTCTGCGTGACACTTGCATCACAAGACTACGCACAAATCACTTTCACAGACTCATTACACTGTCCTTCTGACTTGTGCTGGCTTCACTGGAGTAAAAATAGTACTAATTTGTCCTTGTCAGAGCCACAAACAGCAAAAGCCACACAGGCCAGCTAGCTAACTCTCTGAATTGTATGAGCACCTTTTAAGGGTTCTATCCAAAAGGAGGAGTAGGTTATCATTAAAAAGCAAGCTTACAAGGTTATTAAAATACAAAAATACATTGATTCAAAACACAGACATAGAATTATAGAATCATAGAATGGTTTAGGTTGGAAGAGACCTCAAGGATCATCCAGCTCCAACCCCCTGCCATAGGCAGGGACACCTCCCACTAGAGCAGGCTGCTCAAGGCCTCATCCAGCCTGGCCTTAAACACCTCCAGGGAGGAAGCATTCACAACCTCCCTGGGCAACCTGTGCCAGTGTCTTACCACCCTCACTGTAAAGAACTTCCTCCTAACATCCAGTCGGAATCTCCCCTCTTCCAGCTTAAACCCATTCCCCCTCATCCTAACATTACTAGACCGTGTAAATAGTCCCTCCCCAGCTTTCCTGTAGGCTCCCTTCAAATACTGGAAAGCCACTATAAGGTCTCCTCGAAGCCTTCTCTTCTCCAGGCTGAAGAGCCCCAACTCCCTCAGCCTGTCCTCATAGCAGAGCTGCTGCAGCCCTCTGATCATCTTTGTGGCTCTCCATTGGACCCGCTCCAGCAGTTCCATGTCCTTCTTGTATTGGGGGCTCCAGAACTGGACAAACATACATGTGTGCATCCATCTTGGCAAACCTATTTTTATGCTTTAAAGTGTCCAATAACACACATTGTCCACTGCCTATTTTCTAGCTGCTAAGTAGACTACAGGGAAAAGAAAAAACAGAGGGGAAAAAAAAGCCATTAGAAGTTTCTCAAGGTAATGAAAGAAAGCTTAATCCATGCAGCTCCTTTCTGCTAGGAAAATTCACATCTGAAATGACAACTTGCATCATGCTGAGGCAATTTGCAGGTGACAAGATACCACATTAGCTCCCCAATGAGAATAATAAGTTAAAGTGGAATTCATTCTTAACTATCAACCACGGGCTATAAAGGGAATAGAAGGACAAGGCAAGTACAAATGAAACTGTGCACGAGAGTGGAGCTGCAGAATCAGAATCAGCAGCATACGGTGCACGAGCACTGACAGCATACAGCCAGCCCTCAATTTGGGGTTCTAAGCAAGGCCAGTCACCAAGTGACTAGGAAACTGGGAAATAGTGGCAGACTTTGTGCTGTCCACCCACATCTTGGCAGTGCTTCTACTCACATGCTGAAAAATTTCCTCTTCCTCTCCATGGCCACCACACCACTTCACACAAGGCAGTAAGATACAGCTTCATAACACATTTGTGACACTGCATTTACAAGGTCCCATGTTTCTTCACTAAGGATTTGACCCTACACACTGTAATTGTGGGGGTTGGTCTCTTCTCCCAGACAACCAGCAACAGGACAAGGGGACACAGTCTCAAGTTGTGCCAGGGGAAGTATAGGCTGGATGTTAGGAGGAAGTTCTTCACAGAGAGAGTGATTGGCATTGGAATGGGCTGCCCAGGGAGGTGGTGGAGTCACCGTCCCTGGAGGTGTTCAAGAAAAGCCTGGATGAGGCACTTAGTGCCATGGTCTAGTTGACTGGATAGAGCTGGGTGCTAGGTTGGATTGGATGATCTTGGAGGTCTCTTCCAACCTGGTTGATTCTATTATCATCATATGAAAGCTACGTTTCTAGAATATGTAGACACATGTATGAAACAAGGACTTTGAGGTCATCTAATCAAGCCCTACATTAGGATGAGTCAATATCCTGAGCTTCTTTTTCCTCTCTCCATATGCTTCTACCAGTCAAGAGCTTAAACAAAACCAAATGAAGTCATGCATCTCAAGTACAAGTTGATAAACAAATGGGTTTCAATATTTTCCTTTAAAATCATGCTTGTAATCTATTTCCTCTTTGCATATTTATCAATACAATGTGACTCTATTTCAGTCTATTACTGAAATGAAACATTATGATGAAGACAGTAAGGAGAACACACCATGTCTCATTATATAAGTAGCATGCACGCACGTGTAAACCCAAGTATTGTTAACGGCTTGATTCAGCAAAGATTTTTTAATGATTATACTTAAATGTTTATATTTAAATCTTCCAGGAGTCAGAGCCTCCAAATAAACAAACCCAAACCCTATGTGCAATCTGAACTGTTGTGGGAACTTTTCTCTTTCACACCAAAGAAAGCAAGGGCCAAATAGCAAATCATTTAGAAAAGTCTTGATTCAGCCAGTTGAGAGTGAAGCTCATTTGGGTTAGGTTGTTTCAGTTTTTAAAGCACAGGCCCAGACACTACCTGTATATCCCTTTAAATCTGAACTTTAGCCATTGGTATAAACTTGCCATGTTTCCTATAATTAGGAGAAGAGTGGCTGTTTGTTAACCCAACATCAACTTACACACTGGGCCAGCAGTCAGGCAAGAGGAGACGTGTGACCTTTCCATTGACCTGAATGACTAGGTGGTGACCTCTGCAGTCCAGCCCATAATGGAGAGGGAGCACTTTTAAATGGTCATTATGATTTATGGTTTTCCCAGGCTAGGCCAAATGAGTAATTGCTCAGACAAAAAACCCTCAGGACCAAAATAGTTAGCTTTATTACCTTCAGATATCAGATATCTCTTCAACTTCTAATCCTCTTTGCTGTAACTGGGAGTTATATTGAAACTTTTGTGTGTGTGTGTGTGTGTACTGCAGGAATTCAAGCTGAACTTCTTGGAATAGTAGTGTACATGACTAGAATACATTTCACCTGCAAAGCAGAGTTGTCTTTCATAACTTCTTGTGACACTGAACTTTGGGTACCTAGCTAGTGAGCTTTGCTTGTACCATCCCAGTAACACTTGCAACAACTTGATTTCCAACAAAGATGTTTCAGAAGAAGAAATAATTAAGGAGATGAAACTGTTAGAGAACTAAGCATGTCTTTTCAAGTTCTTGTCGAGTGAGACAATTGTCTCTTATTGCTTTGAGCACATTAGCAATCTGCTTTGTCAGCCCAAACACATTTGCCAAGCCAAAAAATGAACAATTCAGCACTATGAATTACCAGCCTCAGTTCTAACATAACAACCAAAGTTTCATATATTGCAGCTCACAAGTTCACAACACAAGAGAGCTGTCAGTAACTTCTTGGCAGGGCACTACTAATGTTTACTGCTAAATGAAATGCTGCTGGCAACACCATCACCAGTTTCGTAACCTCTCTAATCTGCAAAGAGATGGCAAACTTAAGAGATCAAGCTCTGTATATCTTAGTAAAGCACTGACTTTTTCCTAGCAACTGAAAATTAACATATAATCCACAGAATTCATGCTGTGTGTTGGTGAACAGGAGGACCCCAAGATCTGAAATTACTGGGTACTAAATTCACATGGAGGGGCTGTATCTCACATCTGCTGCATTTCATTGCAACTGACTTTAGAATCAAGCCTGATGGATCTGTTCACAATTATTTCTTCAACATCTTTTTTTTCGTATAGAGAGTGAACAAAGCACCTGTGAGTCTTAAGAGAGACCCAGGTCACAGGATGATTGCACACTAAAAGATTTCATGGCCTGGGAAAAGGTCAGGGTCTCTACCATTTACAGAACACTAAAACTCTTGTCAGAAAGCATATGCTATAGCAAAAATCCCAGAACCAACCTAGTGACCATATGCAGATATCTCCAAAATATTTTTACTTGTCAGCAAGTGATCACAATGAATATTTCTCCCTGAAGAACTAAAAAAGTCAAAACCTATTAGAATCTCCAGAACCAATTGAGAAGTTACTATGATTGTGAACTCCTTGCCTAGCACAGACATCTTTAACTTTCTTCTTCCACCCCACCAAGTCAGAGAGGCTGTCAGCAATACACCCTTCTGTCTACATTCACCAAGCTGACAGTTCCTAGTTTGCAATTCCACAATTTAGGATTAATTTTTAAGAGGTTACCTGGAGACTTTAATGGAGGATCCATACAACACAGAACCATTAAATACTGCATCCAGTTCAAGAGTTCAGTACCTCATTTCCTACAAAGCCAGGGATTAAGTTCTCACAGAAAATTGCTAAACAGTCTACAGCAGTAAAGGTTAACTGACCACTGGTTGGGACAAAAGTTGATGATGATTTATACTACATAGTTTAGCCATTTTCTTCTTTAGTTTAATTTCATCTTGAATGGTATTTACAGGTAATGTGAGGAGATATATTTTAAAGCCGTAAATAACAAAAGGAGACCTTGCATGTACTTGCATGCTGTAGAAAGAAAAATGACATTTAGAAATCTGAACCCTCAAAACACTAATGCAACTGCAGTGTCTTTGTGCATAATTGCTCAACTGAACATGAAAATATTAAAGAGCAAATGTTTGCTTGCTCTTACGTGCAGGTAAAAAAAAAAAAAAGCCATTTCTTTCTTTTTATAAAGACTTGTTCATTACATGATTTTTCTTTTTTCCCCTGAAAGTCACCTTTTAAGCTCTGGACTATCTTCAGGAAATCTGTGCTTAAAAGATTCCCTTCTGAGATTGCTGCCCTTATCAGCTGCTCTCTCTTCTCTGCCTTGTCAACCTTTATAAAAGTTTAAACTCCTGACATTTTCTGCTTCTCTTCTGCAGCTGTAGTTCCAAACCTGTTAATATGAATTGGCTGATCTACTGGATAAAAATGGCTCTAGAAAAACTGCCTTCAGACTTTCAACTGCTCTGAGTCATTACTCAGTACTATTCCTTCAATCACTTGGTGTCTTCTTTTTAGTATTCCAAAGTGCTGAAAGCTTCTAAAATTCTTTCCTCCACAAAAGTGCCACAGCTGAAGGATTAGAAGGTAGTAAAAAACATCTTACTCTGCTTTCCCCAACACCATGAACTAATCTTCATTTTTCTTGGATCACTGAATTATGTGATTTTTATGGCTCTTTGCTCTCCAACTTTTCCAGGCTAAGTATCCATTGCTCATTTGGTGAATCGGCTCAGTTCTATTGATTTGGCAGCTGATACATTTAACTATCACCATGAAGGATGCACACTGGCAGAATGTGGGCATAATAAATCTGTGCTTCCTGTACCACATCCTTCCATCTCCTCCTCCAACAAGTTTTAGGTATAAAGCATTCAAAGTACTGCTGACATGTAAACACTGTTAAGACCTTGCAAGCACCTTAGCTGGCATCTGGCTGGAAGACTCCCCAATTTCACTTTTTAACTTCTGGACTTAGAGAAACAACATCTGAAATGGAATTTTTCCAAGTTCTTAGACACTTCCCTTTTCCCAAGAGTGTTTTCAGTCACATCCATCCAAACACTTACAGCTCTGTAAGTTCATATAAACCTTAAGTGACATTTGATTAATCACAGTAGAGATACTCATCTCTCTCTGTATTCTCTCCAATCACTGAAACCTCATTTTTAGTTTTGCATTTAATCATTTCAAACTGTGCTAGTTTGAAGCTAGATAGAATGTTTTGGTGAGATGGATTAGATCACAAGCTGGGAAAGAGAAACAGTGGTGATGTCTGCTTCACTCATAGGCTTGCTAAGAAGTATAAGAGCAAGAATCAAAACACAGATGGGAGAGTCACTCTTCTCCTGAGCGCAGCAGCTCCTGAGCTGCATTTCTCTCTAACCTTACCCTTTGTCTCTCTGATTAATCCACTTGCTTCCCAACCCCCTTGGCCGACCTCCATTCTTCCTTGGGGCACAAGGCAACATCTGGGGTAAGGTAGAGGGGTGGGAGAAGGTGGAAGAGTGGTTGAGAACCCCTCCTGGGGACTCAGGTTTCTGGGAGGGCTGTTGCGTTTCTGTATTACTTCTTACCTTGTATATTTTTTTATATAACTGTATATACTGTAAATATCTGCTTGTATATTGTGTTAAGCTGTAAATATAAGCTTCATTCAAATTTCCAGAGCTGGCTGAGTCTAGTCTGGGTGATTCCCAAAGTGTAGGGGGGGTGAGTAACACCCAAACCACCACATAAACTCAGTTCCATTTGGTCAAATAACGCTGAATATGTTAGTGCTGCAGCATTCCCATGACCTGAAGCCAATACAATATTCAGCTCTATGTTCACACACTCATTTAACAGTGCTTTTCTGTTAAACAAAAAAAAAAAAAAGGGGGGGGGGGAGTATTACCTTATATTTCCTTGCTAAGTAAATTCCAGAAAAAATGAGATCATTTTTATGATTATAGCAATCAGAGTCCTATGCACTCCTTTTACAGATGTCAATGAGCAATCCAAAGCCCTCATCAGAAAGTAAGCTTCTTCAAAGTACAAATAAAGCCTCAGGAATATAAAGCTTCATTGCAGACAAGGCTCAAGTCATACCTCTTGAATGTTTTCAATCTATTAGTGATTTAAAATGTCTGCTGGCTATAAGACCCATTCATATTTCTAAGGGATTTGCTTGAGAAAACATGTTGGTGCCATTTTAATAGCCTTCAGTAGGCAGATACTGTTGACAGCATTCCACAGGAAACTTTACTTGCTGGATGACAGCACTTAAGCTTTATCAATCCACTCAAATTCAACATATGTTTACGAACAGACAGAAGTCACAGCTGCTGGGCACACAGTATCCTGTGGAATAAGATTTTTAAAGCTTCTAAAACTGCTGTATAAAATGCTGTGGACTTGGTTATGATTTTTACATTTGCATTAGAAATATTGGACATAAACTGTGTCTCACAGCACTTTAAGTATTCAATGTATTATTAAAGACATGAAGTCAGATTTAAGTTTATTACTACTTCCATTAGGTATGTATTTTGTCTATAAAAAGAACAAGCAAGTAGCATAAGATTAAAAAAGACTTTCTCTTCCTTCCTGTCTCCCATTCCTTCCCTCTCCAAAGCCCTGGAGAATGAGCATGTTACTTAATTGGTTTCAGCCTGCCCTATCCATCTTTTCAAATCACAGCACAACAACCCAGAGTTAAATTGAAATTTAGGTGCAACAGTGATGAAATACAAGATCTGACAGCACTGGATTGTTTATTCTTTATAATTCTACTCTGAGTATGGGAGCATATGACAGTTTGGGTGTTACCTGCCCTCTCACGCTTATGAAATCACCCAGATTAGACTCAGCTGGCTGGAAATTAAGGAATGGAGCTTTACATTTACAGTTTAGCACAACATACAAGCAGGTATTTACAATATATATACAGCTATAAACAGAAATATAGAAGTTAAAAGTAATACACAAATATAGAAGTTAAAAGTAATACAGAAACACAGCACCTCTCCCAGAAATCAGAGTCCACAGGAGGGGCTCCCAATCACCCTTCCACCCCTATGCCTTATCCAAGACTGCTTTATGTGCAAGGTGAGATTGGAGGAATGGCAAGGGGGGTTAGAAAGCAGAAGGATTAGTTACACAGAAGCAGATCAAGGAGAAAAATCACGGGCTCCCAAAGACCCTGTGACTGTCTTATCTATGCTCTTGTTTTTTGTACATGTCAACAAGCCTATGAGTGAAGTAGACAACACTGTTGTTTCCTTTCCACAGTCTAGAATCTAATTTCTCTCATTACAATATTCCAGTTAGCTTCAAACTAGCACAGAGCAGGAGAGAAAAAGTCTGAGAAATCACAGCAAAAGATGTCCCTTTTTTAACAAAGTAAAGTCTAACAAAAAAGAACACAACAGGAAGAGCATATTGTGAGCTCTCTAGGACAGCTACTGTCGTCTTATAGAATCATAGAATCAACCATGTTGGAAGAGACCTCCAAGATCATCCAGTCCAACCTAGCACCCAGCCCTAGCCAGTCATCTAGACCATGGCACTAAGTGCCTCATCCAGGCTTTTCTTGAACACCTCCAGGGACGGTGACTCCACCACCTCCCTGGGCAGCCCATTCCAATGCCAATCATTCTCTCTGGGAAGAACTTCCTCCTAACATCCAGCCTATACTTCCCCCAGCATAACTTAAGACTGTGTCCCCTTGTTCTGTTGCTGGTTGCCTGGGAGAAGAGACCAACCCCCACCTGGCTACCATGTTCACACCATGTCTGTCACAGCACTGCTAGCCTAGGACTAGGCATTTTCTACCTAAAAAAAATAAAATCAAATTAGCATTATTGGTCTAACAGTTGTGTACAGGAGAATGTTAGGTTATGGCTGGACTCGAAGACCTTAAGGTCACTTTCACTCAAGTGATTCTACGATTCTATTATTGATAATCCACAATCAACAGGATGGTGACTTTTTAGCACTTCAAGAGAGCTTGTGAGTCTTAGTGGTCAATGAATATCCAGTGCATAACCCTTTATCCTGTGCCTGCTCAGCCTGGGTGTAAGAGTTATCAGGTTTGACCATAACTCTTTATTAAAAATGTAACACAGAAATATGCATGTACACACCAATTAAAGTAGAAAGGAGGGGAAAGAATCAAAGAGAGTGAAATTGCTTTTTGGGAATGACTGCTGGCATAATTTTAAAATATACTTTATTTCTATTAAGTTCCAAGCTGTGCTAAAGGGTTTCAGTAGCATATATTTTATTCCCTGTTGGTAGCAAATGTGTTTCACTTGGCACCGCTGCTGTATCAATTGCCACAGCCTCCATCCATCCATCACTAGCTAATTTTCAGAAAGTGAAAGATTTTCTGTTAAATACAGCTGTAACTCATTAGGGTATTTTTTTTTTCTACCCAAGTTAGTTGCAATGCACTTCTTCAGTCCCTTCCCCCACTTTGCCCACTGAAGGACAGCACCATTTTCATGCCTTGGTTTTTAACTCTCAGAAAAAAACCAGCAGTAAAATTAAGAGTGTCACAAGTATGGTCAATATAACTCTTATCCCTTCTGTTTCTGGCTCTCAATTAATTATTAAGTTCTGATTTACCAATATGTTTGTTCTCTTGAATTCATTTGGGTTGTGTGGACCACAGCAGGGACTTAAATAACTAATTATTCAGAGCCTAAATTGCAGGGAGAAAGGAAGTAGGAATTGGTCATCTTTCACATCCAGTCTTTCTTAAAAACCATCTGACAACAGATTGCACAGATTCATTATTTCATCACTTAGCCCTTGAAGTTACCACACTCACATTGACTAAGGAATACATATCCTGTACCATCTACCAGAAAGCCTATTTAGGCAGAGGCAAACATCAATGACTGAATTTCATGAACCTGTTCCACCTCGATGACAACAGCCTTTAGATCTAAATGAATCTTGAAAACTGGGAGCAAAAAGACCCAACCACATTCAGATCTCTCTTGGTAGAACACTGCTCTCGGCTACATCCATATGCCACAGTGTGCTAGTCTGAAGCTAGCTAGAATGTTTTGGTGAGAAGGCTGTGAAAGAGA
This sequence comes from Tricholaema leucomelas, assembly GCA_013400475.1. Lineage (NCBI taxonomy): Eukaryota > Metazoa > Chordata > Aves > Piciformes > Lybiidae > Tricholaema lacrymosa > Tricholaema leucomelas. The sequence continues at coordinate 10,859 of WAAF01003008.1, read as the reverse complement.
AAATAATGATATTCATAAGCTTACTGAGATGTAGAACAAGAAGAATCCAAACATAGATAGGGAAGCTCTTTGTCCGGGCTCTGGGCATTTTCTCTCTAACCTCACCTTTCGTCTCTCTGATTAATCTGCCTGCTTCCTAACCCCCTTTGCCGACCTCCATTCTTCCTTGGGGCACAAGGCAACGCCTGGGGTAAGGTAGGGGAGTGGGAAAACGTGGAAGGGTGGTTGGGAGGCCCTCCTGGTGACTCAGGTTTCTGGGAGGACTGTTGTGTTTCTGTATTAGCTTTTACCTTGTATATTTCTGTATATACTGTAAATATCTGCTTGTATACTGTGCTAGCTGTAAATATAAGCTTCATTCAAATTTCCAGAGCCAACTGAGTCTAGTCTGGGTGATTTCTATAGTGGGGGGGGTGCAGGGAACACCCAAACCACTACACACAGATAGGGTTCACAGTAACTACTTCTCAGGATTACAGAGCAATATTTTCTCTGCTGGATGTATCTGCCACCTCAGCAAAAGAGAGAGATGGTTACAAACTGTAGCTTGGATCACTGCTCACAGACCATAAACTGTTCAGAATTTGAGTCTGTATAGAAACACTGAGACTCTTGAAACGTGAAAAACCTCTCATCCAGGGAAGTATAAACTTCTTTGCTCTTCCCTATGCTTTGTTTAGAAATTATAGCCAGGCACGAGAAATAATCCAATAATCCCATTACAACGTTTACAGTCTCCACAAAACATCCATGAAGTGCTGGGAGGTTTTGTAACATCTATGATTGATATATATATATATATATAAATACCCTGATATCATATTAAGGCTTAATGAGCACCCATCTAGAACTACAAACATGATTCACCCATTGTGAATTAAACCACAATAAGTTAACCTCTGAATCTCTTGTTAATAACATGTTTTTACATCTCTACCACCATGCAACCCTCATTCTCTTTTTCCATGGAGACACACAACTGTATAGATGTAAGCAGAGGACATGCAAGGGCCACAATGTGATGTGGCTCAGGAAAGCTGGCTAAGTTTACTGACACAAAGCACCAGTGAGCAGTGACAAGTTTCCTCCTTGCCTGGAGATGTTCCTACCTGACAGTTCCAAGTTTATAAAGGTTGCTTACCCCACTGGACTAAGAGGAAATCAAGACAAAAATAAACACTTTCTGCACCTTCCAAAACCACAAGATCTGCATGTTGCTTCTTGTTTAGTATTTACAAAAAAGCAAAAGTGAAGTCCATAAACCAAGAGGGTTTTTTTCAGAAATCTGCTGCCATCTAAGCAATCATTTTGCACTGAAGGACTTGTCTACAAAGTCTTCCCTCAGTAAAGGCAGAAGGATCCTCAAAATAGTATTAACATTTCTTGCTTTTGTACAGAGCATCTGGAGTATTAGAAAAAGTCTTGAGGAAATAACACAAAATAAAGAAGCAGAACATCATGGTGAGTGCCTGCAAGTCAATGTTTTCGCTCTTGTCAGGTCATACATGAGGAACTATAAGACCACACAACTTGCCTAAGGTGAGACACTTCTCTTGAGTTATGAATCCTTCTGTCATCTGTAAAACAGTAAAGCTAAGAGCAACACAATACCCAAACCATTTCTTTTCTAACATATCAGTAATAACAAACAACTCTCTCTGTTCTGACACAACACACTCTTCCTTCCCCCTCTACGACTCATCCAGAAAATAGGCATGAACCAACAATACCAAACAAATACTGATGACAGATAACTTTATCCCCTACTGCATTTTTCCTTCCACTTTGTCAGAAGATAATTTCCAAGTGAAGTATGTAGAATCAAGCACAGGTATACAGGCAGACAGTGGGAAGCTGCAGAGGTGGCATCTGTGAGAAGAGAACAGTGATTAACCCATGCTTGATGCAGCTGGGTTTATCAGACATCAATGGACCCACCACAGAGTACAACTGATTTAGGAGCACCAGAATTGGATGCAGGTGGTGTCTCACAAGAGCAGAGTAAAGGTGGGATAATCACAAGCCCAGCACACAGCTGCCTTCTGGGCTGCAAGTGCACGTTGGTGGCTCATGTAGAGTTCTTCTATCAAGAACACTCCCAGGTCCTTCTCCTCGAGATTCCTCTCAAGCAACTCTTCACTCAGCCTATATTTTTGCTCTGGGTTGCCCTGATCCAGGTGCAGGACTTTGCACTTGGCCTGGTTGAACTTCTTGAGGTTGCCTCGGGCCCACCTCTTAATCCTGCCCAAGTTTCTCTGGATGGCATCCCTCCTCTCCAGCATGCCAGCCAGATCACACAGCTTGGAGACATCTTCATGCTTGCTGAGGATGCAGTCAATACAACCATCCATATGGTTGACAAAGTTGAAAGCAAGACTAGCTATTTCAGTACTAACTGCAAGGAAATTCCACATTTTCCACTTCACATCTCCAAAGAGCCTAAAACTCCCATGGTTTGGGATTCTCTCCCTTCATTTTACTTATGTCTTCATTTAAGCGATCTCTAAATTGTCCCAAATCAAGATGGATGAGATCATATTCCCTCAGATTGCACTCTGATTTTTTCAGATCTAATCCTTTGCAGGAACAGAAACATAGTGCTAGAGCACAGAATCATCTCTAAATTTAACTTTTTATTGCTTATTAATCTTGTCCACATTAATGTGTTAAAGACAAAATGCATAGACACACACATTTATCTAAATCTATAAACAGTAAACATATAAGACTAAGCAGCAGTTTAGCTCCACTCAGTGAATACTGAAAGAGACACATTTGATTAACTCATTTACTACCAACTTAATTTCTCTTGAAATAAAACCAAATGTGTTCATATTTTAAAGTCAAAACCATGCAAAATATGTTTCATAGAGCTGAGACAACAGTTCATAATTTTCCAGAGAAAGAAGGCAGGGAGGAGGAAATTAAACAAGCATTCTTGCATGTATTTCCTGATGTTATTTTCATTAAGGAGAAGTAAAATTGCATTTACTCCCTTGACAGCAAAGGTCAAACAATCTGATAAAAAGTAGTTAACATATTGAGAATGATTGACGCTTGAATGAAAAAGTCATGTCATTTGATGGAGCAAAAGGTGTTCACCTCTACTGTCTCCACATCTCTAAGATATTTATGTTTAATATAACAAAAGGGCCTAGGACAAAACTAAAGGTCAGAGGAGCCTCCTGAATTAAGTACTCACATACCCAATAAAGATTTAGCCATCCGTGACATTTTGATAATGGTAACATACCTCCTTTATTAAGAGCTTGAAATACTTCAACGCCAATATTGATTTCGAGCCTAACGTGTTTCATGTGGGAGTACTCACAAACTTATTTGACAAATTTCATGCTTCTCTGATAGAAGTAGCTCTAAATATTGGCAGCAACCATATGTAGAATGAGCAAAATGGGCATATGGAACTTCAAACCCCTTGGTTTTAAATCCTGAATGCTGCTTTTTAACACTTGGAAACCAAAGAACTGATCGCTCAAGTGTAGGTGCCTGCTATCACAGATGTGTTGGTTTGAGGCTAATTGGAATATCTTAATGAGAGAAATTAGATCATTGATTGTAAAAGGAAAACAACAATTAAGTGTATATCATTTATTAGTTTGCTGAAAGAGATAAAAAGTAAACAATTTGTCCCACTTCATTCTGGGATGCTGCTTCCTTTCGCTTCTCCTTCAGTCCGCCCTACTCTCTCCACCAACAAATAACAAAGTAAGCTTTGCCGGCTGTTTTTGTTTGTCAGTCTGGGAAAGCAGAGGAAGAAAGAGGGGATAGCTTTGAGCCCCTTCTGGCCAGTTTCTTTGCCTAGGAGGGAATTTGGATTTCTGTATTTCTTTTAATTTGTATATAATTGTAAATACTTGTAAATATATTGTGTATATATGCTTGTAAATTTTGCTTTGCTCTAACTATAGCTTCAACTTACTTCCAAGTCATCTGAGCTAGTCTGGTAAGTTTCAACAGTGTGTGTGTGTGTGTGAAGTTCCTTACACACCCCAATGGCTCTTCAATATTCATGTGTGGGAAATAACATAAAAAGCTCCAAAACAGTCTTCCCAAAAGCACACAATTTATGTAGTGTTCCACAAAGTTACACTCTTCTGCCGTGGAAGCATTTTAGAGAGTTGCAGAATGGATGTCAATATATTGCACATGAAGTTACTGAGATATTCTAAGAAAGCATTAAAAGCTGCTCCCCTGAAACATGAGTAACTCACTCCACCCACCAGGTGAACAGTTTGATGCCTTGACCTAGTGATTCTGCTTCTAGGCCTCAGAAGCAGGACAAAAAGTGAGACGGTAAAAAATGCGGGGCTGTAGGAGATTTTTTTCTTGCTGCCAGATGAACATTAAATTACTTTCGTGGCAATGGAGCTATAATAGGTGATCAGTTGCTCAGGAGTTCTGTATGAAAGCCACTGTAAGACAAATAGACCACACAGGACAGATGTTTAAGTGTGTCATGTAGCACAAGTCTATGTCTGCAGACACACGCACCATTATATTAACCCTGACTGAACCAATATTGATGTTCTCCTATTCTTTCAGCAATAGTTTACTACTTGCAGATTCAGTTATAATCAGCAATATCATATTTTCTGGTGTGGATACCTAAAGCAAGTTTTCTGCTGATTTTTTGCTTTGAGTTATTCTCTTGCTATTAAAAACTCAGTTTGGTTTGGCAGCTGAGATTTGAGGTTACTTCAGAGTGCCAAATCGCTGTTATGGAATTTCATTCTTTTTAAAGTCAGGAAGATTGCCATTTTAAATACTCTCTAGCAAGCACTTGCAGTGTTTGAGAAGTGATGACTGTTTTCTATTCTGGATTCAGCAGAAGCATCTGAGCTATTGTGGATCACAAAAATAATCCAAATAACTGCTTTATTTTTATGATAATAATAAGTATACAGTTGCTCATCAGTCCAAGAAACTATTTAAAGCCTATTACATTGCCGAGCAATGTCAAATGTAAAGAGAATAATGTGGCTTCTCAGTTAGCTCTTTCTTTGTTACCATTCTGTTCGTTTTCAAGTATAACCAATGTAATGTATGCAACAGAAGCAAGTATCATGGGTGAGAAATTCCTATCTAGTTTCCACCCTCTGCACATTGCAAAGCCAATCCCTTTCATGGATACACAGCTGAGCTGCTGTCTTACTTCATGGTCCTTTTATTTTGCCTTCCATGCCTTTTCTATCACGTTTGAACCAGTGGCCTGGTTATTACCTATTTAGGCCACTCCCAAAAATTATGCTGGCTTATTTGACATAGCTTCTACTCTTCCACTCTCTCCTGATGAGGGTCCTGAAAATTATTTCTTCAGCCTACATAACCTGAAAGAAAGCTTAAACAAAGTCTAGGCTATAGCCCAAAGATTCATTTGTGAGCAGCTGCCACAGCTCTGCGACAGAAATATTATTTGTTGAAGGAAAACAAAGACTAAATTTCATGCTTTCAGTGCTTTTGTTTGCTGATAAAACATCAAGATCAGAGTCCACCATCAAACTTACATTAAGTCTCAGAGTTGTTTGCAGGTGCAGCTTTACAAAATGAAAGGTGCAGGAGAAGAAAAAAGCATGAGGTATAATACAAATACTGGTCTTCTCCACCTTTGAGCAGAACAATATACTACATAAAAGCTTAATTCTGGCCTGTAGTATTGCACATCTTATATACACACCATTTTTTCATCATCCTGATGATTCATTTCAGTTGAAGATTCTGGAGGTCTTGAGGACAGTAATCTCTGAGATAAACTCTGATTTCTTTCCATACCCTTAAATTATGGCCAAACCTCTCTCGACTTCAAGATGACCAAAATTTGGTCCTTTGTAACAAAAATATCAATATCCTTATGCATCACAACAACCAGACCTGAAGCTGTTTGTTTCCTAGTTGTGATGCCTCCAATTTTCATGCAAATGAAAGTTAGGCTTGGCTACTGAACTCTTGTTTCCTTGCCAAAAGCAAACAGGAAAAATGTTTGCTTTAGATAGAAGTTAGAAGAATTAAAAGGATTTCTTTATAATTTAAAGCAATAAACACACCAAAAATCTCCTACCTTAAAAATAAAAGGCTGAATAGTCTCTTGAATTCCAGAAAATGATTTTGAGGAGGAATTAGGCACATGGAGCATGGCTGTGCTCACTATTTCTCTGCTGTAGCACTGTACTCAGTCAATAAGGAACAGGTGCCTACATTGTTAAAGTTTGGACAGCTATTCTTCAGCAATGCAAGGGAGGTTCTCCCTGTTATCTCTTCATATTTAAACCAGTGACAAAACCTTCTTCTAACCTAAACCCATCAACGTGCAGCTGAGTTCCTTCAGGGCTGAGTGGGTACCATCTGCTATCAATACTGTCCACACACTCCCCAGTCGAGACTTATTTCGGGCCAAGTTTTTCTTCTGAGTTAACAGGAGGTGACAAGCTTGGCAGTTTGCAAATTTTCCCTGCATGATTGATTCAGCTTGGCTGACCAGATCCATGCTAATGAGAACGTGCCAGCTCACAACAAAAACATTTCTGAATAATTTAAAACTCCAGAGCTTGGTGTGCCAGATAATACAATTCATTATTTCATGACGGTGCCAGCAGAATCTACATGTGTCTACTGCAAGATCATCGTCAGACCTAACTTATAAATAATGCAAAAGGGAAAGGGAAGCAAGATTCCACAAAGCCAACTCGATCAAGAGTGCTCTTTATCTTTGAGCAAAAGCTAGGTACCATAGAAACGTATGAAGGTTCAAACTGAAGAACTTTGGTTCTTAAAACTTTGTCACTTTTAAGAGCTTACTTCATCTTACTGATGCAGAAGAAAACAAAAGTTTATGTCCTGAGATTTTGCGCAGACAATACTTATTTTCTCTTTAGCTTGCTTGTGGAAGTACATCACCAACCACCCAGGAAGGCAGAAGTGAATCAAAGAAAATATCTAGGACACTAACTTTTCATGATAGGTCATATCACACCACACTATGCCATTATTGCAAGTTAGATCAGTCTAACTCAGGAAATCCCACCATTAGAATAGAATAGAATCAATCAGGTTGGAAGAGACCTCCAAGGTCATCCAATCCAACCTAGCAGCCAGCCCTACCCAGTCAACTAGAACATGGCACTAAGCACCTCAGCCAGTCTTTCCTTGAACACTCTCAGAGACAGTGACTCCACCACCTCCCTGGGCAGCCCATTCCAACGCCAATCACTCTATCTGGCAAGAACTTCCTCCTAACATCCAGCGTATAGCTCCCCTGGCACAACTTGTGACGGTGTCCCCTTGTTCTGTTGCTGGTTGTCTGGGAGAAGAGACCAATCTCAACCTGGCTACAACCTCCCTTCAGGTAGTTGTAGACAGCAATGAGGTCCCCCCTGAGCCTCCTCTTCTCCAGGCTAAACAACCCCAGCTCCCTCAGCCTCTCCTCATAGGGTTTGTGTTCCAGGCCTTTCACCAGCCTTGTTGCCCTTATCTGGACACATTCCAGCACCTCAACATCTCTCCTGAATTGAGGAGCCCAGAACTGGACACAGTACTCAATGTGCCCTCCTACACAGCAATGATTTTGGCAAGATCCCCCTTAACTACAAGAGTTGAAATCTGGTGACCCTAAACACTGTTGAAAATGCAGACATAAAACTCTATTTGTTTCAGGTTAAAATGAGGCTTTCATCTGATAGTGTTTAATTAAAGAAACTCTGCTAGACTTAAATAAAGCCAACCTGATTCTTCAGAACTGTCAGCACCAACAGAAGAACTGCTTAACTCAAAATCAGTGCAAATAGTAACTCTGAAAAGCAGGCCACTGTATTTAGAAGCTTTGGAGTTGATGCAAATCCCTGGTTCAACATTAAGTTGGAAATGTAGACACACTCTGAGCATCTCAATATTACTTGTTGGAATGGAATCAGCCTGACATATTTTCATGGACTACCATAACTCAGGCACAGCAAGCCTTTCAAGTTTATTAGATACTTTAAGGGACATGGACAGACAACTGTTAGGAGTTTTGTAACTGCTCCAATCTTCCCACATGCCACAAAAGATTGGCAAACTGCTAAAAGAGGTAGTGTATTAAAGGTCCAGTTGGAACAGCAAGAACAGCCACTGAATTTGTATGCTAATAGAAGAAGAAAAATTATCCACGCCCTCCCATCATGATTCAGAGATTTTTCTTGGTCGTGCTTTTCCCCTATAAGTCACAGAATCAACCAGGTTGGAAGAGACCTCCAAGATCATCCAGTCCAACAAGTCATACTTTGACAGCTGGCTGTGTGTTCAGACCTTCATAAATTACAAGCTGACTGTTGTCCCAGGAATCTTTGTCTCTAAATTTCAACAAGTCTTCTGGAGTTTGTTGCCTTGGTTTTTGGGGAGCTTTGGAGCATTTTTTTTTGTTGTTGTTGTTTGTGGTTTCTTTTGGTTTTGTTTCATCTATTGTGTTTGTTTGTTTTTTCAATGTTGCAGTATGATTAAATTATTCCTCTTTTAGAGATCTATTTCATTTACAAGAGAATTTTTTGTTTGACAACCCAAAGACATGTTCTGCCACCTTCCTACAAGCATGTCTTATCTTGTTAACACTTCCTTTTCACTGCAAGTTAACATCTGCTAAGCTCTGACCACCAAAGTTGACAGTCACCATCTGTACCCTAACAGCTCATGGGCTGGGCAGCTCATTTTGGAATTCCTCCAAACTGGTAAAAATACCTCCTCCACCACCACATCATACACTGCTTTCTATGCAACCTGCTGCTCCAGCTGCACCTGGCACAACTGTCTGGACAGCTCCAGCTAGTGTTCCTGATTTCAGAACCCTGTATGGTTAAACTATGCATGCTGGTCTCATCTTGGTTATACCGTGGTCATCAGAGACCACTGATATATTGTCACAGTCCCAAACATTTGCTCCACCTCCTTTGGATTTCAGAACTCATGTCCTGATTCAAACTTTCAAATAACATCTTCATATCAAAACTTTTTCTTTTTTTCAATACCACTCTCAGATACTCTATTATGCAAGAATTGAATGCAATGTATTTAGGTGTCATATCTGCTGAAAACAACTTCAATCCTAAATATTAGACCTATTTTGCCTCTTCCATTTCTTGAGCTCAGATACAAGGGTAGCTGGCCAGGAGTGGTTTAGACAAAATGTTGGATTGTTACCGATGCTTCAAAGAATTCTTAATCCTATTTTGCAATCTTGCTTCATCTGCCGTCTTTGGGAGTCTATCAGCAGTTCTCAGCTGATTCTAAGATCTGCAGCCCTTCTTGCCCTTTCTACACTGGCCAGGAGTTGGTCATGGTTCTATATGAAAAGCACATCTTCTTTAGGAAAACAGGCAGAAGTAGTCTCCACAGTTCTCTGACTCAATTTGTGCGTCTGGTTATTTCAGCAAGACAGTCCTATTGCTAATATTAGGAAATGCGTGAGGTGTTAAAAAGCAAACTAAAAAGCTGTCAGACTTTCTGAGTAATTAGTGAGTGCTCTTAAATTAAGCATTTTAGGATAAATACTATTGCCAGTTTCTTGTTGTCCTAAAGGACAGTAGATGTACAGAAGACTGCCAGTAAGAATGTGCCAACACAGGCCAACATGCCTGTAAACATTGGGCAGGAAATTTGTGGGCCTTTTCCCTGGAGTCAGAGTTCTCCTTTCACAATTTATCAGTGAGTTCAGGCTTTGCAATCTCTCCGTTTTCTTCCTTAAATCTTCTTCTCACTTTAGAGTTCACCTGCCTCATCTTCAACAGGTATATGGGAGGCCCTATATAGGATTTGTATTTTCTCAGCTGCCAACCTCACCATACCCTCACAATTATGTCATCACAGCAACAAGAAGAGAAAGAATATAAGCATTTAACCCTAGCAAGCTTTGCTTCAATATCAGTGTACTGAGCTGAGCTTGTTGCCTGAATTTTGCTCTAATGATGATATCTTCATTTAAAAGGATGCAAAGTGAAGATTATTGTGAGACAGTTGCTCCACACTCTTGTATCACACAAAGACCCTGATAAAACTGATTCTTCAGGTGTTTATGGATCTAGGAAATTAGCTAAGACCTAAAGGTGGCAAAATAATCAAAATGTTCTAAAGGTGACTTGCAATGACATCTTCCAGACCATAGCTGCTCAGGAAAGTGGTGGAGTCATCATCCCTGGAGCAGTTTAAAAGTCTTTTGGGGAAGTGCTTTAGAGATCTTAGAGATCTAAGAGTTGTGTACAGGGAATGTTAGGTTGTGGCTGGATTCCATCTTAAGGCCTTTTCCAGCCAGGTAATTCTATAATAGTGCAATAACCAAACCATGGCAAAACTGGAAAGACTGAGCATGTCATCTCCTCAGCAGCCAAGATACAGTGTCTTCACTATACCACCCCAGACAGGGCAGGTTGTGGTTTTATTTTGCTTTCATGGTCCTGAGACCAAGCAAATGGCTCAGTTTCAGACATAGGACCTCAAAAAAAAATATTACTTGTAGGATCATAGACAATCAAATAGTAAACAGATTAAGCATTTCATTAGGTCAGGAATGTCTGCTTTTATTTGGAAATGGCACTAACAGGTTCAGAACACCTGTTAACATTTCTTCTGATGCTTCCAGAAGTTTCTCAGTAAGACAGCCTAGGGTTTTTTCCTCTTTTCTTTGGCACTGGAATAAAATGGGTGTACTGGCATGTAGTCCAAAGACCACATCCCTATTCTAATGAGGTGTTACAGGGCTGAGCAGAAAATAGCTCTCCTGCACGGGTCCTGGGTGTCTTAGTAGAAGAGTGCAATACAGCTATTTTTGTAACTAGAATCAGTCATGATTCTAGTCTTCACCAACAGGGAGGGGCTGCTGA
>WAAF01003007.1:136111-153928 GCA_013400475.1 Tricholaema leucomelas | reverse complement strand
TTCCCACTTCTTCCACCTGGGAAGAAGAAGTTGGAAGGGGGACCACAATGGCATGTGATGGGTATATTGTTCTAGGTATAATTTGGACCTTCCACCACAGGCACTTAGTGCCATGGTCTGGTTGATTGGATAGGGCTGGGTGCTAGGTTGGAAAGGATGATCTTGGATTTCTTTTCCAACTTGGTTCATTCTATGATTGTATGATTCAACCATTCCTCATTTTAAACAGCAAAGGGAATGCATGCATATAAACTGGACAGCCATCTGAATACTTGCCTTTGCTCTGAGATGTGTTGAATCTGAATGCTCTCATATCAGCACTCTCTCTGAGGCAGTGGCTTGTCCCAGGAATAATGAATGGTTACTGGAATCTCATTTTCACAGGAAGACTCAAGTACCTGAAGGGAGGCTGTAGCCAGGTGGGGTTGGGCTCTTCTGCCAGGCAAGCAGCAACAGAAGAAGGGGACACAGTCTCAAGTTGTTCTAGGACAGGTCTAGGCTGGATGTTAGGAGGAAGTTGTTGGCAGAGAGAGTGATTGGCATTGGAATGGGCTGCCCAGGGAGGTGGTGGAGTTGGCGTCCCTGGAGGTGTTGAAGCAAAGCCTGGCTGGGGCACTTAGTGCTGTGGTCTGGTTGATTTGTAGGGCTTTGTGCTGGTTGGACTGGATGAGCTTGGAGGCACTTGTCTTGAGAGCTGATGGGAGAAACGGACTGCAGGGATGTATTAGCAACTTCTGTTGGTTATTGGTCTCTTCCACCCTGGTTGATTCTGTGATTCTGTGGTGGTTCAGAATCCTCAGTGTGGCCCTGTTGTGCCAGCAAGAAGATGCTTGTTCTCTGTGTAGGTTAACCAAGGGACAAAGGAAGACAAATGTTTGGTTTTTTTTCCTTCAGAACAAGTAAATTAAGCCAGGCAGCGATGTGGAAATTTCATAGTAATGAAACAAATTCATACTAGTGTCTGGATCCCCAAATTCTCTTGCAATTCAGCTCAACTCCAGTTGACTTAAGGACTTGCATTTTAGCTGTGTTCCTGTGCTGGCTCTGCTGAGAGGAAAATGAGGTTGTTGACCATAAACTTATCAATTGGTACTGTTCAAAGCTTGTGAATAAACTGAATGCTTTTCTAAAGGAAGGCTTGCAGATTTACAAAGCCAAATTTCTTTCATTCTCCTTTAGCTTGGTTTGTTCTTCCAGTTTTTCTTCTTTAATGCTCAGAAAAATATTTTCCCCAAACAATACTCCCACAACCTCTAAAAACCAATCAGGATATCCTTCATAAGAGGAAGAGCTAGCATAATGGGCCCTCCATCTGTGAAGATAACATTGTCTACTGCTTTAATGGGACACTTATTTCTAAGTAGGACTTGTTGCAACAATCCTGCATGTTCTTGAGAAATTCATTCTCCCCTCATGGTTCTCTACAACTACCTGAAAGGAGATATGAGTAAAGAGGGGGCAGCCTCTTCTCCTTGGTGGCAAGGGACAGGAGCAGAGGAGATGGTTCCAAGCTGCCCCAGGGCAGGTTCAGGCTGGATGCTAGGAAATCTTTCTTGCCAGAGAGGGTTCTCAGCCACTGGAATGTTCTGCCCAGGGCAGTGCTGGAGTCCCCATCCCTGGAGGTGTTTAAGCAGCCTGTGGAGCTGGCGCTTAGGGACATGGTTTGGTGCTGACCCTGCAGTGCTGGGTGGAAGGTTGGACTGGATGAACTTTGAGAGCTCTTCCAGCTGGATGTTTTCTGTGACTCTGTTAATATAGGGAAGCAAACAGCTTTCTCTTTGCCTATTAATGGAGGTTGGAAGAAACTTTTTACCTTTCCCTTCTTTAGTCCAGGTGGGCTGATGGAATTTTTCTTACTTCACTGGGCTTCACCACCTTAGAATCAGTGTGAAGTTATGCAAAATGACTTGCACAGACTTTGGGTACAGTTTCTTTTCAGTTTTGATTATAGTCGTGTAGGTAAAATCTAGGGGCAGATTTTACTGTTGCATTAGATTATGCTTTGGGGCATAGGAAGTTTCATAGAAACACATGGGGGAATTTTTCCCCTGTGAGGGTGACAGGACCCTGGAACAGGTTGCCATGGGGGGTTGTGGAGTCTCCCTCTCTGGAGATACTCAAAAGCTGCCTGGATGCATTCCTGTGTGATCTGCTCTGGGTGATCCTGCTCTGGCAGGGGTGCTGGATCAGATGATCTCTTAAGGTCCTTTCCAACCCCTGACATTCTGTGATTCTATGAGAATACATGCACATACACACATAGACATCTATGGTCAGAAAGAAAATACCTGCACTAGTCAATGTGAAATCCAGTTTGTAGTTACTATTACCACATCATTCAGGCAACAGAGGAGGATGTTTTCCACTCATGATGGAGAACTTATATTGTTGTGTTGTTTTTTTTTCCAGGCTGCTTTTGCATTCTGAAATTATGTAGGACATGGATCCCAGGGGGGTTATGGAGCCTCCCTCTCTGGAGATACTCAAAACCTGCCTGGATGTGTTTCTGTGTGATCTGCTCTGGGTGATCCTGCTCTGGCAGGGAAGTTGGACTGGATGAGCATTGGTGGTCCAGCCCCTGACATTCTGTGACCTTGTGATTTTAAAGCTTATGACAGGAATATGCTGAAGTCATGATTCCAAAATATTTTAAATGTGTCTGTTAATTATGGTGTGCAGAAGCAGTCCTGCTAAAAGGCTACTCAGCATTCAGTAAGAAAAACTAAGCAAAAGTTTGTCTATCAAACATTGAGGGATACTAAGGAAAATGCCTGGTATTGAAATGTCTGATTTGGGTTCATCTTGGCTTGGGTCTGTGGCAGAGGAAATGGCAAATTCCCTTGTTCCTGATTGCATCCAGTCACAAAACAAGTCTCAAGAGCTTCTGCTTACAGATAGTAGGTTCTTTGTGGAAGTTACACTGAAACATGTTCTATTTCAGAAGGCTTCCTAAAGAGCTTTCTCAGCTACAAATGTCTTTCCGTGCGCTAGAAGACATAAAAAGATGCACGTAATAATTTACAAGGAGACAGTGGAAAGAGAGCATCAGGAGCAGTGTGGGCAGCAGGACAAGGGAGGTTCTTCTGCCCCTGTGCTCAGAACTGCTCAGGCCACACCTTGAGTGCTGTGTCCAGTTCTGGGCTCCTCAATTCAAGAGGGTTGTTGAGGTACCGGAACGTGTCGAAGAGAAGGGTGATGAAGCTGGTGAGGGGCCTGGAGCACAGCCCTGTGAGGAGAGGCTGAGGGAGCTGGGGGTGTGGAGAAGAGGAGGCTCAGGGCAGACCTCGTTGAAGGGAGGCTGTATCCAGGTGGGGTTGGTCTCTTCTGCCAGGCTAACAGCAACAGAAGAAAGGGACACAGTCTCAAGTTGCGGCAGGAGAGGTTAGGCTGGATGTTAGGAGGAAGTTGTTGGCAGAGAGAGTGATTGGCATTAGAATGGGCTGCCCAGGGAGGTGGTGGAGTTGCTGTCCCTGGAGGTGTTGAAGCCAAGCCTGGCTGGGGCACTTAGTGCCATGGTCTGGTTGATTGGCCAGGGCTGGGTGCTAGTTTGGACTGGATGATCTCAGAGGTTTCTTCCAACTTAGTTGAGTCTATGATTCTATGAATCTAGGATCTATACAATTCTCATCTCTGTTGTGCTATATTATTGTTCTGGTGCTGTTTATTTAATATATATGTATTTTTTCTATCCTTTTCTTTAAATATCTATAGGTTTGGGTTTTATTTTGAGAAAGAGACAGCTTTTTTATTTCACCAACATAGACTGTTTTAGCTCTGCTGTGGTCTTGCTACAGCGCTGTGGTTTCTGGAATAATAGTGGCAATAAATAATAATGATGCTGGTCCAGATGCTTATCCTTAGGTTAAAATCATATCAACAGTGCAGCTGCACATGATTTGTTTTGCCTTCTTCCTCCTAAAGTAAAGGCTCATTGTGATAAGTCAGGATGGTGAGCCAAGGATGTTCTTTGCTCTTAGAATTACAGAATCATAGAATCAGTCAGGGTTGGAAGGGACCACAAGGAGCAGCCAGTTCCAACCTCCCTGCCATGCCCAGGGACACCCTACCCTAGAGCAGGCTGCCCACAGCCTCAGCCAGCCTGGCCTTAAACACCTCCAGCCATGGGGCCTCAACCACCTCCCTGGGCAACCCATTCCAGCCTCTCACCACTCTCATGCTCAACAACTTCCTCCTCACCTCCAGCCTGACTCTCCGCACCTCCAGCTTTGCTCCATTCCCCCCAGTCCTGTCACTCACTGACAGCCTAAAAAGTCCCTCCCCAGCTTTGTTGTAGGCCCCCTTCAGATCCTGGAAGGCCACAAGAAGGTCCCCTCGGAGCCTCATCTTCTGCAGCCTGCACAGCCCCAACTCTTTCAGTCTGTGCTCACAGCAGAGCTGCTGCAGCCCTCTGAGCATCCTCCTGGCCCTTCTCTGGACACACTCCAGCATCTCCACATCCCTCTTGCAATGCTCTTCTCTTAACTCATTCCAGAGCTTTTTTTGATCATTCCTGTAGCTTCAGCTTATGAACTGGCCTCACACAAAAGGAATTTGTGAAGTCTTTAACAAACAAAGTATTTTCTGAATCTGAATTGAAAGCCTTTTTCGTTAGGTTTTCACAACTGAATTAGTGAGATGTAGGAGGTTAATTCATGATACATGTATTTTTTTCCTTAACTGCATTTGAAGTGTGGCCAGCATTTGTTAGGAAACCTGTTGCAGTATTCTTTAGCTGAATACATAGAAATATTAGGGGTTTAGAAGTAGAAAGAAAAATCCTCCCCCACCCCCAGCTGTCATTGCCCACTTACAAATCACGACTGAAGCAAAATGTTGGGCCAGAGAGAATGTCTGACAGCTGCATGAGACCTGATTGCTTTTCCTGCAGCTGAGTGGCTGTTTCAGTTGCTGTGATGGTTTGGGTGTTCCCCACCCCCCCCACACTTTGGAAATCACCCAGACTAGACTCAGCCAGCTCTGGAAATTTGAATGAAGCTTATATTTACAGCTTAGCAGAATATACAAGCAGATAGTTACAGTATATGCAGTTATAGACAGAAATAGACAAGGTAAAAGGTAATACAGAAACACAACAGCCCTCCCAGAAACCTGAGTCCCCAGGAGGGGCTCCCAACTGCCCTTCCACTTTCTCCTACCCCTCTACCTTATCCCAGACGTTGCCTTGTGCCCCAAGGAAGAATAGAGGTCGTCCAGGGGGGTTAGGATCAAATGGATTAATCAGAGAGACGGAAGGTGAGTTTCAAGAGAAATGCAGCCCACAGCCCAGACAAAGAGCGACTCCCTTATCTATGTTTATACTCTTGTTCTTATACCTCTCAGCAAGCCTCTGAGTGAAGTAGACATCACCACTGTTTCTCTTTCACAGCCTGTGATCTAATCCTGCTCACCAAAACATTCTAGCCAGCTTCAAACTAGCACAATTGCACAAAATGCCTTTCCCTTTGCAGAGACTGTCAGGAGAGCAGAATGCAGTAGTAATGTTGCTTTCCTTCTCTCTTCCTCCCACTGCCCCTGAAAAATGGGTGCTACACAGAAAGTCTTCTTTCCATCTGCGTGAAGCTCCCACTCCTTAAAGGTGTTGATGGCCTTCTGAATATGGTGGTGAGTGGTAACAGTGTCCACACAACATGGGGATTTAATCAGTGTTTATAACTATCTGAGGGCTGGGGGTCAGGAGCAGGGAACAGGCTCTGCTCGCTTGCTCCTTGGGATAGGACAAGGAGCAATGGGTGTAAGTTGCAGCACAGGAGGTTCCAGCTCAACACACAGGGGAACTTCTTTCATGTAAGGGTCCCAGAGCACTGGCACAGGCTCCCCAGAGAGGTTGTGGAGTGTCCTTCTCTGGAGCCTTTCAACACCTGTCTGAATGTGTTCCTCTGTGATCTGTGCAACATTGTGTGGTCCTGCTCTGGCACCTTTTTCTTTCAGATCAGTTCTGGAGAAAGAGATTTCTGGTTTTCAGTAATGGGAGCAGATCAAACTTGGTGGAGCTCAGGTGGCTTACAAATCATAGACTCATAGAATGGTTTAGGTTGGAAGGGACCTCAACGCTCATCCAGTTCAAACCCCCTGCCATTAGCAGGGACACCTCCCACTAGAACAGGTCACACAAGGCCTCATCCAAACTGCTGAGTATGACTTTAAGAGGGCAGGGATCTGCTGGAGAAGGTCCAGCAGAGGGCTACAAGGATGATGAGGGGACTGCAGCACTGCCTGATGAGGAGAGGCTGAGGGACCTGGGGCTGCTTAGTCTGGAGAAGAGAAGACTGAAAATGGGGTTTAATCTATGTTTATAAACATCTGAAGCTTGCAGGCCAGGAGGAGGGGGACAGGCTCTGCTCACTGCTCCCTGGGATAGGACAAGCAGCAATGGATGGAAGCTGCAGCACAGGAGGTTCCAGCTCAACACAAGGGGGAACTTCTTTACTGTAAGGGTCCCAGAGCACTGGAACAGGCTCCCCAGAGATGTTGTGGAGTGTCCTTCTCTGGAGACTTTCAAGGCTTGTCTGGATGTGTTCCTCTATGATCTGTGCTAGATTGTGTGGTCCTGTTCTGGCAGGATAGTTGGACTCAATGGTCTCTTTGGGTCCCTTCCAAGCCCCGACATCCTGTGAGCCCTTGATCCTGTGAAATTCTGCCTCCTTGCATTTCTGGGCAAGAAAAGAGAATGGGATAGTAATGGACACAGGGCAATACACCAGATGAGGAAGTGCAAGACTCCAAATCAGTGGAAAACAAGCAGAATGCAGTAGTAATGTTGCTTTTCTTCTCTCCCCCTCCTGCTGCCCCTGAAAAATGGGCACTACACAGAAAATCTTCTTCTTTCCATCTGCATGAAGCTCCCACTACATAAAGTTGTTGATGCCCTCCTGAATGGTGGTGAGTGGTAACAATGTGCACACGACATCAGTGAGGATTGCTGACAGGCTGCAGTTCTTGAGAGGCACTGGATCTCCTACTAGATAGCTCTAAAATGCATTCAGGATATGATCCCTTCTCACTAATTAGAGTGATAGCAGCTTTTTGTCTCATATTTCTGTGCTGTAGGCTGTAGGTTATGACAGTGAAAACAAGTGAAACGTTTAAAGGACCACCTAGTTGTCAGAACAGCATCTTCCCTACCAAAACTATCCTTGGTTTACTCTCATGTGTGAATAACTGTAACTTACCCAGAAAATAAAGGGAAGGGAGGTGGATTCTCCCACCTCCTAAAAAAGCAGTTTTAAAACTGTGGTGAGTAAAAATGATACTCTGGCAAAATATCTATACAGGATTGATTTTTTTTTTTTCCTGTGGCCCATTATAGAATCATAGAATGGTTTAGGTTGGAAGGGACCTCAAAGCTCAGCCCTCACCATAGGCAGGGACACCTCCCACTAGAACAGGTCCCTCGAGGCCTGATCCAGCCTGGCCTTGAACACCTCCAGGGAGGCTGTGGAGCAGAGAAGCATCCAATGTGAGATCAAAGATCACATTGGGTGCTTCTCTGCTCCACAACCTCCCTGGGCAACCTGTGCAAGTGTTTGACCACCCTCAGTGCAAACAACTTCTTCCTAACAACCAGTTTGAATCTCCCATCTACCAGTTCAAATCCATTCCTCTTCATCCTGTCATTACAGGATCTTGTCAGTAGTCCCTCCTCAGCCCTCCTATAGCCCCCTTCAGATACTTGGAATGCCACTCCAAGGTCTCCTCCAAGCCTTCTCCAGGCTGCAGAGCCACAGCTCTTGCAGCCTGTCCTCATAGCAGACCTGCTGCAGCCCTGTGAGCATCTTTGTGGCCTCCTTTGGACTGGCTCCAACAGTTCCATGTCCTTCTTGTGCTGGGGGCTCCAGAACTGCACACAGGACTCCAGCACAACTGTGTAATGAGGAGCAGAGATGTTGTTACAAATGCATGGAAACAAATTCCTCTGCATCTTTTCTCTAAGGCTTTGATATTTTAAACATCAATGTCATAGAAACGTAGAATCAAGCAGGTTAGAAGAGACCTCCAAGCTCATCCACTCCAACCTAGCACCCAGCCCTATCCAGTCATCTAGGTGATGGCACTGTGTGCCTCATCCAGTCTTTTCTTGAACACCTTGGGCAGAAGGGCTCTGCAGTGGGACCTCGACCGCCTGGACAGATGGGCAGAGTCCAAGGGGATGGCATTCAATGGCTCCAAGTGCCAGGGGCTGCACTTTGGCCACAACAACCCCATGCAGAGCTACAGGCTGGGGTCGGAGTGGCTGAGAGCAGCCAAACAGAAAGGGATCTGGGGGTGCTGATTGATACCCGCCTGAACATGAGCCAGCAGTGTGCCCAGGTGGCCAAGAGAGCCAATGGCATCCTGGCCTGCATCAGGAATGGTGTGGCCAGCAGGAGCAGGGAGGTCATTCTGCCCCTGTACTCTGCACTGGTTAGACCACACCTTGAGTACTGTGTCCAGTTCTGGGCCCCCCAGTTTAAGAGGGACATTGAGATGCTTGAACGTGTCCAGAGAAGGGCAACGAGGCTGGGGAGAGGCCTCGAGCACAGCCCTACGAGGAGAGGCTGAGGGAGCTGGGATTGTTTAGCCTGGAGAAGAGGAGGCTCAGGGCAGACCTTATTGCTGTCTACAACTACCTGAGGGGTGGTTGTAGCCAGGAGGAGGTTGCTCTCTTCTCTCAGGCAGCCAGCACCAGAACAAGAGGACACAGCCTCAAGCTGCGCCAGGGGAAATTTAGGCTTGAGGTGAGGAGAAAGTTCTTCACTGAGAGAGTCATTGGCTACTGGAATGGGCTGCCCAGGGAGGTGGTGGAGTCGCCGTCCCTGGAGCTGTTCAAGGCAGGATTGGACGTGGCACTTGGTGCCATGGTCTAGCCTTGAGCTCTGTGGTAACGGCTTGGACTTGATGATCTGTGAGGTCTCTTCCAACCATGGTGATACTGTGAGACTGTGATACCTCCAGGGATGGCGACTCCACCACCTCCCTGGGCAGCCCATTCTGACCCTAATCCATAGCCACTTATGGCAATTTGAAAATTATTTCTGATATGGTAAAAGCTGCTCCTTTATATGCGTGTTAAAAAAGAGTGTGTGTGTATCTTTGATATTTGGGAGCAAAATGCACTCTTTTCTCTCACTCTCTGTCACCTTAGTGTATGATTAAGGTCATTGAAGCCTTACCTTTTGGCCCTGCTATAGCCTTCACTTAACGTGTTCTTTCTGTAGATGGCTTTCATATTGTCATTGTTACACATAAACTCAGAGTGGAATCTGGCTAAATTTTTCTGAGCACAGTAACCAAAGAGCCACACAGGCAATATGCCTCAGCTTAGGTATAAAGGAAACAGCCAGAAGGAGCATCCCTTCAATCCTGTGACTAGGGTGGCTTCTGTAGCTACAGAATGTTTCACTTTGGCTTTACCGCTTTGGTAACTAAACAGCTTGGCTTTCCTGGCTTATGTGGCTGTTGCATGTCTTAGCCATATTTATGCCTTTCCTCTTTCACTCTTGGAAATCTCTGCTTTCTGCAGCTCCTTCCAAGAGAAATTTGATGTTATAATGTGGTGATCCCTTTGGCTTATCTTCAGCTCCTTTGGCTTATCTGTATATTTGCTACTGTCAGAAGAAAGGGAAAGTATCCAATTAGAATAAAGGAGTTGGATTCCAGGTTACAGTCACAGAATGCTCTGGGTTGGAAGGAACCTGATTTAGTTGGGGCTGTTAACGAGGCAGGAAAACTAGAAGAAGAGAGCTGGTTTCCAGGTTACAGTCGCAGAGTGCTCTGGGTTGGAAGGGACCTGATTTAGTTGGAGTAGTGTGATGGTTTGGGTATCCCCCATCCCCCACACGACTTTAGAAATCACCCAGACTAGACTCAGCCAGCTCTGGAAATTTGAATGAAGCTTATATTTACAGCTGGCACAATGCACAAGCAGATAGTTACAGTAGATACAGTTATAGACAGAAATAGACAAGGGAAAAAGGTAATACAGACACAACTCCCCTCCCAAAAACCTGAGTCCCCAGGAGGGGCTCTCAACCACCCCCTCACCTTCCCCCTACCCCTCTCAACCTTACCCCAGTCCCAAGGAAGAATGGAGGTTCGGCCAAGAGGGTTAAAAAGCAAGGTGAAGAAGCCAAGCAAATGGAGGGTGAGGTTAGAAAGCAAGATGGAGTCCAGCCAGCAGCCACGAACTCCCCAGCAGGCAAGGAGCTGAGAGCACAGCCCAGCATGAAGTGCAGAGCAGAAGTGACCTTATCTTTTGTTTTGCCTTTCTTTTGTACACATCTCAGCAAATCTGTGAGCAAAGTAGACCTCACCATTGTTTTCATTTCTCAGCCTATCATCTAGTTCTTCTCACCAAAACATGCTAACTAGGCTCAAACTAGCACAAGTAGTTAACGAGGCAGGAAAACTAGAAGAGAGCTGGTTTCCAGGTTACAGTTACAGAATGCTCTAGGTTGGAAGGAACCTGATTTAGTTGGAATAGTTAACGAGGCAGGAAAACTAGGAGAGCTGGATTCCAGGTTACAGTCACAGAATGCTCTGGGTTGGAAGGAACCTGATTTAGTTGGAGTAGTTAATGAGGCAGGAATTATAAACTATGTAGTTAATTTTATTTCTGACAAGCCCTGCCCACAACTATATGCAAATGAGTTACATTTGGATTCTAATTTGGAAAATCTTCACAAGGCTGCTTATGTGCAATTCATTCATTTAGGAGAATCAGAAGAATTGGAAAAGATTTGGCCACCAAATGGCTTTGCCTCACTTATAAATAGGCAGTCTGGAGCCCTAGGGCAGGTCTGTGCTACTCACTGCAGGGGGAGTAGAAATGTCAAAATAGTCTCTGGCTCCTTTGTGGCAGTGTTGAAGCTGCTCAGCTGTTGAGAGGCTTCCAGATCTTCCCAGGGTGCTGGGGAAGAGGCAAAGGATCTCTGAGCTGATCCTGGTTCCTCTTGGCAGGGAGGTTTGTAGAGGTGCAAGCAGTACCTCTTGCAGATGTGCTCAGAGCACCATGTCAGTGGCACTTCTCACCATGTCATGAGGCACTTAAATGCCTTCTCCTGGGAAACTTGAGGCACTTAAGTTTCCAGGTAGTTCAAGCCCAAAACATCAGGGCTAAGCTGGTCTGAAATACAAGACCGAGCAGAACACATTGGCCATGAGTGGTGAGGCAGAGGCAGCGAGGCAGAAGCGCCTCCATGAGGCAGACGTAGCGAGGCAGAAGCAGCTCAACTGCTTGCAACTTAGCTCCATTACTTGCCCAAGTGTAAAGGCTCCTTTGGCCACAGAGATTCACCAATCAGAATGGCATTTGCCAAACTGACCATGTTAGGTGACCCCAGGGCTTGCTCACCCTTATTTGTGCAAGACATCAACAAGTACCTAAACACCTGTAGGTCCCTGTTTATCACTCTGGGAGTGTATAATGGCCCAAACCTTTGTTTTCCTCCCACCCTTGCTTCCCCTATCAGCAGAAGGGTGGTGGTACAACATGTTTTTTGGCCTATTGGTCTTCCAGGACAGAAACTCTAAAAGCCATACTGTCCAATCTCCTCTGCAGTCAGCAGGGACAGCCTCAACTCCATCATGTTGCCCACAGCCCTGTCCAGCCTCACCTCCAATATCTGCACTGATGGGGCCACAGCCACCTCCCAGACGACCTCTTCCAGTACCCTCATGATGCAGAACTTGTTCCTAACATCCAATTTAAATCTGCTCTGCTCTAGTTTGAAGCCATTGCCCTCATCCTAATTAGTTTTAGCCCACACCATAACATCTCCAGCCTTGCAGCTGAAGGCCTATATGCCACTATTTCTTGGTTTTCCTTACAGCTGTCCACCTGCAACAGAAAGCTTTGTAAGTAGACATTTTTCATGGATGACTTAGTTCCCTGAGGCAGAATGCACATCAGAGCAACATAAAAAGACTATCAAAGCATGTGGCAGGGTCAGTTAATGTGGGCCCCACTGGGTCTAGCCTTGAGGAAATTATGGTAAGCACAGGTAGCTTTCAGCTGGGACAGGAGGCTGCCCCCTTGGTCAACACAGCCCCTGAAAGTAGTGTGTGAAAGCTGGGGCTTGACCTCTGGCTCAGACAAATTGCAAATTAGAGTGAAGATGACTGAAATGGTTTTTAAAATCATTTATTTACAAAATACTTCTTTTTTAAAAAATAAATTTTAAACTACGATGCTGTCTTCATCTTTTTCAATGTTCTCTTAAGTCAAGTGTATTAGTAGAATATAGAATCAACCAGGTTGGAAGAGACCTTCAAGCTCAGCCAGTCCAACCTAGCACCCAGCTCTAGCCAATCAACCAGGCCATGGCACTAAGTGCCTCATTCAGGCTTTGATTCAACACCTCCAGGGACTCCACCACCTCCCTGGGCAGCCCATTCCAATGCCAATCACTCTTGCTGTGAAGGACTTCCCCATAACATCCAGCCTTTACCTCCCATTTTACGGCTTGAGGCTGTGTCCCCTTCTTCTGTTGCTGCTTGCCTGGCAGAAGAGCCCAACCCCACCTGGCTACAGCCTCCTTTCAGGGAGTTGTAGACAGCAATGAGCTCTGCCCTGAGCCTCCTCTTCTGCAGGCTGCACACCCCCAGCTCCCTCAGCCTCTCCTCACAGAGCTGTGCTCCAGGACCCTCACCGTCTTCTTGCCCTTCTCTGGACACCTTCCAGCACCTCAACATCTCTCTTGAATTGAGGAGCCCAGAGCTGGACACAGCACTCAAGGTGTGGCAGAGTAACCTCCCTTGTCCTGCTGGCCACACTGTTCCTGATCCAGGCAAGGATGCCATTTGCTCTCTTGGCCACCTGGGCATGCTGCTATCATCTCTTTTATCATTGCTATCATGTTTTCTATTATTCCTATCACCTTTTCTACTATTTCCATTCTTTACACAAGACTTCTTAATAACTTTGAGTGCCTTTGCCCCTCTTACTGAGATCCCAAAAGAATCTGTTCCTGATCCAGTCCAGGATGCCATTGGCTCTCCTGGACACCTGGGCACACTGCTATCTCATGCTCAGCTACTATCTACCAGTATCCCATGTCTCTCTCTGCCTGGCTGCTCTCCAGCCACTCTGTCTCCAGCCTGTAACACTGTTTGGGGTTGTTATGGCCAAAATTATTAGTATTTCTAATAATTATGATTCTAATAATTAGTTATTAGTAGTTCTAATAACTGAAACATAGTACCAGTTACTTCCCTCCCTCTTCCTTTTTTTCTCCCCCATTACAACGTGATCTTGGAGGTCTCTTCCATCCTGGTTGATTCTATGGTTCTATGATTGGACATGGCTGGGTGCTAGGTTGGACTGGATGAGCTTGGAGGTCTCTTCCATCCTGGTTGATTCTGTGATAAGAGTTAAAAAAGCGCTCCTAAGTGACCTAAAACCACACTCAGTTGTCAAAGCATCTTTCACTTATGCCACTAAACTCATCTACTCACTTCTGTGCCTGGAAAGATCATGGAGCAGATCCTCCTGAAGGCTCTGCAAAAGCAAATGGAAAACCAGGCAGAGGTGACTGGCGGCAACCAGCAATGGCTTCACTAAGGGCAAATCATGCCTGACAAATTTGGTGGCTTTTTATGATGTAGTCACAGCTGCAATGGACAGGGGAAGGGCAACTGACGTCCTCTACCTAGACCTGAGTAAGGCATTCGACTCTGTCCCACATGACATCCTGGTCACCAAACTGGAAAAGCACAAACTGGATGGGTGGAGCACTCACTGGATAAGGAATTGGCTGGATGGTGGCATGCAGAGAGTGGTGATCAATGGCACAATGTCCACCTGGCGACCGGTGCCAAGTGGTGTTCCTCAGGGGTCAGTGCTGGGACCAGTGCTCTGTAACATCTTTGTCAGTGATATGGACAGAGGAATTGAGTGCACCCTCAGCAAGTTTGCAGATGACACCAAGCTGTGTGGCACAGCTGACTTGCTGGAGGGCAGGGATGCCATCCAGAGGGACCTGGACAGGCTGGAGAGGTGGGCCCAGGCCAACCTCATGACGTTTAACAAGGCCAAGTGTAAGGTCCTGCACCTGGGTCGGTGCAATCCCAGGCACAGATACAGGCTGGGTGATGAATGGCTGAGAGCAGCCCTGAGGAGAAGGACCTGGGGGTCTGGGTCGACGAGAAGCTCAACATGAGCCGGCAGTGTGCACATGCAGCCCAGACAGCCAACCGAGTGCTGGGCTGCATCAAGAGAAGTGTGGCCAGCAGGGCAAGGGAGGTGATTCTCCCCCTTTACTCTGCTCTCGTCAGACCCCACCTGGAGTACTGTGTGCAGTTCTGGAGCCCCCAATACAAGAAGGACATGGAACTGCTGGAGCGGGTCCAAAGGAGAGCCACGAAGATGATCAGAGGGCTGGAGCACCTCTGCTATGAGGACAGGCTGAGAGAGTTGGGGCTCTTCAGCCTGGAGAGGAGAAGGCTTCGAGGAGACCTTATAGTGGCCTTCCAGTATTTGAAGGGAGCCTACAGGAAAGCTGGGGAGGGACTATTTACACGGTCTAGTAATGTTAGGACGAGGGGGAATGGGTTTAAGCTGGAAGAGGGGAGATTTAGACTGGATGTTAGGAGGAAGTTCTTTACAGTGAGGGTGGTAAGGCACTGGCACAGGTTGCCCAGGGAGGTTGTGGATGCTTCCTCCCTGGAGGTGTTTAAGGTCAGGCTGGATGAGGCCTTGGGCGAGCTGCTCTAGTGGGAGGTGTCCCTGCCTATGGCAGGGGGTTGGAGCTGGATGATCCTTGAGGTCCCTTCCAACCTAAACCATTCTATGATTCTATGATTCTATGATACTTGTTCAGGAAAAGCCTGGATGAGGCACTTAGTGCCATGGTCTAATTGACTGGATAGGGCTGGGTGCTAGGTTGGACTGGATGAGCTTGGAGGTCTCTTCCAACCTGGTTGATTCTATGATTCTGTGATTGAACGGGGCTGGATGATGTTGGAGTGGATGAGGTTGGAGGTCTCTTCCAACCTGGTTGATTCTATGATTCTATATGATTCTATCTCTAGCTCTTCCAGTGCTCTGTGGGTACTTTTGCATAACCTTTATGTGGTGTGCTTCAGTGTTCCCACTGAGAAGCAGCAGAACAGTTTGCTGTTTAGCAGATGGGGGTGGCTTAGAGTCACTTATGCTGCAAGACTATTTTGAAGACAAACAAACTGTGCAGCTGGGAGAACGCTACTGCAAGGGAGACCCTGACATATTCCCTCCTCTTTGCTAAAGCTGTGTGTTCCTCTGTGTCAGAGAGAGGTTCCTTAACTTTGAGAACAAACACAAAGTTCAATTTATTTACTTTTTCCTTCTTTTTTAATAGAGATATCATATATATATAACTGCAAAGCTGCAGTTGTATGGAGCAGGGAGGAAGGGGAATTGCGAGGGCTGTGCCATTTGTTCTTGCTCTTCCTTAGACTTCTTTTGCCACCTATATGTAAACTGCTTATACTCAACAGCCTAAGTGTCTGTTGGTTAAAGCAGGGATGATGCTTTCATGCTTCATAGGAAGTAAAAAAAGTGGAATAAGTGGAATGCCTCTTATTTGTGGAGTGTTTTGAAAGGTCTAGAAATTGTTCTAAAAATACAAGGTGTTGTTTCTAGATAGCAAGTTCAGTATAAGAGCAGCATCAAATTTCATCTCTCTTAACTTTCCTCTTTACAAAGAGAAGTCCTCTCTGCAGACTGATATGTGTGAAACAGTTCCCTGATTTGGGTGGGATGGCATCTGCCTAGGAACTCTAGAGAGATGTTGAGGTACTGGAAGGTGTCCAGAGAAGGGTGATGAAGATGGTGAGAGGTCTGGAGCACAGCCCTGTGAGGAGAGGCTGAGGGAGCTGGGGGTGTGCAGCCTGCAGAAGAGGAGGCTCAGGGCAGACCTCATTGCTGTCTACAACTCCCTGAAGGGAGGCTGTAGCCAGGTGGGGTTGGTCTCTTCTGCCAGGCAAGCAGCAACAGAAGAAGGGGACACAGTCTGAAGTTGTGTCAGGGGAGGTCTAGGCTGGATGTTAGGAGGAAGTTGTTGGCAGAGAGAGTGATTGGCATTGGAATGGGCTGCCCAAGGAGGTGGTGGATTCCCTGGAGGTGTTGAAGCCAAGCCTGGCTGGGGCACTTAGTGCCATGGTCTGGTTGATTGGCCAGGGCTGGGTGCTAGGTTGGACTGGCTGAGCTTGGAAGTCTCTTCCAACCTGGCTGATTCTATGATTCTAACTCAGCTGCTGCTTTGCTTACAGTAGAGACAGCCTGAATACATTGCAGCATCCTAAAATTGATGATGAATTTCCCCCTTTCTGTTTTGCCTTTCCAAGGTCAGCACATCAGTTTGGCAGAGAGTCTCCAGCTCTTGTACAGACAAAGGGGTTGAGGCTTCTAATGTTCAGTTTTCCTTTCACTCCTCTAGCTTAAAGAAATGGTTGGCAGGGAAACAGATGAGCAGATAAAACTTTGTTGGTTACATTCATGATTTTGTATTCACTTATGAAGTGATCTTAGGACGTACCAGGGTTACTCTGCCAAAATAGAGCGTTCAAAATGAAGCTTTGCTCAGTCATTAGGAGCAGTGTGGCCAGCAGGGCAAGAGAAGGTATTCACCCCCTTTACTCTGCTCTCCTCAGACCCCAGATGGGGGGTCCCCATACTCCTGTATGCAGTTCTGGAGCCTCCATCCCAAGAAGGACATGGAACTCTTGGAGCAGGTCCAGAGTAGGCTATAAGGATGCTGAGAGGGCTGCAGCAGCTCTGCTTTGAGGACAGGCTGAGAGAGTTGGGGCTCTGCAGCCTGGAGAAGAGAAGGCTTGAAGGAGGCCTTGGAGTGGCCTTCCAGTATCTGAAGGGGACTACAGGAGGGCTGAGGAGGGACTATTGACAAGGGCTTGTAATGATAGGACGAGGAGGAATGGGTTTAAACTGGCAGAGGGGAGATTGAAACTGGATGTTAGGAAGAAGTTCTTTACAGTGAGGGTGGTGAGACACTGGCACTGGTCGTGTGCTCCACAACTTGCCTGGAGGTGTTCAAGGCCAGGTTGGATGAGTCCTTGAGCAACCTGTTCTAATGGGCGGTATCCCTGCCTATGGTGGGGGATTGGAATTGGGTGATGCTTTGAGGTCCCTTCCAACCTAAACCATTCTATGATTCAGTGACTACTCTTCTATTAGTCCTGTTTAATGCCTCAGAGAGTCTTATCTTCTGCATAGGTGGATGTTGATTGTATTTATAAATTCTGTGGTTTACTCAGTGGCTCCTTTCTGAGTGAGGTAATCCAATACAGGAACTTGGATCCTAAGATTCCATGAATGAGCAGTGATTAGAGTAAAATGGGGAACTGCTAGTGGAAGGGAAGTGTGGAAACAGATATGTCTCTTGACAGGTTTAACTCTTGTTTGGTTCATGTCCAGAGAATGGCCACTGGGATGCTCAGAGGGCTGCAGCATCTCTACTCTGAGGACAGACTGAAAGAGTTGGGGCTGTGCAGTCTGCAGAAGAGGAGGCTCCCAGGTGACCTTCTTATGGCCTTCCAGGATCTGAAGGGGGCCCACAAAACAGCTGGAGAGGGACTTTTTAGGCTGTCAGGGAGTGCCAGGACTGGGGGAATGGAGCAAAGCTGGAGATGGGTAGGTTCAGGCTGGACGTGAGGAGGAAGTTGTTGAGCATGAGAGTGGTGAGAGGCTGGAATGGGTTGCCCAGGGAGGTGGTTGAGGCCCCATGGCTGGAGGTGTTTAAGGCCAGGCTGGCTGAGGCTGTGTGCAGCCTGCTCTAGGGTAGGGTGTCCCTGGCCATGGCAGGGGGGTTGGAACTGGCTGCTCCT
>WAAF01003007.1:119133-135677 GCA_013400475.1 Tricholaema leucomelas | reverse complement strand
AGCACAGAAGCACCCAATGTGATCTTCGATCACATTGGGTGCTTCTGTGCTCCACAACCTCCCTGGGCAACCTGTGCCACTGTCTCACCACCCTCACTGCAATGAACTTCTTCCTAACATCCAGTTTCAATCTCCACTGTTCCAGTTTCTACCCATTCATGACTGTAAAGGTGACAGAGCCCTGGCACAGGCTGCCCAAAGAGGTTGTAGAGTCTCCTTCTCTGGACCCTTTCCAGCCCTGTCTGGATGTGTCTCTGTGTGACCTGTGCTAGATTCTCTGGTCCTGCTGTGGCAGGAGGGTTGGATGAGGACTTGAGTGACCTGTTTTAGTGGGAGGTGTCCCTGCCTATGACAGGGGGTTGGAACTGGATGATCCTTGAGGTCCCTTCCAAGCCCTAACATCCTGTGAGCCTGTGATCATTACTATCTTTGAACCCCTTGTATCTAAATATAAAATTCAATGGCATCTTCTCATACAGAAAGAAAACAATTAAGAACATTATGATAAGAGAGCCCTAACAACATTCTGTGATCCTCTAATGTCATCTGCCAAGAACTAAGCTGGAATCCTGTTCAAGGTGATATACTTTTCTAACAATATATGGGCTGGAAAATGCAGTGCTGGGATATTACATTAATCAAGGTGTCAGAGCTTCTGCAGTGAGCTCCTGTCAGGGAGCTTCTCAGTGCTCCTCCTGATAATGGCCTTGCTAATTCATGACAGGCTACTCTGTCTGTAATAATAAAAGATGTCCTCCTTGTGCTCTTTTGATAAGTTCTTATTGATGCATGTCATTTTTTTTTTGATCAGGATGAACCACCTCTGTCACAGCACATCCTATCTCTCCTCTGTACCTGCAGAATATGCTGTTCTACAGAAGGGAAATATTCTATGTGCTGTGTAGGCACGATAACATAGACAGCTTTTGTAGTGTGTTTGCTCGTGGGTAGCAAAATCATTTATTCATGGAATCAGAGAATGGTTGAGGTTGGAAGTGACCTCAAGGATCAGGCAGTTCCAACACCCTGCCACAGGCAGGGACACCACCCATTAGAACAGGTTGCTCAAAGCCTCATCCATCCTGGCCTTGAACATCTCCAGGGAAGTTGTGGCGCACAGAAGCACCCAATATCAATTATCACATTGGATGATTCTGTGCTCCACAACCTCCCTGGGCAACCTGTGCCAGTGTCTCACCACCCTCGCTGCAAACAACTTTGTCCTGACATCCAGTTTCAATCTCCCATATGCCAGTTTAAATTCATTCCTCCTCATCTTCTCATTACAAGACCTTGTCAATAGTCTCTTCAGCCCTCCTCTAGTCCCCTCAGATCCTGGAAGGCCACTCCAAGGTCTCCTCAAAGCCTTCTCTTCTCCAGGCTGCAGAGCCCCAACTCTCTCAGCCTGTCCTCAGAGCAGAGCTGCTGCAGCCCTCTAAGCATTTTGGTGGCCTCCTCTGGACTGGCTCCAACACTTCCATGTCCTTCTTGTGTTGGGGGCTCCAGAACGGCACCCAGGATTCCAGGTGGGGTCTGAGGAGAGCAGAGCCAAGGGGCAGAATCCCCTCCCTTGCCCTGCTGCCCACACTGCTCTTGCTGCAGCCCAGCACAGGGTTGCTGTCTGGGCTGCACTCACACTGCAGGCTCCTGTTGAGCTTTTCATCAGCCCAGATCCCCAGGGCCTTTTCCTCAGGGCTGCTCTCAGCCATTCCCCACCCAGCCTGGAGCTGTGCTTGGGATTGTGCTCACCCAGATGCAGGACCTTACACTTGGCCTTCTTGAATGTCCTCAGGTTGTCCTGGGCACACCTCTGCAGCCTGTCCAAGTCCCTCTGGATGGATCCCTGCCCTATAGCAAGTCGACTGTGCCACACAGCTTGGTGCCATCTGCACACTTGCTGAGGCTGCACTGATTCCTCTGTCCATATTCCCCCTACCCTTCTCAACCTTACCCCAGTCCTAAGGAAGAATGGAGTTTCGGCCAAGAGGGCTAAAAAGCAAGGTGAAGCAGCCAAGCAAAAGGAGGGTGAGGTTAGAAAGCAAGATGGAGTCCAGCCAGCAGCCTCAGCTTCTCCCCAGCAGGCAAAGCTCCCCAGCGAAGAGAAGAAGCAAGTGACCTGATCTTTGTTTTGCCTTTCTTCTTTACACATCCCAGCAAGACTGTGAGGGAAGTAGACCTCAGCATTGTTTTCATTTCTCAGCCTATCATCTAGTTCTTCTCACCAAAACATGCTAGCTAGGCTCAGACTAGCACATTCTATGATTCTATCATTCTGTGTTCTCCAAAGTAGAGGCCTCTAGCTTTGCAAATTCCAGGAGTAGGTATTGCACCCTAAATTGAAATGCACCTTTACAGACTCATAGTGCTTATTATTATCCAAGCTGAATGCTACAAGAGGGTTAGAAGAGGCTGAAATATAAACTATTCCTCTACATAATCCATTTTTAACATAAGTCAAAGGCTAATCCCTGAGAATTTTTGCTCCAAGAACTGTGTTGCCATCAAAGGCTATTTCAGCAGCACGTTTTCACCAAGGGGCTGTCACGTTTGACCAATCTGAGAGCCTTTGATGAAGACATAACCAGGTGGGTTGATGATGGTAGAGCTCTGGGTGAGGTTTGTCTTGATTTCAGTAAGGCATTTGGCACTGTCTGCTACAGCATCCTTCTGGCTGAACTGAAGCAGTGTGGTCTGGATGATCAGATAGTGAGTNAGAACTTCCTCCTAACATCCAGTCAGAATCTCCCCTCTGCCAGTTTAAACCCATTCCCCCTCGTCCTAACATTACTAGACCATGTAAATAGTCTCTCCCCAGCTTTCCTGTAGGCTCCCTTCAGATACTGGAAATGACCTGGCTGAGGGCACAGAGGGCTCTGTCAGCAAGTTTGCTGATGGCACAAACTGGGTGGAGTGGCTGCCACAGCAGAAGGCTGTGCTGCTGTTCAGCCAGACTTGGACAGGCTGAGAGTTGGGCAGGGAGAAACTGAATGGAATTCAACAAGGGCAAGGGGAGAGTCTGGCACCTGGGAAAGAGCAGCTGCAGGGATCAGGATAAGTTGGGACTGAGCTGTTGGAGAGCAGTGAAAGGGAAGAGGATCTGGGGGTGCTGGTGGATGGAAGGTTAACCATGTACCAGCAGTGTGCACTGGTGGGCAGGAAGGCCAGTGCCATTCTGGGGTGGATTAAAAGGGCTGGGGTTAGTATGTCGAGAGAGGTTCTCCTGCCCCGCTTCTCTGCCCTGGTAAGGCCACATCTGGAGTACTGTGTCCAGTTCTGGGCCTCCCAGTTCAAGAAAGAACTCAGGGAACTGTTTGAGAGAGTCCAGCACAGAGCCACAAAAATATTGAAGGGAATGGAACATTTCTGTTAGGAGGTGAGCCTGACAGAGCTGAGGCCGTGCTGCTGGCAAAAGAGAGAGGAGCCTGAGTTACTCATGTTGATAAAGATGTGCGAGGTAAATGCCAGGAGGCTTGAGCCAGGCTCTGCTGGGTGATGCCCAGTGGCAGACAAGGGGCAATGAGTGGAAGCTGAGGCATAGGAAGTTCCATAGAAACAGAAGGAGCAATTTTTTTTCCCCTGTGAGGGTAACAGAGCACTGGAACAGGCTGCCCAAGGGGGTTGTGGAGTCTCCCTCTCTGAAGATGTCCAAGAACCACCTGGATGCGTTCCTGTGTGATCTGCTCTAGGTGCTGCTGCTCTGGCAGGGGGGTTGGACTGGGTGAACTTTGGAGGTCCCTTCCAGCCCCTGACATTCTATGACTCAGTGGGGAGAGTGCAGTTGTCTGGGCCAGTGCTGCTTCCTCTGAAATGTAGAGCAGCTCTGAAGTTGGAGCTTGCTCAAATACTTTGCACTCAGCCTTCAGGTTAAAAAGAAAAACAATCCTTGAAGTACACCAGAGTGTTCCTGCCGAATTCTGTTCTCAGTTTAGAAGATGAAAAATATATCCTTAACACTTAAAAATGCTACCAAAGAGTGGTTTTATGCTTAATACTCTTGAATGCTCACAGATGTGTGGAGCATCACTGCCTGTCCAGACCATGGCAACATGTGTGGAGTTCATGGCCCAGGATGGTCATAAGAGGTTGTTACAGTCACAAGCTGCTGGTGGAATCTCACATTTCCTGGCTTTGCTGACCCACTTCACTCAGACTCTTTGTCAAAGGCTTGGCAGAAGCCCTGCCCACTGGGATGCTGGTGCATGCCAGGAGGCTTAAATCCTTTTCTTCACATACTCCTTTCTGCCTTCTTTGTGGTCAAAAAATGATAAGCAGCTCTCTAACCTGTTGGGGAAGTCTCTGGGGACTACATCCAGCCCTTACCACAACAACGTTTCTCATGTGTCTTCCCTTTACGACTACTGAGCGTGGTCCTGAAGGGATGAGTATCCATGGGGAAAATGCCCTCTGAAACGTGTCCTCATGGTGTGTTCAGTCTGTCCTGGAAAGCTTCAAGAACCTCCACTCAAGATTTGGATCTGTCACTAGCATGGATTCCCCAGGGAAACAGGGTGAAGGGAAAAGAAAATGTGGGCCAGGCTGTGGAAGTAGTCTACCTGGACTGTAGCAAGGTCTTTGACACCACCTGCCACAAGCAGCTCCTGGCAAAGCTGTCAGCTGGTGGCTTGGACAGATTCACTCTGATACGGGTCACAGGCCTGTCAGCCTGCCTTCAGTGCCAGGCAAGGTCATGGAACAGGTCATCTTGAGTGCCATCACAAAGCACCTACAGGATGGCCAAGGGATCAGGACCAGCCAGCATGGATTTAGAAAGGACAGGTCCTGCCTGACCAAGCTGATCTCCTTTTATGAACAGGTTTCTGCCTGGTGAACCTGAGGCGGACTCTGGATGGAGTCTACTTGGACTTCAGCAAGGCCTTTGACACTGCTGGCAGCTCATGGCCTGGACAGATTCACTCTGGTACGGGTCAAGAACAGGCTGGAGGGCTGGGTGCAGAGAGAGGTGGTGAATGGTGCCACATCCAGTTGGCAGCTGGCACTGGTGGTGTTCCCCAGGGATCAGTGCTGGGCACAGTCCAGTACAATATCTTTATTGATGATCTGGAGCAGGGGATTGAGTCCAGCATCAGTAAGTCTGCAGATGACATCAAGCTAGGAGCAGCTGTGGAGCTGTTGGAGGGTAGGAGAGCCCTGCAGAGGGACCTGGCCAGGCTGGATGGGTGGGCAGAGGCCAATGGGAGGAGATTGAACAAGCAGCACTACAGACTGGGGACAGAGTGGCTGAGAGCAGCCAGGCAGAGAGGGAGCTGGGGGTGCTGGGAGAGAGTAGCTGAAGATGAGGCAGCAGTGCCCAGGTGGGCAGCAGAGCCAATGGCATCCTGGGCTGGCTCAGGAGCAGTGTGGGCAGCAGGACAAGGGAGGTTCTCCTGCCCCTGTACTCAGCACTGGTCAGGCCACCCCTTGAGTGCTATATCCAGTTCTGGTCTCCTCAATTCAAGAGAGATGTTGAGGTGCTGGAAGGTGTCCAGAGAAGGGCAGCAAGGCTGGGGAGGGACCTGGAGCACAGCCCTGTGAGGAGAGGCTGAGGGAGCTGGGGGTGTGCAACCTGCAGAAGAGGAGGCTCAGGGCAGACCTCATTGCTGTCTGCAGTTACCTGACAGGAGGCTGTAGCCAGGTGGGGTTGGTCTCTTCTGCCAGGCAAGCAGCAACAGAAGAAGGGGACAGAGTCTCAAGCTGTGTCAGGGGAGGTCTAGGCTGGATGTTAGGAGGAAGTTGTTGGCAGAGAGAGTGATTGGCATTGGAATGGGCTGCCCAGGGAGGTGGTGGAGTCCCCGTCCCTGGAGGTGATAAAGCAAAGCCTGGATGAGGCACTTAGTGCCATGGTCTGGTTGATAGGATAGGGCTGGGTGCTAGGTTGGACTGGCTGAGCTTGGAGGTCTCTTCCAACCTGCTTGATTCTATGATCCTATGCCTCATGCTGCAAGGTGACAAGGCTTGACCCCGTTTTCTGTCTGCTTTGACTGTGGTGTGAGTTTGGCAGCTGCATGATCAATCTACAGACTTCAGGCTGAGTTTGTGGTGCCAGTGGAATTGTGAAATCTGCCTGTTTCCAGGGTTGAGGCATCCTGAAGGCTCTTTGTGGTCCATGATGCAGTCAGTAGAAAGCTAAAAGATGTGCAAGTCCTTTATTGGATATGATCCCTCATTCCCCAAAGGAGCAGTGTAAAGCCCTGCTCTTGAATTTGCTCTTTGCTGTATCCCACAGCTACTGATGAACATTCAGCTCATTGCTGGTTAAAAGAATGTGAAGGGAAAATGCCTTAAAGCAAAATGTATTGATTCACATTATGGGAATAAAGCACACAATAAAGCAAGCACTGAAACTTTTCTTTCTCTTCAAGTAAGGATTGTACACGGAGTGGAAGGGTTCAGATCAATGGCGAGGAAAAGGGATTGGTGGGAAACAAAAGAAGTTTTAGTGTAACTCTTCAGAAATGAATTAGCACACAGAGGTTTAAAACAGGGAGTTGCAGTGTTTCACAGAATCACAGGATGCAGAGACCTCAAAACACCATCCAGGGACACCACCACCCCAAATCTCTGGTTGAACAGGATACCCAAAGACAAACATGGAGACCAAATCCACAGTCGCTGCAAAAGGGATTTCAAATATATCCAAGCTGGTTTGTTAAAAGAACAATGGCAGTGGGAGAAACTGGGAAAGCCTGACTTCAGCCTAGGAAATAGCCAGATGGGGAGAACTTGAATTTCATCTTCTGTGTGAGCCCTGTAATTATTGACCGAGGGAAACAGCATCAACCAATGTCATACAATCATAGAATGGGTTAGGTTGGAAGGGATCTCAAAGCTCAGCCAGTTCCAACCCCCCTGCCATAGGTAAGGACACCTCCTGCTAGAACAGGTCACTCAAGGCCTCATCCAGCCTGGCCTTGAATACCTCCAGAGAGGTTGTGGAGCACAGAAGCACCCAATTTGATCAAAGATCTTCTTTCAGCACAGGGAAGCTAATATGTATCAGACAGGAGACCAACTAATAGAATCATAGAATGGTTTAGGTTGGAAGGAAGCTCAAAGCTCAGCCAGTTCCAACCCCCTGCCATAGGCAGGGACACCTCCTACTAGAACAGGTCACTCAAGGCCTCATCCAACCTGGCCTTGAACACCTCCAGGGAGGTTGTGGACTACAGAAGCGCACAATGTGATCAAAGATCACCGTGGGTGCTTCTGTGCTCCACAATCTCCCTGGGCAACCTGTGCCACTGTCTCACCACCCTCACTGCAAACAACTTCTTCCTAACATCCAGTTTCAATCTCCCCTCTGCCAGTTCAAACCCATTCCTCTTCATCCTTTCATTACCAGACCTTGTCAATAGTCCCTCCCCAGCCCTCCTGTAGCCTCCTTCAAATACTGGAAGGCAATTCCAAGGTCTCTTGGAAGCCTTCTCTTCTGCAGACTGCAGAGCCCAAACTCTCTCAGCCTGTGCTCATAGCAGAGCAGAGCTGCAGCCCTCTGAGCATCTTCGTGGCCTCCTCTGGACTGGCTCCAACAGTTTCATGTCCTTCTTTTGTTGGGGGCTCCAGAACTCCAGGACTCCAAGTGGGGTCTGAGGAGAGCAGAGCCAAGGGGGGCAGAATCCCCTTCCTTGCCCTGCTGGCCACGCTGCTCTTGCTGTAGCCCAGCAAAGGGCTGCTGTCTGGGCTGCTCTCACACTGCAGGCTCATCTGTCATCTGTGACAGTTTTGCAGTCAAAATTCATGCATTAAAATCTATTTTCTGCACATGATGTTAATGTGGCCTCAGTTAGCAGCTAATTTCAGAGATGGATTAAAAAAGATTCTCCAAGCAACCTAACTGATGAAGAGCACTTGAGTTCCATAGTCTTCACTGAAGGAAAGGAGTTCTTAACCAATGCTGTTCTCCCTCTTGTTCAGATTCTTGGAGAGGCAGGGTGTGAAGATGGAAGCTCAAAGAACTGTGGTGTCTAAATGAAGGGCATCTCTTGATAAGGAGCCTGAGCACTTCAAGAGATCTGTGCACTTCATTACTCTTTAAGTATGAATTTGAGTTAGTGTGGTGCAGCTTTGGCCACTTCTTAACAACAAACCAAACCAACCAACCAAAAACCCCCACCCCACCAAAACTAAAGCAAACAAACAAAAAAACCCAAATAAAACCAAAACAAAACCCCAACAGATCTTCTCTGTCCATTCAATCTGAACAACCTTGACAGAACTTATGTGCAGTAGATCATAGAATCACAGAACAGCTTACAGCTTAGGCTGAAAAAGACCCTAAAGATCATCTAACCCAACTTCCTGCTATGGGCAGGGACATCTCTCATCTAGCCCAGCTTGCTCAAGGCCCCCATAGAATCATAGAATAGTAGAATCAAGCAGGTTGGAAGAGACCTCCAAGCTCTTCCAGTCCAACCTAGCACCCAGCCCTTGTCCAATCAACCAGACCATGGCACTAAGTGCCCCAGCCAGGCTTTGCTTCAACACCTCCAGGGATGGCGACTCTACCACCTCCCTGGGCAGCCCATTCCAATGCCAATCACTCTCTCTGGCAACAACTTCAAGGAATCAACTGTCCATAGAATCAACCATCCAACCTGGCCTTCAGCATCTCCATCCAGGGGCATCCACAACCTGTCTGCACGATCCATACCAGTGTCTTGCCACGCTCCTAGTGAGGAATTGCTTCTTCGGATGCAAACCTCATTTTCAATTTCAACCCATTTGCCCTTGTCCTGTCACTGGACACTCTTGTAAAAAGTCCCTCTGCAGCCTTCCTGGAGGTTCCCTTCAAGTATTGGTAGGCAGCTCTAAGGTCCCCCCAGAGGTTTCTCTTCTCCAGGCTGAACAATCCCATCTCCTTCAGCCTATCCTCAGGACAAGCTGCCTGCGTGTTGAGACCTCAGAAGCTGAAGTGGAACGGCAAAGCACTTCAAAGGTCTGAAACCTTCTCTTTCTGTAACTGACATCTTGATGGTCATTTGTTCTCCTCATCCTGGCTCTTGGCTAAAATGCAGCAATGCAATTGTAGATTTGCTGTGTAAGCCAAAGGTGTTGTGAAATCCTGGAAGAGCAGACAATTGATAATGTTTTTTTTTCTTCATCTCCAGTGCTTTGTGCTGGATTCTTTTGAGCAGTGTTTCAGTTTTCAGTCGGTCTGAGACAACAGTGTCTTTGTGCCAGAGTTCAGCTGCTTTTGTCTTTTCTCCTTAAGGCATATGGAGCATGAAAGAAGCTCTATACAGGGGTCAATAATGGACCACTAAGAAGACAAAAATATGGTCTAGGAGTAGCAGTAACTTGAGAATCATTTTCCTACTTCTGGCTCTGCCTATAGCTAGACAGTTTGCTTGCTGTCACTCTGCCTTACCTCCATCAGGTGTAAAATTACTGTGTTACTGCATGTGCAACAAGAATGACTGCTAGGATTATCTCTATGACTGTGCAATGCACACAGAATCATAGGATCAACCAGGTTGGAAGAGACATCCAAAATCCTCCAGCCCAACCCAGCACCCAGCCCTAGCCAGTCAACCAGACCATGGCACTAAGTGCCTCATCCAGGCTTTGCTTCAACACCTCCATGCACAGCGACTCCACCACCTCCCTGGGCAGCCCATTCCAATGCCAATCATTCTCTCTGCCAACAACTTCCTCCTGACATCCAGCCTAGACCTGCCCTTGAGACTGCGTCCCCTTCTTCTGTTGCTGCTTGCCTGGCAGAAGGTAGCAAGTGACAGGATGAGCAGAAATGGCCTCAGGTCACACCAGAGGAGGTTTAGGTTGGATATTGGAAGAAAATTCTTCACTGAAGGGGTTCTCAAGCACTAAAACTGGCTCCCCAAGGAGGTGGTTGAATCCCCAATCCTGGGGGTGTTTGAAGGAGGAAGATACATGATGCTGAGGGACATGGTTTAGCACTGGACTTGGTAGAATTCGAGAATGATTGGATCTGATGATCTTAGAGGTCTTCTCCAGCCAAAAAAAAGATCCTATGAGGTGAATTGGTAGGATTTAAAATCACATAATCACAGGCTCACAGGATGTTAGGGGTTGGAAAGGACCGAAGGAGATCATCCAGTCCAACCCCCATGCCAGAGCAGGACAATCCTATCTAACACAGAGCACAGAGGAACACATCCAGACAGGCCTTGAAAGGCTCCAGAGAAGGAGACTCCACAACCTCTCTGGGCAGCCTGTGCCAGGGCTCTGGGACCCTTACAGGAAAGTTCCCCCTTGTGTTGAGGTGGAACCTCCTGTGCTGCAGCTTACACCCATTGCTCCTTGTCCTCTCCCAGGGAGCAGTGAGCAGAGCCTGTCCCCCACTCCTGCCAGCCCTCAGATACTTATCAACATTTATCCAATTCCTTCTCAGTCTTCTCTCCTCCAGACTAAACAGCCCCAGGTCCCTCAGCCTCCCACCATGAGCCATACCCATCATCATCCTCATAGCTCTCCTCTGGACCCTGTCCAGCAGATCCCTGTCCCTCTTCAACTGGGGAGCCCAAAACTGAACACAGTATTCAAGATGAGGTCTCAGCAGGGCAGAGTAGAGGGGAAGAAGAATTCACAGGAACCAACCCAAGGCCTGCTGTCATGTTGATAGAAGAGGAAAATGGCAGAGGTTTCATCTCAATGTTTAAAGAGTGAAATCAAATCTATGCTTTTATTTTTTTAGCTGGAGAATTGAAGGAGAAAGGAAATGTAGGGGGGGAGGGAAGGCTTTTACTGAATTCACAAAATGTTAGGGGGGAAAAAATGTTCAGCTTTATCCTAAATTACATAGAATCAGAGAATCAGTCAGGGTTGGAAGGGACCACAAGGAGCAGCCAGTTCCAACCCCCTGCCATGCCCAGGGACACCCTACCCTAGAGCAGGCTGCACACAGCCTCAGCCAGCCTGGCCTTAAACACCTCCAGCCATGGGGCCTCAACCACCTCCCTGGGCAACCCATTCCAGCCTCTCATCACTCTCATGCTCAACAACTTCCTCCTCACGTCCAGCCTGAACCTACCCATCACCAGCTTTGCACCACTCCCCCCACTCCTGTCATTCCTTGAGAGACTAAAAAGTCCTTCCCCAGCTTTTTTGTAGCCCCCTTCAGATCCTGGAAGGCCACAAGAAGGTAACCTGGATGCCTCTTCTCCAGACTCAACAGCCCAAACTCTTTCATCCTAATTGCTCATTTTAGGTGTTAATTCAGAGCTGAGACATTACTTGCAGATAAGCCTTTAGGGACTGTGGTTATCAAAATATATTTATGAACTATTTTAACATTTCTCTTATTGTTTTGGGTTGGTTTGGTGTTATTTTTGGTGTTAAATGAACTATGAGCAGCTGGAACGTTTTTATGTGCTTTATGTGTTTCTTGGTTTGTTCTTTGGGGTCTGCTTTTAAATTATTGCTATGATTATTATCTGACCCAAAAGCTATTCAGCTGTATCAGTAAAGTGAAAACTGAAAAGATAATTAAGCTTCTAAAAAAAAAGATGCAAACAAACCCCAGTGATCAGAGCAGTAATTTATTTTAGGTCATATCTTAGACTACTGTTATGGAAGCATGGAATTGTTTAGGTTGGAACAGACCTTTGAGATCATCAAGTCAGGGAAGCAGAGAATCAGAGAATCAAGCAGGTTGGTAGAGACCTCCAAGCTCATCCAGTCCAACCTAGCACTCAGCCCTGGCCAATCAACCAGACCATGGCACTAAGTGCCTCATCCAGGCTTTGCTTCAACACCTCCAGGGATGGCGACTCCACCACCTCCCTGGGCAGCCCATTCCAATGCCAATCACTCTCTCTGCCAACAACTTCCTCCTAACATCCAGCCTAGACCTCCCCTACCACAACTTGGATCTGTGTCCCCTTCTTCTGTTGCTGCTTGCCTGGCAGAAGAGCCCAACCCCACCTGGCTACAGCCTCCCTTCAGGTAGCTGCAGACAGCAATAAGCTCTGCCCTGAGCCTCCTCTTCTGCAGGCTGCACACCCCCAGCTCCCTCAGCCTCTCCTCACAGGGCTGTGCTCCAGGCCCCTCCCCAGCCTTGCTGCCCTTCTCTGGACACCCTCCAGCACCTCAACATCTCTTTTGAATTGAGGAGCCCAGAACTGGACACAGCACTCAAGCTGTGGCCTGAGCAGTGCTGAGCACAAGGGCAGAATAACCTCCATTGTTCTGCTGCCCACACTGCTCCTGAGCCAGCCCAGGATGCCATTGGCTCTGCTGGCCACTCTGAAGTAGATTTCCCTTGTGAAGGCAGAAATTCCTCACAAGCTGATAGCTGGGAAGTGCCTTAGTGTCCTTGAGAGATTTATAAACTGCAGAGAGAAGTAATTGTCCCTTTTAAATATTTGGAGAGGTGACCCTTGAATTTGCAGGGTTTGGGAAGAAGTTCTTTAAGCATCGCTGTGTGACTGATTAATCCCCCCCAATTAGCAGCATTTGTACTGAAATGGCCTCTTACATGGCACCAAATGACCTTGACATATTTAGGCATAAACCAACTTGCTATATATAACCATGATATTAAGCAGTTTTTGCCATTTGCAATTAAATGGCTTAAATCAGCTTCTACCCTTGCTGACTATCTAAGCATCAAAGATATTCTCTGGCATATTTTCTTACTTTTCAGCAGTTCTCCTTGCATTTACATGTTCAGGCTGCCTCAAAATATTCCAGCTAGAATCAGCTGATTCCCAAAAGTAAAGGAAAGAACCAAGCAAAACCCTTGACATATTCAAGAAGAGCACTGGTAACTCAGAATCATAGAATCAGTCAGGGTTGGAAGGGACCACAAGGATCAGCCAGTTCCAACCCCCTGCCATGCCCAGGGACACCCTACCCTAGAGCAGGCTGCCCACAGCCTCAGCCAGCCTGGCCTTAAACACCTCCAGCCATGGGGCCTCAACCACCTCCCTGGGCAACCCATGCCAGCCTCTCACCACTCTCATGCTCAACAACTTCCTCCTCACCTCCAGCCTGACTCTCCCCACCTCCAGCTTTGCTCCATTCCCCCCAGTCCTGTCACTCCCTCACAGCCTAAAAAGTCCCTCCCCAGCTTTTTTGTAGCCCCCTTCAGATCCTGGAAGGCCACAAGAAGGTCACCTGGGAGCCTCCTCTTCTCCAGCCTGCACATCCCCAACTCTTTCAGTCTGTCCTCATAGCAGAGCTGCTGCAGCCCTCTGAGCATCCTCCTGGCCCTGCTCTGGACACACTCCAGCATCTCCACATCCCTCTTGTCCCAGGGGCTCCAGAACTGGATGCAGTACTCCAGGTGGGGTCTCAGTAGAGCAGAGTAGAGAGGGAGAATCACCTCCCTGGCCCTGCTGGCCACACTTCTCCTGCTGCAGCCCAGGCTCTGCTTGGCTTTCTGGGCTGCAAGTGCACACTGCTGGCTCCTGTTGAGCCTCTTGTCCACCAGCATCCCCAAGTCCCTCTCTTCAGGGCTGCTCTCCAGCCACTCACTGCCCAGCCTGGATTTGTGCTTGGCATTACCATGTCCCAGATGCAGGACCTTGCACTTTCACTTGGTCCCAGCTTCCTCTGGTAGCTTTCACAGGATCACAGGGGTTCAAAAGTACAATGATGTCTTCATGCAGAGAGGTCAAGCAAAAGAGCTGAGAAGACCATCTTAAACATTGTGGTACTTCTGCAAGAAGTAGTGTATTAACTTTATCTCTTTTGGCAAATTCCAGTGTGAGTAATTTGAACTGGTTCCCTACAGCTCTGATATGGCTTCAGGAATGCAATTTTGGTTAGGGATTTCTTGCTATCTTAATTTTGAGTCAATCTAAGAGTCTTAATCACAGGATGTTAGGGGTTGGAAGGGACCTCTGCAGAGCTTCCAGTCCAACTTCCCCTGCCAGAGCAGGATCAGCGAATCTAGCATAGGTCACAGAAGAATGCATCCAGATAGGCCTTGAAAGTCTCCAGACAAGGAGACTCCACAACCTCTCTGGGCAGCCTGTGCCAGGGCTCTCTCACCCTTACACTCAAGAACTTCTTCCTCTTCTTGAGGTGCAACTTCCTGTGCTGCACTTTCCATCCCTTGCCCCTTGTCCTATGGCAGGGCA
This sequence comes from Tricholaema leucomelas, assembly GCA_013400475.1. Classification (NCBI taxonomy): domain Eukaryota; kingdom Metazoa; phylum Chordata; class Aves; order Piciformes; family Lybiidae; genus Tricholaema lacrymosa; species Tricholaema leucomelas. The sequence goes on along the minus strand of WAAF01003007.1, from coordinate 121,614 downwards.
CAAGTGAGCAGAGGCTGTCCCTGTCCTTTCCTCCCTGACCCCCAGCCCTGAGCTATTAGGGCTCAGATCCCATCTCAGCCTTCTCCTCTGCAGACTAAGCAGCCCCAGGGCTCTCAGCCTGTCCTCCTCAGGCAGTGCTGCAGTCCCTCCAGCTTCCTTGTAGTCTTCCCTTGGACTTTCTCCTTTCTATACCTACTTTTACCCTGTATGGAAGTAAGTACTTTAGGAGCCTCTTTTAATTACCTTCAACAAATACTCTATGGAATCCAACTGTGGTTTGAATTTGGGTAAGGGTACAGACACATTTTCAAAGTGAAGCACAGCAAAATATGTGCTGTCAGAGCAGTTTCAGTTGCCCTGTTCCTGTTGCACTGTGTGGCAGAATGTGAGATAGAATCAGAGAATCAGTTAGAGTTGGAGGGGACCACGAGTATCATCTAGTTCCAACCCCCCTGCCATGGGCAGGGACACCTTATCCTAGATTAGGCAGGCCAGAGCCTCATCCAGCCTGGCCTTAAATACCTCCAGGGATGAGACTGGGTCCATCATCTCCCTGGGCAACTTGTTCTAGGGTCTCACCACCCTCATGCTGGAGAACTTAGAATCATAGAATCATAGAATCAAGCAGGTTGGAAGAGAATTCCAAGCTCATCCAGCCCAACCTAGCACCCAGCCCTGGCCAATCAACCAGACCATGGCACTAAGTTCCTCATCCAGGCTTTGCTGCAACACCTCCAGGGACGGCAACTCCACCACCTCTGTGGGCAGCCCATTCCAATGCCAATCACTCTCTCTGACAACAACTTCCTCCTAACATCCAGCCTAGACCTCCCCTGCCACAACTTGAGACTGTGTCTCCTTGTTCTGGGCTGAGTGCTAGGTTGGACTGGCTGAGCTTGGAAGTCTCTTCCAAGCTGGTTCATAGTTATTAACAATCTTTGCCTGGAGATCAAAATTAATATCGATGATTAATTTTGCATCATTCGTAATGGAAGGGAGAAATGACCTGAGAAAATGAAGTGGTTTTCCTATTGCAGACTACTAAGCTGCTGGAATTGTCAAACTTCCTTTATTTCAGGCACCACTTCAGTTTCTGAAACAAATTGCTTGTAGTCATCTTCCCTTCAGACAATGTACTATGCACCATGGCTCAGCCAATACATTCAGGCTCATCACTCCATGATATTTTTCAAACTGATTTTATGTAACAAAGTCCACATCCTGCTATTAAATGAATTTCCAGGGAGTGAACAAATGTCTTTCAGGTAATTAGGGGATTAGGAACTCATCAGAAGTAGATTTTGTTTGTTTGCCTGGTTGTTTATGTGTAGGAGCCTAACACTGTTCAGATAATCTGCATTTCCAGCCTTGGCACTGAATTGGTTGTGGCAATTAATGAGGTAGGAATTATTAACTATGTAGTTCATTTTGTTTCTGGCAAGCCCTGCCCACAACTATATCCAAATTAGTTAAGTTTGGGTTCTAATTCATTTGGGCAAGTCCTCCCAAGGCTGCTTATGTGCAATTCATTCATTTGGGAGAATCAGAAGAACTGGAAAAGGTTTGGCCACCAAATGGCCTTGCCTCACTTACAGACAGGCAGCCTGGAGCCCTAGGACAAGTCTGTGCTACTCACTGCGGGGGGAGTAGAAATGTCAAGCTAGTCCCTGGCTCCTTTGTGGCAGTGTTGGAACTGCTCAGCTGTTGAGAGGCTTCCAGATCTTCCCAGGGTGCTGGGAAAGAGGCAGAGGATCTCTAAGATGATCCTGGTTCCTCTTGGCAGGGAAGTTTGTAGAGGTGCAGGCTGATCTCTTGCAGATGTGCAGAGAGCACCATGTTGGTGGCACTTCTCGCTACATCATGAGGCACTTAAATGCCTTCTCCTGGGAAGCTTCAGGCACTTCAGTTTCCAGGTGGTTCAAGCCCAAAACATCAGGGCTAAGCTGATCTGAAGCACAAGGCAGTGCGAAGAGCAATGAGGCAGAGGCAGCTCCATGAAGCAAAGGCAACAAGGCAGTGGCAGCAATGCAGATGCAGCAAGGAAGAGGCAGCACAACTGCTTGCAACTTAGCTCCGTTTATATTAGCTGCCTGAGTGCAAAGGCTCCTTTGGCCACAGAGATTCACCAATCAGAATGGCATTTGCCAAACTTACCATGTTAGGTGACCCCAGGGCTTGCTCACCCTTCTTTGTACAAGACAACAACAAGTACCTAAACAGCTGTGGGTCCCTGTTTATCACTTTGGGAGGGAACATAATGACCCAAACCTTTGTATTGCTCCCACCCTTGCTTCCCCTATCAGCAGAAGGATGGGGCAAGCCAGGACAGTGATATGGACAGAGGAATTGAGTGCACCCTCAGTAAGTTTGCAGATGACACCAAGCTGTGTGGCACAGCTGACTTGCTGGAGGGCAGGGATGGCATCCAGAGGGACCTGAACAGGCTGGAGAGGTGGGCCCAGGCCAACCTCATGACGTTTA
>WAAF01003007.1:105322-118952 GCA_013400475.1 Tricholaema leucomelas | reverse complement strand
AGGAGAGCCACAAAGATGATCAGAGGGCTGCAGCAGCTCTGCTATGAGGACAGGCTGAGAGAGTTGGGGCTCTGCAGCCTGGAGAGGAGAAGGCTTCGAGGAGACCTTAGAGTGGCTTTGCAGTATCTGAAGGGAGCCTACAGGAAGGCTGGGGAGGGACTATTGACAAGGTCTAGTAATGTTAGGATGAGGGGGAATGGGTTTAAGCTGGCAGAGGGGAGATTTAGAGTGGATGTTAGGAGGAAGTTCTTTACAGTGAGGGTGGTGAGACACTGGCACAGGTTGCCCAGGGAGGTTGTGGATGCTTCCTCCCTGGAGGTGTTTAAGGCCAGGCTGGATGAGGCCTTGAGCAACCTGCTCTAGTGGGAGGTGTCCCTGCCTATGGCAGGGGGTTGGAGCTGGATGATCCTTGAGGTCCCTCCCAACCTAAACCATTCTATGATTCTGTGATTCTATGACATGTAATAGGCCCATTGGCCTTCCAGGACAAGCACATATCAAATTTGCAATTATTTTTCTTTTAAGTAAATTCTTCCTGAATCCCCTTTTGCTGTTCTGTGTTTTTCATCTATTCTTTCATGGTCGTAGAAATGCTACTACTTTTACTTCCCCGTGGTCTGATTCTCACCTTGCTTGGAATACCTCAAAATTTCATTGCTTTGTAGTGAACAGCTTGGATTGGTTTCATTAAAGTGATCATTAATGCATGGATCACTGATAAAAGGCTTTTCGGTCTTTCCCACGTGGTCAAGAGAGCCAATGGCATCCTGGCCTGTATCAGGAATAGAGTGGCCAGCAGGAGCAGGGAGGTTATTCTTCCTCTGTATTCAACACTGGTCAGGCCACACCTTGAGTGCCTTCTGGGCCCCTCAATTCAAGACAGATGTGGAGGTGCTGGAAGGTGTCCAGAGAAGGGCAACAAAACTGGTGAGGGGCCTGGAGCACAGCCCTGTGAGGAGAGGCTGAGGGAGCTGGGGGTGTGCAGCCTGCAGAAGAGGAGGCTCAGGGCAGACCTCATTGCTGGCTACAATTACCTGAAGGGAGGCTGTAGCCAGGTGGGGTTGGGCTCTTCTGCCAGGCAAGCAGCAACAGAAGAAGGGGACACAGTCTCAAGTTGTGCCAGGGCAGGTCTAGGCTGGATGTTAGGAGGAAGTTGTTGGCAGAGAGAGTGATTGGCATTGGAATGGGCTGCCCAGGGAGGTGGTGGAGTTGCCATCTCTGGAGGTGTTGAAGCAAAGCCTGGATGAGGCATTTAGTGCCTGGATTGGCCAGGGCTGGGTGCTAGGTTGGACTGGCTGAGCTTAGAGGTCTCTTCCAACCTGCTTGATTCTATTCTATTCTATCTACTCTGTTCTGTTCTATTCTATTCTATTCTATTACAGGGCTCCTAGAATTAAGCAATATTTGAGTCTTATTTTCACAATGCAAAGCACTATTGTAGGATCATATTATTATTGATATTTTATATTATCTTGTGATTCTTATTCTTTTGCATACTTTCACACCTCTAAGAATACAAAAATACAGCTTCTGTCACCTAGTGGCATCTGGGTACATCTGCTGACAGGATTGGAAGAGGAGCAAAGGACTACTATTTCTAGCACAGCTTGCAGTTGTCACGAGAAGTGTAGTTAATATTCCCTCAGATAAATTATCAAGCTCTTAATTGCTTGTATTCATATGTCTGGTTATTTGGTAGTTGAGTGTTAGACTACAGCAAATATGTCACTGCCATTAGGCTTCTTGTGTTGACAGAAGGGGGTAGCTGCACAGCACATAACCTGCTGAGCAGCTGGCAGTCTCAGGAGGGTTTCTGGTCACACAGGGCTCTTACTGTTGAGCCCCTACAACACTTCATAGAATCATAGAAGCAAGCAGACCTCTAAACTCATCCAGTCCAACCTAGCACCCATCCCTAGCCAATCAACCAGACCATGGCACTAAGTGCCTCATCCAGGCTTTGCTTCAACACCTCCAGGCACAGTGACTCCACCACCTCCCTGGGCAGCCCATTCCAATGCCAATCACTCTCTCTGACAACAACTTCCTCCTAACATCCAGCCTAGACCTGCCCTGCCACAACTTGACACTGTGTCCCCTTCTTCTGTTGCTACTTGGGGTTGGAACTGGCTGGGCTTTGAGGTCCCTTCCAACCTAACTATTCTGTGATTCTATGATTCTAGTGCCTGGGAAAACGAAGGTGACAAAAACTCATGCCACAGCCATGTCCATCCCTGCCCAACAACAAGGAACAAGAATATGTAAGAGAAAATATGCCTGGAAGGTGTATAGGGAGACAGAATTTTCCTCCCAGACAGTGCATTATGCAACCTGTGTTTTTAAAGGATAGACTCCCTCTTCTGTGAGCAGAAGGGTTAGGGTTAGGATGCACTCCCCCTTCTGTGAGCATAGACCATGTCAGTAATCAAACAGAAGTGGAAACCAAAACGGTGTGGAAAAACAACCTGTGAAGCACCAGCAGCTGCAATCCGAGCCAAAACAGAAAAAACTCACCTAGAGAGGCCTGTCTGCCTCCCTGGCTTCAGAAATCACTGGTTCCTCAGGTAGAAGAAATCCTTATTAGACTGGCCCATGGTAGCTCCTGGCACTCAGGGTGAAAGAAGGCTGAATAGAATGAAAAGCAAACCAGCTGCAACAATGGGGAACTGGCATGTGCGGATGTGGATGTCCACCCTAGCATCTCAATCGTTAGGCTGGTTTCAATCTTCTTACCACATGCTAAAGACCTGTATTAAACCCCAGTCTTACTCTCATAAGATATTTGGGCTTGCTGATGAACTCAGGAAAGAAGAAAAATATAAAACAAGCAAACAAACAAACAAAAACAAACCAAAACTAAACTAAACAACAAAAAAATACAGCATCCAAACATTTTTCACTGTATTCCCTCTGCCTTTACTCCCTGATTGCACAAGTAGGGGTTGGTCTCTTCTGCCAGGCAAGCAGCAACAGAAGAAGGGGACACAGGCAGGAACATCTCCCACTGGAAGAGGTAACTCATCCAACCTGACCTTGAACGCATCCAGGGTGTCACTACTCCATAAAAGACTTCTAAAACTAGCAGAGTGACTCTAGGACTGAGACACTGATTCCCTGGTGTGATGGTTTGGCTGTTCCCTGCCCCCCCACACTTTAGAAATCACCCAAACTAGACTCAGCCAGCTCTGGAAATTTGAATGAAGCTTATATTTACAGCTGGCACAATGTACAAGCAGATAGTTACAGTAGATACAGTTATAGACAGAAATAGACAAGGGAAAAAGGTAATACAGAAACACAACAGCCCTGCCAGAAACCTGAGTCCCCAGGAGGGGCTCTCAACCACCCCTCACCTTCCCCCTGCCCCTCTCAACCTCACCCCAGTCCCAAGGAAGAATGGAGGTTCGGCCAAGAGGATTAAGAAGCAAAGGTGAACCAGCCAAAGCAAAAGGAGGGTGAGGTTAGAAAGCAAGATGGAGTTCAGCCAGCAGCCCCAGCTTCTCCCCAGCAGGCAAAACAGAAGAGCACAGCCCAGCACAAAGTGCCCAAGCGAAGTGCAGAGCAAAAGTGACCTAATCTTTGTTTTGCTTTTCCTTTGTACACATCTCAGCAAGACTATGAGTGAAGTAGACCTCACCATTGTTTTCATTTCCCAGCCTATGATCTAATTCTTCTTACCAAAACATCCCAGCTAGGCTCAAACTAGCACACCTGGTACATAACTGTGATGATCAGCTTCAAGCAGAGCAGGTATCAGTGTTGTGATTTTTCTCCCTGGGAAGTATTCCATTAATGGAAAAATGTAGGGGGTGCTTTGTTGTTTCTGTTTACCCCCAGAAAGGGTTTTTTCAGTGCATAGGCTGGATGTGAGGAGGAAGTTGTTGTCAGAGAGAGTGATTGGCATTGGAATGGGCTGCCCAGGGAGGTGGTGGAGTTGCCGTCTCTGGAGGTGTTCAAGAAGAGACTAAATGGGGCACTTCGTGCCATGGTCTGGTTGATTGGCTGGGGCTGAGTGCTAGGTTGGACTGGCTGAGCTTGGAGGTCTCTTCCAAGCTGGTTCACAGTTATTAACAATCTTTGCCTGGAGATCAAAATTAATATCGATGGTTAATTTTGCATCATTCCTAATGGAAGGGAGAAATGACCTGAGAGAATGAAGTGGTTTCCTATTGCAGACTACTAAGCTTCTGAGAACTGTCAAACTTCCTTTATTTCAGGCACCACTTCAGTTTCTGAAACAAATTGCTTGTGGCCAGAAAAGGTTGCTCTCTGTGAAGGGTTTGGGTTGATCCTTGATCACATTGGGTGATTCTGTGCTGCACAACCTCCCTGGAGGTGTTCAAGGCCAGGTTACATGAGGCCTTTAGTGACCTGTGCTAGTGGGAGGTGTCCCTGCCTGTGGCAGGGGGTTGGAACTGGCTGATCCTTGAGGTCTCTTCCAACTTAAGCCATTCTATGATTCTATGTGTTTCAGTGCTGTAGAAGCTCCATCACTGCTCTCTTCCCTTAAGTGTCAGGAGGAAATACTCTTTCTGTGTCACTGATGGAGGCCCTGAGCACGAGTGTGGTACAAATCAGTTTCTGCACACCCATTTGCAGAGTCACAGGATTAACCAGGTTGGAGAACACCTTCAAGATCATCCAAGTTCAACCTTCACATGTAGACATATTTCTCTTTATAGTCATGGGGAGGGGGCAAGAGAGGTTTAGATGCTTTTCAATGAAGGTCATCAGAGGTTGGTAAAATGACTTAGTTGAAGTTTTGCAAGATCAGTACCTGTGCTTTTGGGGGGTTTGAGTGCAAAAGGATCAAACCCAAAGTGCTGTTTCATTTAAAGGGCAAAGGAAAGACACCAATCCTACTTGCCAGGGAATTAGCAGTGCTTTTTAGGCAACCAATTTCCAAATCCTTTGTTGCCATGCTGTCCTGCTCTGCTACAAGCCCTGGGGGAATTCGGAGAGCTCATTTCCATTACTCTGAGGGGTTTTGCTTCTGAATCTCTCCCTAGGAAACTTCATATGCATTTGAAGGAGACCCTGCTTTTTATCTCACCAGCTATCTGCAGACTTGAATTTCCCTTAGTATTCTCTGAGAGAGCATGACAAAACACTTCCTAGTGGCACAATGGCTCCTTCACAGCTGTTACAGTCTATTGTGCTGCATGGCCTAATAGGGAAGCCTTTTATTCCCTTGCTGCTCCACTCTGAGCATGCTACACCCTGGCAGCACTTGCTAGAAGCTAGCAGTCAAGCATCGCTTTGGAGCCAGTCCAAAGGAGGCCACCAAGATGCTCACAGGGCTACAGCAGCTGTGCTCTGAGGACAGGCTGAGAGTTGGGGCTCTGCAGTCTGGAGAAGAGAAGGCTTTGAGGAGACCTTGGAGTGGCCTTCCAGTATCTGAAGGGGGCTAGAGGAAGGCTGGGGAGGGACTATAGGCAAGGTCTGGTAATGACAGGATAAGGAGGAATGGGTTTGAACTGGCAGAGGGGAGATTCAAACTGGATGTTAAGAAGTTGTTTGCAGTGAGGGTGTTGAGACACTGGCACAGGTTGCCCAGGGAGGTTGAGGAGCACAGAATCACCCAATGTGATCAAAGATTGTGTCCTCTTGTTCTGTTGCTTGTTCTGTTGCTTGATCAAAGACCACATTGGGTGATTCTGTGCTCCACAACCTCCCTGGAGGTGTTCAGGACCAGGCTGGATGAGTCCTTGAGCGACCTGTTCTAGTGGAAGGTGTCCCTGCCTATGGCAGGGGGTTGAAAGGTGAATCATCCTTGAGGTCCCTTCCAACCTAAACCATTCTATGATTCTATGATTCTATGACAACTAGAAGTGGGATTATGTCCTAGTTTTAGGTTAGCTGGCAGCTGAGTCCCCGCAGTCCACTTAAGACAGAAGGGCTTTGATGTCCCTTCCAACCTGAGCCATTCTATGATTGATTGTATGATTGTAGTGGGACAGCAATGTGTCTTTGTTGGCAAGAAGGCCAGTGGGTTCCTGGGGGGCATGAAGAAGAGTGTCCAGCAGATTAAAGGAGGTTCTCCTCCCTCCCTGTTCTTCCCTAGTGGGGCCTCACCTGGAATATTGCATCTAGTTCTGGGCTCCCCAGTTCAAGAGGGACAGGGATCTGCTGGAGGGAGTCCAAGGGAGGGCTACAAGGATGCTGAAGGCACTGCAGCACTGCCTGAGGAGGAGAGGCTGAGAGCCCTGGGGCTGCTTAGTCTGCAGAGGAGAAGGCTGAGAGGGGATCTGAGCAATGTCTATCAAGAACTGAGGGCTGGGGGTCAGGAAGGAAGGGACAGGGACAGCCTCTGCTCACTTGTGCCCTGCCATAGGACAAGGGGCAAGGGATGGGAACTGCAGCACAGGAAATTCCAACTCTAGATGAGGAAGAAGTTCTTGAGTGTAAGGGTGAGAGAGCCCTGGCACAGGCTGCCCAGAGAGGCTGTGGAGTCTCCTTGTCTGGAGCCTTTCCAGCCCTGTCTGGATGCATTCCTGTGAGACCTGTGCTAGATTTTCTGCTCTTGCTCTGGCAGGGGAAGTTGGACTGGAAGCTCTCCAGAGGTCCCTTCCAACCCTTGACATCCTGTGAGCCTGTGATCACTGCCATCTTTCAACTTTAACTATAATTCAGATATAATAATTTAATATAATAATTAAATATAATTCATGTTTAAACAAAAAATTAAATGGTATCTCCTCAGAAAGTAATTAAGGACATTATGATAAGAGAGCAATGCCAGGTGGCCCAGAGCCCTGGGTGAGAAGATAAACAGGAAATTTGAGAATATAAGAGAAAGAAGAGCAGCAACAGACACAGAGCCCTAAGGCACTTCTTTTCCTGGGGTGTGATGAAGAAAATTGTTGATAAGTTGCAGGAGAAATATTAAACAGAGACCTGGGCCTCTTATCATGTGTCTGGAGTATTAGAGTGACTTACTGTTGATAAAGGGTTCCAAAAGGCTCTGGAACAGACACAGGCACTTGGGCCCTCTGAGGCAGTTTGCTGGGAAGCTGAAATTCAGACAAGGACTTAAGGGTAAATAATTTAATACATACAAGCACAACTTGTGTGACTACCTAATTGGTCTCATCATTAACTTCCAGCATCAGATGCCTTTGGTAAATCACAGGATCACAGGATATAAGGGGTTGGAAGAGACCCAAAGAGATCATCGAGTCCAACCCTCCTGCCAGAGCAGGAGCACACAATCTAGCTCAGCTCACACATCCAACCCCCCTGCCAGAGCAGGAGCACACAATCTAGCTCAGCTCACACATCCAGCCCCCCTGCCAGAGCAGGAGCACACAATCTAGCTCAGCTCACACATCCAACCCCCCTGCCAGAGCAGGAGCACACAATCTAGCTCAGCTCACACATCCAACCCCCCTGCCAGAGCAGGAGCACACAATCTAGCTCAGCTCACACATCCAACCCCCCTGCCAGAGCAGGAGCACACAATCTAGCTCAGCTCACACATCCAACCCCCCTGCCAGAGCAGGAGCACACAATCTAGCTCAGCTCACACATCCAACCCCCCTGCCAGAGCAGGAGCACACAATCTAGCTCAGGTCACACAGGAACACATCCAGGCAAGCCTTGAAAGTCTCCAGAGAAGGAGACTCCACAACCTCTCTGGGCAGCCTGTGCCAGTGCTCTGGGACCCTTACAGTAAAGAAGTTCCCCCTTGTGTTGAGCTGGAACCTCCTGTGCTGCAGCTTACACCCATTGCTCCTTGTCCTATCCCAGTGAGCAGTGAGCAGAGCCTGTCTCCCCTTTCCTGACCCCCAGCCCCCAGATGTTTATAGACATTGATTAAATCCTCTCTCATTCTTCTCCAGACTAAGCAGCCCCAGGTCCCTCAGCCTCTCCTCATCAGGCAGTGCTCCAATGCCCTCATCATGCTTGTAGCCCTCCGTTGGACTCTCTCCAGCAGATCCTTGTTCCTCTTCGACTGGGGAGTCCAAAACTGAAGGCAGTACTCAAGATGAGGTCTCAGCACGGCAAAGTAGAGGGGAAGGAGAATTCAAGGTGGGGTCTCAGCAAGGTAGAGTAGAGGGAAAGGAGAATTCAAGACAAGGTCTCAGCAGGGCAGAGTAGAGGGGAAGGAGAACCTCCCTTGGTCTGCCGGACACACTCTTCTTAATACACCCCAAGATCCCATTGGCCTTCTTTGGCCACCAGGGCATATTGCTGTGCCATAGCAATTAAACAGCAAAGCCAAAAGGTGAGTGTGTTTTGCTGATATGAATTTCCAGCTTTGAATAATTCAGTGGTCTTGACATGAAAAATAAAGAAGTTTGTGTTTCTTGCACAGGTTTGGAAATCTGATGTGCAGCAGCTTTCCCATGAAGCCTGTCAGAAACGGAGAGGCTCACTGAAAGCTTGGGCTGCCAGCTGAAACCTGCAGCAGGCAGGAATTTCACAGGGACAGCTTGGTTTTGGTGAAGTATCCTGCTTGCTGCCTGGTTTTTTTTTGTCTGGGATGGAAATAACTGAGACTGCATTTCCCTAGTGCCACCACCCCCTTCCCACACACACCTGTCTTTCCTTTTCATGGAGCTTCAGATGGAAGCAGAAGGTGTGAAGGAGTGAAGACTGATGTAGCCCCTTGGGGTAATAGGATTTATAGATGTAGTAAGGAGGAATATGCACATGGTAGCTGTAAACAAATGCTGTTGTACAAGAGCCTGCTGGGAGGTGATCTGCTGGAGAGCAGCCCTGTGGACAGGGACCTGGGGGTGCTGGTGGCTAACAAGTTCCCCATGGCACAGCAATGTGCCCTGGTGGCCAAGAAGGCCAATGGGATCCTGGGCTGTATTAGGAGGAGTGTGTCCAGCAGAGCAAGGGAGGTTCTCCTGCCCCTCTGCTCTGCCCTGCTGAGACCTCATCTTGAATTCTGTGTTCAGTTTTGGGCTCCCCAGTTGAAGAGGGACAGGGATCTGCTGGAGAGGGTCCAGTGGAGGTAGAGGAGGATGATGAGGGGACTGGAGGGCGTGGCTGATGAGGAGAGGCTGAGGGACCTGGGGCTGCTTAGTCTGGAGAAGAGAAGACTGAGAGGGGATTGGATAAATGTTTATAAGTATCTGAGGGCTGCCAGGAGTGGGGGACAGGCTCTGCTCACTGCTCCCTGGGATAGGACAAGGAGCAATGGGTGTAAGTTGCAGCAAAAGAGGTTCCGGCTCAACACAAGGGGGAACTTCTTTCCTGTAAGGGTCCCAGAGCCCTGCACAGGCTGCCCAGAGAAGTTGTGGAGTCTCCTTCTCTGGAGCCTTTCCAGGCCTGTCTGGATGTGTTCCTCTGTGATCTGTGTTAGATAGGATTGTCCTGCTGTGGCAGGGGGGTTGGACTGGATGATCTCCTTGGGTCTCTTCCAACCCCTAACATCCTGTGAGCCTATGATGATGGGAAAGAATTGTCCACAGCACTCAGAAGTGGGTTGTGCTCAAGGGCAGCTGTGTAGAGTGAGGTCTGTGTACTTTGTGCTGCACCAGAGAAGAATCAGAATAGAGAGCAGCTCAATTTCCAGGTCCCCAAGGAGACAGGAGAAGAGACTTTCAATTGCACAGGTACAAAAGAAGTTTGAGAAGGCAAACTATAAGAAAACCTGAGGGAGGCAGTCTTTAGGAGATGGTCTGAAAATCATTTAGAGAGATCTCTGTTTTCTAACTTAGAATCATAGAATCAACCAGGTTGGAAGAGCCCTCCAGGATCATCCAGTCCAAGCTAGCACCCAGCATGTTAAAAGATAAGATGCTTCACAGAAGGAGAATCTTTTATCTCTGCTGTCTCCATTGTCCCATCTACCTTCTGCAGCACTCAGAAGGGGATTGTGCTCAAAGGCAGCTGTATGTAGTGAAATCTATGTACTTCATGCTGCATAGAGTGGATGGAACCACAGAAGAATCATAGAATCAACCAGGTTGGAAGAGCCCTTCAGGATCACCCAGTCCAAACTAGCACCCAGCCTTATCCTGCTTGATTTTAAGATTAACTGAGCTAAGGTGAGATACATTTGGGGTGCTACTGGTATCCTAGGGTATATTAAGAAAAGTGTGCCCAGTAGATGGAGGAAGATTCTCCCCTCCCTCTACTCTGCCCACCTGAAACACTGAATCCAGTTCTGGGATGCCCAATTCAAGAAGGATCATTAGAATCACAGAATCAACCAGATTGGAAGAGACCTCCAAGCTCAGCCAGTCCAACCTAGCACCCAGCCCTGGCCAATCAACCAGACCATGGCACTAAGTGCCCCAGCCAGGCTTGGCTTCAACACCTCCAGGGATGGGAACTCCACCACCTCCCTGGGTGGCCCACTCCAATGCCAATCACTCTTGCTGGGAAGGACTTCCTCCTAACATCCAGCCTGAACCTGACTTGGCACAGCTTGAGGCTGTGTCTTCTTGGTCTGTTTCTGGGTGACTGGCAGAAGAGACCAACCCCACATGGCAATGACCTCCCTTCAGGTAGATAACAATGAGGTCTGCCCTGAGCCTTCTCCTCTCCAGGCTGCACACCCCCAGCTCCCTCAGCCTCTCCTCACAGGGCTGTGCTCCAGGCCCCTCACCAGCCTTGCTGCCCTTCTCTGGACATGTTCAAGCACCCCAACATCTTTCTTAAATTGAGGAGCCCAGAACTGGACACAGCACTCAAGGTGTGGCCTGAGCAGTGCTGAGCACAGAGGCAGAAGGGCTTCTCTAGTCCTGCTGGCCACACTCTTCTTGATACAGGCCAGGATGCCAATGGCCTGGTAAACTGCTGGCTCATGTTCAGCTGGAACAACCTGAGATTGTGTCCCCTCATTCTGTCCCTGGGTGCCTGGCAGAAGAGCCCAACCCCACCTGGCTACAGCCTCCCTTCAGGTAGTTGTAGAGAGTGATAAGATCCCCCGTAAGCCTCTTCCTCTTTCACAGTTATCAAGTTGACACAGGTTCCATTAGGGAGCAATTGCAGGAGCATAAGTCTAGACTTTAAATCTATCTTGTACTTGCCTATATAAACCTTTCCACTTCTTGTGACCTCCAGTCATAGGGAATTACCAACAGTTTCTTCCAAATATCCAGTCTCAACCTGTCCTGACACAGCTTGAGACTGTGTCCTCTTGTTCTGTCACTGGATGCCTGACTTATTACAGCAAACAACCCAAGCCTTACTTCAAATTACTCTGAGATTAAAGAGGAAGACTAATTAACTCAGCAAATATTTGTGCTGAATCAGGTTGGTTGAGATCCTTCAGGGCAAGAGAGGCTGATGAATCTCTGTGACTGTCCTCCAAGCTGATGCATGCTCATTGAAGAGGAAAAGGTTGTGCTCTGAGGAGAAGGGCACAGCTCTGAGAGGGAGAAGGAGAACTCTTAGCAAAGGCTCCTGCTGATAGTCAGTGAACCATGACAGAAGAAAGGATTTTAGAGCTGGGAAATGCCCAAGCTGAACTCCACAGAACTGGAGTGTCTTTATTTAAGTATTCTATTTTTTGAGTAGGACTCAGTTGGACTCAGTCTGGTGGTTGGACAGAGTGTCTGAGAGCAGCCAGGCAGAGAGGGAGCTGGGGGTGGTGGGAGAGAGGAGCTGAAGCTGAGGCAGCAGTGTGCCCAGGTGGGCAGCAGAGCCAATGGCATCCTGGGCTGGCTCAGGAGCAGTGTGGGCAGCAGGACAAGGGAGGTTCTTCTGCCCCTGTGCTCAGCACTGCTCAGGCCACAGCTTGAGTGCTGTGTCCAGTTCTGGGCTCCTCAATTCAGGAGAGATGTTGAGGTGCTGGAAGGTGTCCAGAGAACACAGGAAAAGCTTGGATGGGGCACTTAGTGCCATGGTCTTGTTGGCTGGCTGGGTGCTAGGTTGGACTGGATGAGCTTGGAGGTCTCTTCCAACCTGCTTGATTCTATGATGCTATGTTCTTTTAAACTCTCTATCTCAACCCTGAGCTATGTTACTTTCCCCCTCACTTTTGTGCTGGTGGAGCATGCAACTTAACCCTTGTGCTAAACCATTACAGACTCTACAGGAAGACTTGGGATTTATGGCTTGGAACTGAGTCCTTTGATGTATTTGTTAAGCAGAACCAGCAATAACACAAACACTGAGCTGCACAGTCCACTGTCTGACATACAGAGATATATGTACATCTGTTCCACATTCTGTACATATATTGAGCCAGCAGTGTGCACTTGCAGCCCAGAAGGCCAAGCAGAGCCTGGGCTGCAGCAGGAGAAGTGTGGCCAGCAGGGCCAGGGAGGTGATTCTCCCTCTCTGCTGTGCTCTGCCGAGACCCCACCTGGAGTACTGCATCCAGGTCTGGAGCCCCCATTACAAGAGGGCTGTGGAGATGCTGGAGTGTGTCCAGAGCAGGGCCAGGAGGATGCTCAGAGGGCTGCAGCAGCTCTGCTGTGAGCACAGACTGAAAGAGTTGGGGCTGTGCAGGCTGGAGCAGAGGAGGCTCCCAGGTGACCTTCTTGTGGCCTTCCAGGATCTGAAGGGGGCCTACAAAAATGCTGTGGAGGGACTTCTTAGGCTGTCATGGAGTGACAGGACTGGGGGGAATGGAGCAAAGGTGGAGGTGGGGAGAGTCAGGCTGGCTGTGAGGAGGAAGTTTTTCAGCATGAGAGTGGTGAGAGGCTGGAATGGGTTGCCCAGGGAGGTGGTTGAGGCCCCATGGCTGGAGGTGTTTAAGGCCAGGCTGGCTGAGGCTGTGGGCAGCCTGCTCTAGGGTAGAGTGTCCCTGGGCATGGCAGGGGGGTTGGAACTGGCTGATCCTTGTGGTCCCTTCCAACCCTGACTGATTCCATGGTTCTCTATTGCACAGATTTCAAGTATTCCTCCTGGTGAAGGGTGGGTGCAAGATGTCTCCCTGTATATCCAGACCAATAAATATTTGTTTTCTTAGTTGAGAATACATCCCCAGGAATTTTAGACATTTGTAATCATCACCAAGACAGAAATATTGAAGGCTCTACTGGAAACACTGTAATTTTCACTTCTTATTTTAGAAGCAGAAACACTTGATGTGGGCAATTTCCTAAGTGCTGAGAGGAATGTCATATCTTATCATTTAATAGAATTTATTGACGTTCTGTATCACACTGTTCTTGTTGGAGAATCCACCTCCTTGTGCCTCACAAGTAGGAATACACAGACTGGCCTCCATCAGTGCAAAAGTGATTGATTCTGCTCTGCAAATAATTGTTTATGGTGTATAAAAATATCCAGACTGCATCTTTATCTTGTTCTACAGTGCTCAGTATAAATTGATGTTACATACTCAGCTCTGGTGAGACCTCACTGGAGTACTGCATCCAGCTCTGGAGCCCTCAAGAGAGAGAGAACCATAGAATCAAGCAGGTTGGAAGAGACCTCCAAGCTCAGCCAGTCCAACCTAGCACCCAGCCCTATCCAGTCAACCAGACCATGGCACTAAGTGCCTCATCCAGGTTTTTCCTGAACACCTGCAGGAACGGCGACTCCACCACCTCCCTGGGCAGCCCATTCCAATGCCAATCACTCTCTCTGCCAACAACTTCCTCCTAACATCCAGCCTAGACCTCTCCTGGCACAACTTGAGACTGTGTCCCCTTGTTCTGTTGCTGCTTGCCTGGCAGAAGAGACCAACCCCACCTGGCTACAGCCTCCCTTCAGG
>WAAF01003007.1:86343-103906 GCA_013400475.1 Tricholaema leucomelas | reverse complement strand
TGGCCAAAGTGCAGAACCCTGCACTTGGCCTTGTTCAGTCTCATCCCATTGGCCTCTGCCCACCCATCCAGCCTGGCCAGGTCCCTCTGCAGGGCTCTCCTACCCTCCAACAGCTCCACAGCTGCTCCTAGCTTGGTGTCATCTGCAAACTTACTGATGCTGGATCCCCTCATCCAGCTCATCAATAAAGATGTTGAACAGGACTGGCCCCAGCACTGATCCATCTCTTAGATGGAGAGAGAGAAAGTTAAAGCAGACCCAAATAAATAATCTCACTGCAATCTGGAAGGTAAAAGAAGAAAAGTTTAATAAGAAATCTAAGGTGTATGAGGTAGGGAAGTTACCAAGGTGTAGGGAAGGGAAAAGAAGGTACAAAACATGTAAATATACAACCAGATTTGATGGCAGTGAGGTTTGTCTGCCTCGTGATGACGAAGGCCGTGTGATAAGGCAAAGAGCAGCAGGAAACAAATGGTTTGCTGGCAGGCAAGGAGGGAGAGAAGACAAACAGCAAGTCCCCCTGCTTTTATTGATCTTAGACTTGAAGGGGGAGTGGGCTAACCATCACCTGTTCAGACCCACCCCTGAGGAGAGGTCAAAACCACCTGGGGTCAGGTTTAAGATCACTCCTCCAGGGGGGTTAACCCTGTGCAAGCTTCCTTTGCAAGCTTTGGCAAATCAGCTCACCAAGAATAGTGTTAAGTGTGGTCATTTTGCCATCCTCTCTTTGTGGCAATCTGTGTATGACAGTGCATGATACTCTATCAGGAATCTCCTTTAATAAACCTGGTGTCTTGGCCAAATCCTTAGGAATATGTCAGAAACTAAACCAGAAACTAAACTTTTAGAAGAGATTACCTAAAGTCACAGAACCACAACAAACATCTGCATTGGAAGACACCTCCAAGCTCCTCCAGTCCAACCTTCCACCCAGCACTGAAGGCTCAACACTAAACCATGTCCCCAAGCACCACTTCCACACTGCTTCAACACCTCCAGGGAGTCACCACTCCAGAAGGTGCCCTGGGCAGACCATTCCCAAGTCTGAGAACCCTCTAAAATGTCTTGGTGTCAGTGAGAAGTAGAATGGAAGTCATTTGGATCTGTAGTACTTAATGATCAGTAGTGATAGGTTTTATTCTTTTAAAACCAATTATGCAGATTGAAAAGCTAGGGTTTGGTTGTGTTGTGGTTGTTGTTGTTTTGAATGGTTTAGGTTGGAAGGGACCTCAAAGCTCAGCCAGTTCTAACCCCCTGCCATAGGCAGGGACACCTCCCACTAGAACTAGGTCACTCAAGGCCTCATCCTACCAGGCCTTGAACACCTCCAGGGAGGTTGTAGAGCACAGAAGCACCCAATGTGATCAAAGATCACATTGGGTGCTTCTGTGCTCCACAACCTCCCTGGGCAACCTGTGCCAGTGTCTCACCACCCTCACTGCAAACAACTTCGTCCTGACATCCAGTTTCAATCTCCCCTCTGTCAGTTCAAACCCATTCCTCCTCCTCCTGTCATTACCAGACCTTGTCAATAGTCCCTCCCCAGCCCTCCTCTAGCCCCCTTCAGATACTGGAAGGCCACTCCAAGGTCTCCTCAAAGCCTTCTCTTCCCCAGGCTGCAGAGCCCAAACTCTCTCAGCCTGTCCTCAGAGCAGAGCTGCTGCAGCCCTCCCAGCATTTTGGTGGCCTCCTCTGGACTGGCTCCAACACTTCCATGTCCTGCTTGTGTTGGGGGCTGCAGAACTGCACCCAGGACTGCAGGTGGGGTCTGAGGAGAGCAGAGCCAAGGGGCAGAATCCCCTCCCTTGCCCTGCTGCCCACACTGCTCTTGCTGCAGCCCAGCACAGGGTTGCTGTCTGGGCTGCACTCCCACTGCAGGCTCATGTTGAGCTTTCCATCCGCCCAGACCCCCAGGTCCATGTCCTTCTTGTGTTGGGGGCTCCAGAACTGCACACAGGACTCCAGGTGGGTTCTGAGGAGAGCAAAGTACTTTGACCATAGTGCTAGATGTATCCCTTGTAAACCATGGGCAATTCTGCTGAAATTCCCAGAGTGGTGCCAGTGAAGTATAAATTACATAAATATTCATGCTGCTGTTAGCAATCATTTGCTATGTTTAAAGGAAAGCAATACTGTCAAGGAAGATAGCTGTATGGAGTGGTTGTGTTAACCATCACTGTACCCTACTGCTTGGATTTCTAATGGCATCATCATAGAATCCTAAAATCATAGAAACCACCAGGTTGGAAGAGCTCTCCAAGCTCATCCAGCCCAGCCTAGCACCCAGCCCTACCCAGTCAACCAGACCATGGCACTAAGTGCCCCATTTAGTCTCTTCTTGAACACCTCCAGGGACAGTGACTCCACCACCTCCTTGGGCAGCCCATTCCAATGCCAATCACTCTCTCTACCAACAACTTCCTCATAACATCCAGCCCAGACCTCTCCTGCCACAACTTGAGACTGTGTCTCCTCCTAACATCCAGCCATAATGTGTAGTCCTGCCTTAATTCTGCTTTCTTTTGAAGTCCTTACTTGACAGTAGGTCTCGGCTTGAAAAGGCAGATGAGTAAAACTAATTTATAGATCAGTCCAACTGATATCCTCACTGTACAAGGTTAACCCTTAACCATATCCCCCAGCACCACGTCTGATCAACCTTTAAACACAACCAGTGTTGATGACTCCACCACCTCCCTGGGCAGCCCATTCCAATGCCAATCACTCTCTCTGCCAACAACTTCCTCCTAACATCCAGACCAGACCTCCCCTGGCACAACTTGAGGCTGTGTCCCCTCCTAACATCCAGCCATAATGTGTAACCCTGCCTTAATTCTGCTTTCCTCTGAAGTACTTTACTTGACAGTAGGTCTTGGCTTGAAAAGGCACTTTGACCACAAAACCCCAAGCAGCACTACAGGCTGGGGACAGAGTGGCTGGAGAGCAGCCAGGAAGAAAGGGATCTGGGGGTACTGGTAGTTAGTAGGCTGAAGATGCCACCAGTGTNCCTGCAGAAGAGGAGGCTCAGGGCAGACCTCATTGCTGTCTGCAACTACCTGAAGGGAGGCTGTAGCCAGGTGGGGTTGGGCTCTTCTGCCAGGCAAGCAGCAACAGAAGAAGGGGACACAGCCTCTAGTTGTGCCAGGGGAGGTCTAGGCTGGATGTGATGAGGAAGTTGTTGGCAGAGAGAGTGATTGGCATTGGAATGGGCTGCCCAGGGAGGTGGTGGAGTCGCTGTCCCTGGAGGTGTTGAAGCCAAGCCTGGCTGAGGCACTTAGTGCCATGGTCTGGTTGATTGGCCAGGGCTGGGTGCTAGGTTGGACTGGCTGAGCTTGGAGGTCTCTTCCAACTTGGTTGACTCTATAATTCAATGATTCTAATCTACAGATGGTGACAATTTTCTGCTTCTTTCAGACTCGAGTCTATCCTCAAGCTGTAGCTTGTCCTTTAGAGGGATTTTCTGAATATGGGAATTGCCTTAACATAAACTGGCATTAATATATCAATGTTTTCCTGCAGAGCAGCATGTAATTGTGTACCTAAGCATGTCCAGTATCTGCTTTAATTAGCTCAGATTGCACTCAGGAGCTAGGGACAAAGGAGTGAAGTTGAGCCCGGGGAAAGGTAGTTTAGGTTCTGTCTTTTTCTCACCACATCAATCTGGTTTAGTGGCCAATACATTGAACTGCTTTCCCCTGTGTTCCATCTGATGTGGCTGTGATGGTATTTGGTAAATGATGCTCTTGTCTCTATATCAACCCATGAGCTTCTCCCTCTTTCCTCCTCCTGTCCTGTCGGGGAGGGGGCAGTCACAGAGTAGCTGGGTGGGTGTCAGGCAGCTGGCCAAGTTTAATCCACCACAGAATCACAGACACATTTCTGTTTGGAAAAGACCCTTTGGATCATCAAGTCCTACTGCCATCCCCACTGTACAAGGTTCACCCTAAACCATATCCTCAAGCACCACATCTAAATATCCTTTAGACACACCCAGTGCTGGTGACTCCACCACCTCCCTGGGCAGCTCATTCCAATGCCTGACCACTCTTGATGGGAAAAAAAAGTCTTCCTAATGTCCAGTCCAATCCTCCCCTGATGCAGCTTGAGGCTGTTCCCTCTTGGTCTATCACTAATGACCTGGAAGAAGAGACCAGCACCAATCGCTCCACAAGGTCCTTTCAGGTAGCTGTAGACAGCAATGAGGTCTGCCCTCAGCCTGCTCTGTTTCACACTAACCATCCCCAGCTCCCTCAGTCACTCCTCATTAGATTTATCCTCCAGGCTCTTCCCCAGCTTCTTTGCTCTTCTCTGCACTGGCTTCAGCACCTCCACATCCCTCTTGTAATGAGGTACCCAAAACTGAACACAACACTCGAGGTGTGGCCTCACCAGAGCGGAGTCCAAAGGCACAATCACCTCCCTGCTCCTTCTGAGCACAACATTTCTGATCTCAGCCAGGATGCCATTGCTTTTCTTGGCTACCTGGGCATACCTTACATGTGTTAGTTTGAAAGAGGCTTAACTCAGCAAACAGACCTTTCAGCAGCAGCAGCTGATCTCAAAAGAGTTGTTCCAGCAGCGTTTTCACTGAGGCTCCTCACTGGAGCTGAAGCAACACAGTCTGTTGCTCATCGTTTTGACCTGTTCCTGTTCCATCACTAGATTGACTTCTGTACATTGACAAATTGTCTTTCAAACTACAAAGTTAATTTAATCCCTGGCCTATGTTAATACTTTTGGCAATTGATTTCGTTCCACAGTTTGTCAAAAATGAAAACTTTCCCCCTTGATTCATACACTCCTTATCAGGGCTTAAATAGTGACAAATAACAACAGCCAGAGGTGTGCTGGGCTATAGCAAGAGAAGTGTGGCCAGCAGGGCAAAAAAAGGGGATTCTGCCCTTTTACTCTGCTCTCCTCAGTGCTATTTAGCATCTTCGTCAGTGATATGGACAGAGGAATCAGTGCACCCTCAGCAAGTGTGCAGATGGCACCAAGCTGTGTGGCACAGTCGACTTGCTAGAGGGTAGGAATCCATCCAGAGGGACCTGGACAGGCTGCACAGCTGTGCCCAGGCCAACCTCATCACATTCAACAAGGCCAAGTGTAAGGTCCTGCACCTGGGTGGGTACAATCCCAAGCACAGCTCCAGGCTGGGTGGGGAATGGCTGAGAGCAGCCCTGAGGAACAGGCCCTGGGGGTCTGGGCTGATGAAAAGCTCAACAGGAGCCTGCAGTGTGAATGCAGCCCAGACAGCAACCCTGTGCTGGGCTGCAGCAAGAGCAGTGTGGGCAGCAGGGCAAGGGAGGGGATTCTGCCCCTTGGCTCTGCTCTCCTCAGACCCCACCTGCAGTCCTGGGTGCAGTTCTGGAGCCCCCAACACAAGCAGGACATGGAAGTGTTGGAGCCAGTCCAGAGGAGGCCACCAAGATGCTGAGAGGGCTGCAGCAGCTCTGCTCTGAGGACAGGCTGAGAGAGTTTGGGCTCTGCAGCCTGGGGAAGAGAATCATAGAATCATAGAATCATAGAATCATAGAATGGTTTAGGTTGGAAGGGACCTCAAGGATCATCCAGCTCCATAGGCAGGGACAGGGGGTTGGAGCTGGATGATCCTTGAGGTCCCTTCCAACCTAAACCATTCTATGATTCTATGATTCTCTTCCCCAGGCTGCAGAGCCCAAACTCTCTCAGCCTGTCTTCAGACAGAGAAGGCTTTGAGGAGACCTTGGAGTGGCCTTCCAGTATCTGAAGGGGGCTACAGGAGGGCTGGGGAGGGACTATTGACAAGGTCTTGTAATGACAGGATGAGGAGGAATGGGTTTAAGCTGGCAGAGGGGAGATTGAAACTGGATGTCAGGACGAAGTTGTTTGCAGCGAGGGTGGTGAGACACTGGCACAGGTTGCCCAGGGAGGTTGTGAGGCACAGAATCACCCAATGGGATCGAACATTGTGTCTCCTTGTTCTGTTGCTGCTTGCCTGGCAGAAGTGACCAACCCCACCTGGCTACAGCCTCCCCACAGTTATAGACAGCAATGAGGTCTTCCCTGAGCCTCCTCTTCTGCAGGCTGCACACCGCCAGTTCCCTCAGCCTCTCCTCACAGGGCTATGCTCCAGGCCCCTCACCAGCTTCATTGCCCTTCTCTGGACACCTTCCAGTGCCTCAATATCTCTCTCGAACTGAGGAGCCCAGAACTGGACAGAGTAGTTCATGACCATCAAGGAGTCCATGATCTTTCCGGATTAGCTAGCAGGTAATGCTTGCTTACAACTATCACGAGCAGGCTGTAAGTGCATACAAAAGCAAACTATATCTTGGGTGCCTGAGACCTTTCTCTCCTTCCTGAAGCTGATTAAATAGTGCAAATGCATCCAGCCATAATAAGCACCTGCGTGGTGAGGCTGCCAGGAGCAGACACATTCATCACCGTCGCTGGGGACTGTTGGGTCAGGCAGATGTGTCGCCTGAGCCTGATACAGTGGCAGTCTTGTGACAGATTTAACAAGATTAGATGACCTCTGAAAAAAAGCTTTGCACAGTGTCCCAGATAATGCTATGCAAATTGACAGGTAGCACAGACAAAAAAGCTTAATAATTACTCCATCTCCCTTTTAAAACATTTCTTGTCCCTTCTGGAGGCCAAGGTAGGTTAATTTATGGAGTCCAAAAGTGTCCATAACACACAGGGTGGCCATTTCTCAGAAAGTGAGTGGAGAAACACCCCCCCCCCCCCCAAGCAGTTGAAATTAGGAAGAGTGATCAGTGCAGATTACCTTAACAATCTTCTCCTCAAATGGCATGGAATTTCAGTTCAACTTTGGACCAGCTCCAAGAGAACCAGCACTCAGAGTTAATATGACCCTGCTGGGCTGGAAAATTGATTTTAAAAGGACCAAAAAAATACCCAACAAAGCAATGAAAAGTAAATGGCTCCAGCACTGATACACTCTTACAGTGACAGATGTATGATGGATGAATTTGGTGACACAGAATCACAGAATCAGTCAGGGTTGGAAGGGACCACAAGGAGCAGCCAGTTCCAACCCCCCTGCCATGCCCAGGGACACCCTACCCTAGAGCAGGCTGCACACAGCCTCAGCCAGCCTGGCCTTAAACACCTCCAGCCATGGGGCCTCAACCACCTCCCTGGGCAACCCATTCCAGCCTCTCACCACTCTCATGCTCAACAACTTCCTCCTCACCTCCAGCCTGAACCTCCCCACCTCCAGCTTTGCTCCATTCCCTCCAGTTCTGTCACTCCCTGACAGTCTAAAAAAGTTCCTCCCCAGCTTTTTTGTAGCCCCCTTCAGATCCTGGAAGGCCACAAGAAGGTCACCTGGGAGCCTCCTCTTCTGCAGCCTGCACAGCCCCAACTCTTTCAGTCTGTGCTCACAGCAGAGCTGCTGCAGCCCTCTCAGCATCCTCCTGGCCCTGCTCTGGACACACTCCAGCATCTCCACATCCCTCTTGTAATGGGGGCTCCAGAACTGGATGCAGTACTCCAGGTGGGGTCTCAGCAGAGCAGAGTAGAGGAGGAGAATCACCTCCCTCCACCTGCTGGCCAAACTTGTCCTGCTGCAGCCCAGGCTCTGCTTGGCTTTCTGGGCTGCAAGTGCACACTGCTGGCTCCTGTTGAGCTTCTCGTCCACCAGCACCCTCAAGTCCCTGTTCTCAGGGCTGCTCTCCAGCCACTCACTGCCCAGCCTGGATTTGTGCTTGGGATTACCTTGACCCAGATGCAGGACCCTGCACTTGGTATCACAGAATCGTCAGGGTTCAAGAGGATCATTCAGTTCCAACCCCACTGCCAGGGGCAGGGACACCTCACATTAGATCAGGTCACAGAGAGCCACATCCAGGCTGGCCTTCAAAATACCTAGCGATGAGGTGGGGCAGCCTGTGCCACTCTCTCACCTGACTCATGCTGAATAACTTCTTCCTAACATCTAATGTAAATCTGCCCTCCTCTAGCTTGGATCCATTTCCCCCATCCTATCACTACCTGACACCCTTAAAAGTCCCTCCCCATCTTTCCTGGAGCCCATTTCAGCTACTGTAAGGCCACAATAAGCCAATTGATGCAAGGATCTGTTTAAAAATAGAAGGCCTACCCTCTTCTCTGTACACCACCACACAGGTGGTGGTGTGCTTGGTGGTTTTATTTACTGTGTTAGGACACATCAGCTGTGCTTTAATGCCAGAGGCAGCCTGTTGCATGCTTTTATTCCACAGATACTCTTTTGCCACAGATCCTGCTTCTTTGAGATCAGTGGAAGGCAAGAGCTGCCTTCTGTTTGAGCTCTCCCTGTATCTGTAACACAATGGTTCATTTCCAAACCTGCATTTTACTTATGCCAAGGAAAGAGATCATTTACAAACTGGGCTTTCTCTCACAGAATCCCAGAATTTCTTAGATGGGCAAAGCCCTTCAAGCTGATGGAGTCCAATCATTAGTTTCACACTGACAAGTCCTTGACTAAACCACATCCCTCAGCACAACATCTCAGCACTGTGAATGGCTATGGTTGGAAAGGACCTCCAGCATCATCCAGTCCAACCTTCATCCCAGCAGCCTTCATCACCAGACCATAGCCTCAAGCATCACATCCACTCTCCTCTTAAACACCTCCAGGGATGGTGACTCCACCACCTCCCTGGGCAGCCCATTCCAATGCCAATCACTCTCTCTGGCATCAACTTTCTCCTGGCATCCAGCTTAGACATTCCCTGGCACAACTGTGTCCCCTTGCTCTGTTGCTGGTTGCCTGGCAGAAGAGATCAACCCCCACCTGGCTGTCATTAGTAATTCAGGAGACCAGCTCCAGCCTCACTACAATCTCCTTTTAGGTAGCTGTAGAGGGCAGTAAGGTCCCCTCTCAGCCTACTCTTCTCCAGACTAAACACCCCCAGCTCCCTCAGCTGCTCCTCACAGGCCATGTTTGCCAGACCTCTCCCCAGCCTCGTTGCCCTTCTCTGCACCGCTCCAGCACCTCAGGGTCCCTCCTGTCCTGTGGTGACCAAACCTGGACACAGTACTTGAGGTATGGTCTCCTGAGTGCTGAGCACACAGGGGCATGTCCTGCTGCTGACACCATTTCACCTGTGCAAACAGAAAAATGCCTGGTAGCATTAATTTGGGGCTGAAATTCAAATCAGCTTCTGCTGTCTGAAGTTTCAGTGCTTTCAGGAAAGAAGATGCTCTTCAGTTCAGTAGCCACTGCAAGCTTTGCAACTCTTCTTCCCATTCCCTTTTATTCCCTGGATTAGATATCAATGCATAGGAATTTCACCAAAAAGATTACCCGAGGGAAATTAGGTCTCTAAGTCCATTTGAACACCAGAGTTCAAACACCCTCTCTACTGAGCAAACAAGGGCAGTAATGAATATCAATCAAGGCTGTCCTCATTACAGCCTGGCACCTGAGAGTGCACAGCTTTAATCCACAAGATGTTGGCTTTGTAGTTCTGTGGGGGTTTCTTTTCAAGCCTGAAAGAGGCCAGCACATGTAAATTATCATTACAATAGATATAGGCTCCTTGAGATTCCTTTTCCTGCAAGCTAAATATTAGTGTTTTTCTTTGATGCACAATGGGAAGCATTTCAGTCTGGGCTTTGAAAAAGACAATTTTACTGTTCTCTCACCATTCAGGTGCAGATGTTAACTGTAGTCTCCCAGCAGTTGTGGTTTATAGCAGGATATTCTCCAGGATCATAGAATTAGCCCAAATCATCTCAAATATCTGTTATTTAGCCCACTTGCATGTTTAGAATCTTGTAAATCACAGAGTCACAGACTGTTAGGGGTTGGAAGGGACCTCACAAGCTCAACCAGTCCAACTCCCCTGCCAAAGCAGGATCACCTGGAACAGGTCACACAGGAATGCATCCAGGCAGGACTTCATTATCTCCAGAGAGAGAGACTCCACAACCCCCCTGGGTAGCCTGTTCCAGGGTTCTGTCACCCTCACAGGGGGAAAAAATCCTCCTCACACTTCCATGAAGCTTCCTATGCCTCAGTTTCCACCCAGTGCCCCTTGTCTGTCAGTGGACATCACCCATCAGGGCCTGGCTTCAGCCTCCTGGTACTCTCCCTGCACATCTTTGTCAACATGAATGAGGTCACTTCTCAGGCTCCTCCTCTGGAGCAGCACAGCCTCAGCTCCCTCAGGCTCTCCTCCTCAGGAAGATGTTCCATTGTCTTCATCACTTTAATGGCTCTGCACTGGACTCACTAAAGCAGTTCCCTGAGGTCCTTCTTGAACTGAAGGGCCCAGAACTGGACACGATATACCAGATGTGGCCTCAGCAGGGCAGAATAGAAGGGTAGGAGAACCTACTCACCACAGCCCTTTTAATCCAGCCCAGAATGGCATTAGGCTTGGCCAAGAACTTACCTGCACAGAAGTACATTTGTACACAAAATGTAGTTACTTCTTTGTGCATCTTCTTGCTAAAGCATGCAGATACTTAAAGTCTATGTAGATGTTAATGAAATCTAAAGCAATTAGACAAAATTGGGGATGAAACAATCCCTAGAAGACAATTAACTAAGGGACATAAATGCCTGTTTTCACCAGAAGTAGATGAAGATTTGGCAAACATGCAAGTGAGGTGCTTACTTTCTAACCATTCTGTGTCCTGAGCTTTGCTGGATCTCATTTCCAAATGACCACCTTAGCATGCACTCAGTATCTCTTTACTCATGATCTGGACCAGGAGATTGAATCCAGCATCAGTAAGTTTGTCCGTAACACCAAGCTAGGAGCAGCTGTGGAGCTGTTGGAGGGTAGGAGAGCCCTGCAGAGGGACCTGGACAGGCTGGATGGGTGGGCAGAGGCCAATGGGATTAGATTGAACAAGGCCAAGTGCAGGGTTCTGCACTTTGGCCACAACAACCCCAAGCAGCACTGCAGGCTGGGGACAGAGTGGCTGAGAGCAGCCAGGCAGATAGAGGGAGCTGGGGGTGCTGGGAGAGAGGAGCTGAAGCTGAGGCAGCAGTGCCCAGGTGGGCAGCAGAGCCAATGGCATCCTGGGCTGGCTCAGGAGCAGTGTGGGCAGCAGGACAAGGGAGGTTCTTCTGCCCCTGGACTCAGCACTACTGAGGCCACCCCTTGAGTGCTGTGTCCAGTTCTGGGCTCCATAAGTTTAAGAGAGATGCTGAGGTGCTGGAAGGTGTCCAGAGAAGGGCAGCAAGGCTGGGGAGGGGCCTGGAGCACAGCCCTGTGATGGAGGCTGAGGGAGCTGGGGGTGTGCAGCCTGCAGAAGAGGAAGCTCAGGGCAGACCTCATTGCTGTCTGCAGCTACCTGAAAGGAGGCTGTAGCCAGGTGGGGTTGGGCTCTTCTGCCAGGCAAGCAGCAACAGAAGAAGAGGACACAGTCTGGAGTTGTGTCAGGGGAGGTCTAGGCTGGATGTTAGGAAGAAGTTGTTGTCAGAGAGAGTGATTGGCATTGGAATGGGCTGCCCAGGGAGGTGGTGGAATTTCTGTGCCTGGAGGTGTTGAAGCCAAGCCTGGCTGGGGCACTTAGTGCCATGGTCTGGTTGCTTGGCCAGGGCTGGGTGCTAGGTTGGGCTGGATGAGCTTGGAAGTCTCTTCCAATCTGCTTGATTCTATGATTGTACTACATACAAATTATCATCACCTCCTCTTTTGCATTGTGGCAAAGAACAAGGATGCCTCTGTGGAGCCCTCTCCTTCACAGAAGTACAGACAACCCTGCTTTTCAGGCAGCAGTTAGCCTTCTCTGGGTTTGCTCTTACCAAACTCACATCTTCCTCAGTTACCTGTGCAACTCAACTTCCATGTGATCATAGAATCACAGAATCATAGATCATCCAGTCCAAGTCTCTTCCAACCTGGTTGATTCTATGATTCTATGATTCTAGAGTTTGTTATGGCTTGTAAGCATGTACAAGTGGTGTACAGATATGGAGGGGAAAATTCAAACCAGGAAAATCAAAGCCCAAATGAGTTTTTGTAGTTTGATGCATAAACTGATCTGCAGTGAAGCTGAGGGCAGGTGTACAGTTGAATTGTTAGCATATGGCCAGCTGGACCTTTTGACTTCATTGTGCATATTAAATATTCATGCTCATGAATTAGTTTCAAACAGATGTGTTTGTAGCACAAGGGAGTGCAGGAAAATCTGACTGTGAGAGCCTCAAATGCCTGTTTCCAAGACCAAAATGAAACATTAATGACTTTTGAAAGCAGGCTGTACTCAACACAAAGTCATAGGATCATAGAATCAAGCAGGTTGGAAGAGAGCTCCAAGCTCAGCCAGTCCAACCTAGCACCCAGCCCTGGCCAATCAACCAGACCATGGCACTAAGTGCCTCATTCAGTCTCTTCCTGAACACTTCCAGGGACTCCACCACCTCCCTGGGCAGCCCATTCCAATGCCAATCACTCTCTCTGCCAACAACTTCCTCCTAACGTCCAGCCTAGACCTCCCCTGGCACAACTTGAGGCTGTGTCCCCTTCTTCTGTTGCTGCTTGCCTGGCAGAAGAGCTCAACCCCACCTGGCTACAGCCTCCCTTCAGGTAGTTGCAGACAGCAATGAGGTCTGCCCTGAGCCTCCTCTTCTGCAGGCTGCACACCTCCAGCTCCCTCAGCCTCTCCTCATAGGGTTTGTGTTCCAGGCCCCTCACCAGCTTCATTGCCCCTCTCTGGACACCTTCCAGCACCTCAACATCTCTCTTGAATTGAGGAGCTCATGAAAATGTTTTGTAGAGTTTGAAGGCAAGGAATAATTTTGCATTTCTACTGGCTTCCTCGGACACCATCTTCAACAGAGAGTCAGAAACGTTTTCCAGACTGATAGTTCTACACTCTTTGTGACACAGACTCCTTCTGTTTGCTCCTAAGTCCTTAAGAACAATAAGAAACTTGCCTTAGCATTGTGAAATATTTTAAGGTTGGAAGCTGATTAGGCTGGCTAATGCAGCTTCCAGTATCTGAGGGGAGCCTACAAGCTGGGGAGGCACTTTTTAAGGTGTCAGGTAGTGAAAGAATTGGGGAGGCAGATTTAGATTAGACATCAGGAAGAAGTTTTCAGCATGAGGGTGGTGAGAGACTGGCACAGGTTGCCCAGGGAAGTGGTGGAAGCTGCATCCCTGGGTGTTTTAAAGGCCAGGCTGAACGTGGCTCTGAGCAACCTCATCTAGTTCAGTGTGTCCCTGCCCTTGTCTAGGAGGTTGGAACTGGCTGGTCTTTGAGGTTCCTTCCAATCCTGACAATTCTGTGGCAATTATTTTAACACATTAAATTATGATAGTTAGAATCATAGAATCAGGCAGGTTGGAAGAGACTTCCAAGCTCATCCAGCCCAACCTAGCACCCAGCCCTGGCCAAGCAACCAGACCATGGCACTAAGTGCCCCAGCCAGGCTTGGCTTCAACACCTCCAGGGATGGTGACTCCACCACCTCCCTGGGCGGCCCATTCCAATGCCCATCACTCTCTCTGCCAACAACTTCCTCCTAACATCCAGCCTAGACCTGCCCTGGCACAACTTGAGACTGTGTCCCCTTCTTCTGTTGCTGCTTGCCTGGCAGAAGAGCCCAACCTCACCTGGCTGCAGCCTCCCTTCACTTACATAAACTATACTCTTTTGCTTGTGATCTGTTTGTTTGTGGTTGTCTTGGTTGTTGTTCTTACTTTCTTCGTGGCTGCTTTTATTTCCTGTTTCCTTGCATCTTCAGCAGTTGTCTGTGCAAAACCCAAATCACTCCTAGAATCATAGCATTAGTCAGGGTTGGAAGGGACCACAAGGATCATCTAGTTCCAACCCACCATGGGCATGGACCCCCTACCCTAGATCAGGCTGGCCGGAGATGTTTGCATTCATCTGGCTTGACTCCACGCACAGGGGTGAAAGGAGCAACTCAAAGGCTGCCTGTTTCCAGCCTATTAATGCCTAGAAAGACCACCAGCAATTTCATGCAGACATAGAAGACAAAGATGACATTAGGGAACTGACCCTACTATGGGCAACTCTGGACAGCCAGGTCACTGCATTGTTTAAAAGGTAACCTATGCAGTGTTCTTTGCCAGATTCTTTAGTGTTTTTCTCTCTTAAACTTCTCTTCCTTCTCTTTCCTTCTTGCTGCCAGGCAATTTTTATATAGATGCCTTTTTAGGTACAGATAAGGCAGGATCTTGCCTCTGTGTTTCATCTTCTGACAAGTCCATCACTTAACATAGAGGCTGGAGCTTGCATTTTACATCAAACTCTTCTCTGTGTCAAATCCTCTCCTGCTGCTGGGGAATGTAAGCAAATAGGGGGGTAGGTAATCACCACCTCAGGTGCTGTGTCCTGTCTTTATCTCACTCATTGCTCAGAATGCCATTTGTTCTACCAGGAATTAAACTGGCAGCATCCCCAACAAGATCCTGTGGTCCTGTGATCTCCAACAAGCCTTTTTGATGTGAAGTAATCTTTAACCAGCTGGGGCTGGAGAGCCTGAGGAATTGAGTTGTTCCCAGGATGGTGTTTCTAAACAATATGCTTCACAGGCTCACAGGATGTCAGGGGTTGGAAGGGACCCAAAGTGATCACCTAATCCAACCCCCCTGCTAGAGCAGGACCACACAATCTATCACAGATCATAGAGGAACACATCCAGACAGGCCTTGAAAGGCTCCAGAGAAGGAGACTCCACAACCTCTCTGGGCAGCCTGTGCCAGGGCTCTGGGACCCTGATTGTAAAGACATTCCCCCTTGGGCTTCCCTCCTGTGCTTCATATTGACTTACTGCCAAATGTGGTAGCTCTGGGCTCTGGCCATGTGCCTCAGTGTTTGAGTAAACCTTCAATCCTCCTTTTAGAGTTAGGTGATAAATCTCTATTCACAGATCAGATCTCTATTTTAATGATAAATCAAGTCCTTTGAGTGCAATTTACAGCTTCCTCCATGAGTACTCCTTCAGCTGATTAAAAATGAACAGAACCCAACAATCAAATCCCACTGAAACAAACATAAAAGCCTCCCAACATAACAAACCCCACCCAAACACAGCCATAATTACTAATAAGAAATGCTGAATGAAAGAATATCTCACACAAAGTGTGTTGGGACCACTTCTGCTTGACATCTTTATTGGCAGCCTTGATTCAGGCATATAGAGTGTCAGCAGTGAGACTGCAGATGGCACCGAGTTAGGTGGCAGTGTTGATTGGAATGAAGGTAGAGAGACTCTGCAGAGGGACTTGGATAGGCTTAGATCAATGAACCAACATGAATGGGATGAGTTTCCACAAGGCCAAATGCCAGGTCCTGCTCTTGGGGCACAACAACCCCAAGCAACTCTACAGGCTTGGGGCAGTGTGGCTGGAGGGCTGCTGGCAGAAAAGGACCGGGGGGGCTGTAATAGACAGGAGCTGAATGTGAGCCAGCAGTGTGCCCAGGCAGCTGAATATGAGCCAGCAGTGTGTCCAGGCAGATGGATATGAGCCAGCAGTGTGCCCAGGTGGCCAATAAGGCCAATGGCATCCTGGCTGGGAATTAAAAATGCTGTGGCCAGCCAGAGCTGGGAGATGATTGTCCCCTTGGACTTGGCTGTGGTGAGGCCACACCACAGGTTTTGTCCTCAGTTTTGGGCACTGCAATACAAGAGAGGTGTTGAGGTGCTGGAGCAGGTCCAGAGGAGGGCAGTGAAGCTGGGGAAGGGCCTGGAGAATAAATCTTATGAGAAGCAACTCAGGGAGCTGGGGATGGTTAGTGTGAAACAGAGGAGGCTGAGGGCAGACCTCATTGCTGTCTACAGCTACCTGAAGAGACATTGTGGAGAGGCTGCTGCTGGGCTCTGCTCACAGGAGACAGAACAGGGGGGAATGGCCTCAAGCTGAAGCTGGGGGGGTTTAGCTTAGACGTTAGGAGAAGTTTTTCCCGGAGAGTATTCAGGGACTGGAATGAGCTGCCCAGGGAGGTGGTGGAGTCACCCACCCTGGGTGTGTTTCAGGGTGGTTTGGATGCAGTGCATGGGGCTATGGTTTAAGGTGAATCTTGTAGAGCAGGGTTCTAGGTTGGACTTGGTGATCCAGAGGGGCTTTGCCAGCCTGCATGTTTCTGTGATGCTGTGTTTCTGTGAAACTGTGATTTATTCTGGCAATCACATGCTGAATCCAAGCAAATAATGGAGATGAGATGGGGGAATGCCTCTGGTCCTAAATCTGTTCTGGTCATCTGACATTGACAGTCAATACATAGATGCTTGTGTAGGTCAGAGCAAACTATTGTGTTAGTAACAGAGCATAGAAATGCAATAGAAAGATGTCATAGAAACCAGAAGAGCTCAGAAACTTACGTTGTGTGGCCACGTTGTGTCCCAGGTGTGATGAGGGCAATGCATTAAATCTGCTCACACTTGAGCTGAGAAGAGCTGACATGCTGCCTGGGTGTCCTCCAAGGAGAAACCTTAGCTTATTTTCTGTGTTCTTCTAGAATGATCAGAGAATGGTAGAATGGTTTAGGTTGGAAAGGACCTCAAAGCTCAGCCAGTTACACCTCTCCTGCCGTAGGCAGGGACACCTCCCACTAGAGCAGGACACTCAAGGCTTCATCCAGCCTGGCCTTGAACACCTCCAGGGAGGTTGTGGAGCACAGAAGCACCCAATGTGATCAAAGACATGATCACAACCTCCGTGGGCAACCTGTGCCAGTGTCTCACCACCCTCACTACAAAGAACCCTTTCCTAACATCCACTTTCAGTCTCTTCTCTGCCAGTTCAAACCCATTCCTCCTCATCCTGGCATTACAAGACCTTGTCTATAGTCCCTCCCCAGCCCTCCTCTAGCCCCCTTCAGATACTGGAAATCCACTCCAATGTGTCCTCAAAGCTTCCTCCCTAGGCTGCAGAGCTCAGCTTCTTGTAGCCTGTCCTCAGAGCAGAGCTGCTGCAGCCCTCTGAACATCTTGGTGGCCTTCTCTGGACTGGCTCCAACACTTCCATGTCCTGCTTATGCTGGGGGCTCCAGAACTGCATCCAGGATTCCAGGTGTGGTCTGAGGAGAGCAGAGCCAAGGGGCAGAATCCCCTCTCTTGCCCTGCTGCCCACACTGCTCTTGCTGCAGCCCAGCACAGGGTTGCTGTCTGGGCTGCACTCCCACTGCAGGCTCCTGTTGAGCTTTTCATCAGCCCAGACCCCCAGGGCCTTTTCCTCAGGGCTGCTCTCAGCCATTCCCCATCCAGCCTGGAGTTTTGCTTAGGATTGTGCCCACCCAGGTGCAGGACCTTGCACTTGGCCTTGTGAATGTCCTGAGGTTGGCCTGGGCCCACCTCTGCAGCCTGTCCAGTTCCTTCTCACTGGATTAGCACTCACTGGATAAGGAATTGGCTGGGTGGTGGCATGCAGAGAGTGGTGATCAATGGCACAATGTCCACCTGGCGACCGGTGCCAAGTGGTGTTCCTCAGGGGTCAGTGCTGGGACCAGTGCTCTGTAACATCTTTGTCAGTGATATGGACAGAGGAATTGAGTGCACCCTCAGCAAGTTTGCAGATGACACCAAGCTGTGTGGCACAGGTGACTTGCTGGAGGGCAGGGATGCCATCCAGAGGGACCT
>WAAF01003007.1:8678-84228 GCA_013400475.1 Tricholaema leucomelas | reverse complement strand
GTTTAAGGCCAGGCTGGATGAGGCCTTGAGCAGCCTGCTCTAGTGGGAGGTGTCCCTGCCTATGGCAGGGGGTTGGAGCTGGATGATCCTTGAGGTCCCTTCCAACCTAAACCATTCTATGATTCTATGAATCTGCTAATTAAAACTGAATTAATTTCTGTGCATAGTTTTGGGAGTGGGTTTCAGGAAAATGAAATAGTTCTATTTTTACATATATTCCTGACTCAGCCACGTTAATTCCCTGCCTCCACCACCTACCATCACTGAAAGATAAATGGCAGATACATTCTGTCATCCTCTTGGTGTTTCAACTGCTAACAAGGGTTTTAATGCCTTGCCTTAATGATACTGAAGTAGCCATTCTGTATCTGTTTCACTTTATGTAGCCAGNTTAATTCCCTGCCTCCACCACCTACCATCACTGAAAGATAAATGGCAGATACATTCTGTCATCCTCTTGGTGTTTCAACTGCTAACAAGGGTTTTAATGCCTTGCCTTAATGATACTGAAGTAGCCATTCTGTATCTGTTTCACTTTATGTAGCCAGTGCTTAGCTAGTGGAAATGGAGAAAAGGCTGCTGAGAGAATTGATAAGGCAAATAATGCTCTTCCTGTAACTGCAGTAAATCTAGTCCCTGTAACTCCTGTGCCTTCAAAAGACACCAGAAGGGAGAAAAAAAGCTTTGTCCTTTTGAACAATTAACAGTTTCAATGACTGTACTCTGATTTAACTTTTTTAAAGCCTCTAATGGAATAAGTGGCCCACAGGACAAGACAGGTTATTCTGCCCCTGTGCTCAGCACTGCTCAGTCCACACCTTGAGTGTTGTGCCAGGTTCTGCACTTTGGCCATAACAACCCCAAGCAGTGCTACAGGCTGGGAACAGAGTGGCTGAGAGCAGCCAGGAAGAAAGGGACCTGGGGGTGCTGGTAGAGAGGAGCTGAAGATGAGGCAGCAGAGTGCCCAGGTGGGCAGGAGAGCCAGTGGCATCCTGGGCTGGCTCAGGAGCAGTGTGGGCAGCAGGACAAGGGAGGTTATTCTTCCCCTGCACTCAGCACTGGTCAGGCCACACCTTGAGTGCTGTGTCCAGTTCTGGGCTCCTCAATTCAAGAGAGATGTTGAGGTGCTGGAAAGTGACCAGAGAAGGGCAGCAAGGCTGGTGAGGGGCCTGGAGCACAGCCCTGTGAGGAGAGGCTGAGGGAGCTGGGGGTGTGCAGCCTGCAGAAGAAGAGGCTCAGGGCAGACCTCATTGCTGTCTACAACTCCCTGCAGGGAGGCTGTAGCCAGGTGGGGTTGGGCTCTTCTGCCAGGCAGGCAGTAACAGAAGAAGGGGACACAGTCTCAAGTTGTGGCAGGGCAGGTCTAGGCTGGATGTTAGGAGGAAGTTGTTGGCAGAGAGAGTGATTGGCATTGGAATGGGCTGCCCAGGGAGGTGGTGGAGTCACTGTCCCTGGAGGTGTTGAAGCAAAGTCTGGATGTCACGTGCCGTGATCTGGTTGATTGGTTACTGCCATGATCTGGTTGATTGGACAGGGCTGGGTGCTAGGTTGGACTGGATGATCTTGGAAGTCTCTTCCAACCTGCTTGATTCTATGATTCTAAGTGAATTTGATGCTTTTAAACCTGGGTTTTTTTTTTAGTGTTGGACTACGATGCAATATTTGTCACTGGAAGAAGAATGAGAGGAGTATTCTTCTGTTAGTAAAAGCTGGTTTTGTTTGGTTGGTGGTTTGGAGGCTTTTTTCTTTCCACTTCCAGTTGCTGACAAACTCTACTTCAGAACTTGCAGAACCTGTACATGCAATGCTGCATGCATCAGGAATTTACCATATCTTAGGCAGAGATATTAGGGGAGAAATATTTGTCCCAGTGGTGGTTTCCACTGCTCCAAATTAGCCTGATAGCCTCGTTTCTAGGTTTGGGTTTTTTTTTTAAGCTAGTTGCAACTAATGAATGTGGCCTGACAGAGAGACACATGGCAGTGCTGGTTGACAGCCAGCTGGACATGAGCCAGCAGTGTGCCCAGCTGGCATGGAAGGACAGTGGCAGCTTGACTTGTACCAGGAGCAGTGTGGCCAGCAGCAACAGGGCTGTCATTCTGCCCTGCACTGGCACTGGGCAGGCTTCACCTGGAGCACTGTGTGCAGCTCTGAGCCCACACTGCAAGAGAGAGATTGAGGGGCTGGAGCAGGGCCAGAGGAGAGCAACGAGACTGGGGAGGGGGCTGGAGGGGAAGGCTGCTGAGGAGAGGCTGAGGGAGCTGAGGGTGTGCAGCCTGGAGGAGAGGAGACATGGGGGGACCTTAGTGCACTCTGCAACTGCCTGAAGGGAAGCTGTAGTAAGGTGGGGGTCAGGCTCTGCTCCCAGGATACTTGTGACAGGATAAGAGAACATGGCCTGAAACCATGCCAGGGGAGGTTAGGTTGGATGTTAGGAAGCAGTTCCTGCTGGAAAGGGGAATTAGACACTGAAATGGGCTGCCCAGGGAGGTGGTGAAGTCACTGTCCCTGGAGGTGTTTAAGGCAAGCTTGAATGTGGCACTCAGTGCCATGATCTGGTCGATGAGGTGGTGTTAAGTCATAAGTTGGACTTGATGATCTCGGAGGTCTATTGAGGCTCTATCATAGCCTCAATAAGTTTATGATTCTGTGAGCTGTTTGTAAACTCCATAATTTTTGTTGTCTCTCTCTTTAATTTAAACTGCCTACTAAAATATTCTGCCATTCCTATGGTTTCCTCATGTTTGTTCTGCATCTTTCTGTTGCACTTATGTTGGTCTCAAAGAAAAGGCCAAGCTTAAAACCTGACTTGAATATTTAAATAGGCCTTCAAAGAGGGCTTCAACAAATCCTAACCATCCCATGACAGCATTTATATGGATAGTCTTGATACCCAAAATAGCTCTGAGAAGGGGAAAGGATCATTACTTTGCCAAGAGCTCTTGCTGGTTATTTGTTTTGTAGGCTGTGGGTCTAGTGGGGGTAAAAGAGCCATGACAGCAGAAATAAGCTACAGCAATGAACATTAGAAATATTTGAAAGCTGGGCCCAAGGAGATCTGAAAGTTGAGAATGAGGAAAAAAAAAAACAACCTAGCAGGCCTTATTTTTAGGTTCTG
Organism: Tricholaema leucomelas; assembly: GCA_013400475.1. Lineage (NCBI taxonomy): Eukaryota > Metazoa > Chordata > Aves > Piciformes > Lybiidae > Tricholaema lacrymosa > Tricholaema leucomelas. The sequence continues at coordinate 81,110 of WAAF01003007.1, read as the reverse complement.
GAAGAATACAACATGTAGTACTTTACAAGCAAGATTTCATTGTGTTTGTGCACCTGAATATAGCTTCTGTAATAAAGAAAGCGTGTACTGATTAGACTGCTGTGGGCTGGGTTCATTAAAGGCATTAGCTTGTGTTTGGGCAGATGTGTTTATGTAATTATATGAGTGCCATCTCTATAAATCTATTCCCACACAGAAGGCTCTGTCAGCCTCATCTTCAGACTGCCAGACAGCATAGCACACCAACACAACCTGTAAGGAAGGTGGGGAGGAACAAGAATGACTGCTAGGATTATCCTTATGGCTGTGCAGTGCACACAGAATCGTAGAATCAAGCAGGTTGGAAGAGACCTCCAAGCTCAGCCAGTCCAACCTAGCACCCAGCCCTGGCCAATCAACCAGACCATGGCACTAAGTGCCCCAGCCAGGCTTTGCTTCAACACCTCCAGGGATGGCAATTCCACCACCTCCCTGGGCAGCCCATTCCAATGCCAATCACTCTCTTACCAGTTCTTTCCTGTGTTCCTCACTCTATATTGGACTCATTTATCACGTCTTTTAATTACAAATTACTTTCTCCGTGCCTTATGTGTCAGCTTTGAATCTCTTTCTGTTGTTTGATGCATTTTTATGATTATAAAATCATAGACTGGTTTAGGTGGGAAGCGACCTCAAAGATCATCCAGTTCCAATCCCCTGCCATAGGCAGGGACACCAATCACTGGAGCAGCTCGCTCAAGACCACATCCAGCCTGTCCTTGAACACTTCCAGGGAGGTTGTGGAGCACAGAATCACCCAGTATTTGATCACATTGGGTGATTCTGTGCTCCACAAACCACAGCTTCCCTGGGCAACCTGTGCCAGTGTTTCACCACCCTCACTGTCAAGACCCCTTTCCTAACACCCAGTGTCAGTCTCCCCTCTGACAGTTTAAACCCATTCCTCCTGGTGCTGTCATTACAAGATCTTATCAATAGTCCCTCCCCAGCCTTCCAGTAGGTCCCCTTCAGATACTGGAAGGCCACTCCAAGGTCTCCTTGAAGCCTTCTCTTCTCCAGGCTGCAGAGCCTCAACTCTGTCAGCCTGTCCTCAGAGCTGCAGCCCTCTGAGCATTTTCATGGCCCTCCTCCAACAACTCTCTCCAACAGTTCCATGTCCTTGTTGTGTTGGGGGCTCCAGAACTGTACACAGGACTGCAGGTGGGGTCTGAGGAAAGCCAGAGCCAAGGGGCAGAATCCCCTTCCTTGCCCTGCTGCCCACACTGCTCTTGCTGCAGCCCAGCACAGTGTTGTTATCTGGGCTGCACTCACACTGCAGGCTCCTGTTGAACCATGAATATGGCCATGAATTTCTGATTATCACAGAAGGCTCCAGATTGGAGAAGATCATAGAATCATAGAATCAACCAGGTTGGAAGAGACCTCCAAGCTAGCAACCAGCCCTACCCAGTCAACTAGACCATGGATCCTCAGGTCTACCAAGTCAACCTGACACCCCTACTCTTCAGCGTTCATCCTAAACCATATCCCCCAGCACCACATCCAAATGACCTTTAAACACATCCAGGGTGGATGATTCCACCACCTCCTTCGAAAGCCAATTCCAATGCCTGACCACTCCTTCCCTGAAAACATTCTTCCTAATATCCAGTCTACAACTAAAGCTATATTCAGCCACGTGATGCATCCTGCCAAATGCCATTTCCCATAGTCTGTGAGCTTACAGACTTTGGAGCTTGCTTACTTCTATGTGAGACAGGACTGCAGATGGAATTCCCAAAGGAAGCCTCTTGTGAATTGTAGTGTTTTGCAAATGTCAGTGCGTTATGTTGATCGTCTTTTGTTGTCAGTTTGTGTTTGTTTACATAGAATTCCCCTCTGATTTTAGCACAGACCGAGAGGATGGAATCATTGTTTGTGATAATGGTGACATATGGATGGTTTAACATCAGTTGATGAAGTGCAGGAGAGCTGAGCTGGGTGTATAGGTCCTTTACGATGGTAAGTGCTGTGTTGCAGCTCAGCGTGGTGTACTCAGCTCTGGCCAGGCCATACCTAGAGTAATGTGTTCAGTGTGGGGTACCTAGGTTGGATGAGGCCTTGAATGACCTGTTCTAGTGGGAGATGTCCCTGCCTTTGGTAGGGGGTTGGAACTGGATGAGCTTTGGGGTCCCTTCCAACCTAAACCATTCTATGATTCTGTTGTTCTACCTATGCCCAGGTGGCTAAAAGCAATGGCATCCTGGCTGAGATCAGAAATGCTGTGCTCAGCAGGAGCAGGGAGGTGATTGTGCCCTTGTACTCTGCTCTGGTGAGGCCACACCTCGAGTGTTGTGTCCAGTTCTGGGCACTTCACTACAAAGAGAGATGTGGAGGTGCTGGAGCCAGCGCAAAGGAGGGCAAGGAAGCTGGGGAAGGGCCTGGAGAATACATCTGATAAGGAATGACTGAAGGAGCTGGAGATGGTTACTTTGAAGAAGAGGAGGCTGAGGGCAAACCTCATGGCTGCCTACAGCTACCTAAAAGGATCTTGTGGAGAGATTGGTGTTGCTCTCTTCTCACAGTTCATAAGCCATAGAACAAGAGGGAACAGCCTCAAGCTGCCACAGGGTGGGTTTAGACTGGACATTAGGAAACATTTTTGCCCAGCAAGAGTGGTCAGGCACTGGAACGAGCTGCCCAAGGAGGTGGTGGAGGCACCAGCCATGGATGTGTTTAAAAGTAGTTTGGATGTGGTGCTTGAGGATATGGTTTAAGGGTGAACTTTGCAGAGTAAGGATAATGGTTGGTGATCCTGGGGCTCTTTTCTGTGGTTCTGTGGTGATGACTCAAAAGTCACTTAATCCAAATACCAATCCTCCTTCCTTGTTCCTTCATTTCTCCTTTTCTTTTCAAACCCTGTGGTTTGCATTCTCAGGAGCTTATCTTTGCCAGAGGAGCACAGCAATAGCCATCAATTGAAGGATTGCTCCCTCCTGGCTTATCTAATAAAATGCCTTTTTTTTTGCCTGGAAATGTCACATATAAATAAAGGCCAAAGATCATTTGGCATCTCTGCCAGACCCCCTCCATCATGCTGCGCTTACTGTCACAAGACATTTACTTTCATAAGAGAGCAGCTGTGCCAAATGTTCCTAATGAAAATCAAGCACCAGTCAAAACTGCTTTGGCTTTGCCTGCAAAGACTCCAATTTGGGCCAGGATCAGAAAAAGCTTGCAGATAAGCAGCAGAAGTCAGTAGCTCCTATTGCTCCTGGGCTTTCCATGGAGTGGGCTGCTTTCTCTAGAGTTATGGGGCCGTGAGGATGCTCAGAGGGCTGCAGCAGCTCTGCTGTGAGCACAGACTGAAAGAGTTGGGGCTGTGCAATCTGGAGAACAGGAGGCTCCCAGGTGACCTTCTTGTGGCCTTCCAGGATCTGAAGTGGGCTACAAAAAAGCTGGGGAGGGACTTTTCAGGATTTCAGGGAGTGACAGGACTGGGGGGAATGGAGCAAAGCTGGAGGTGGGGAGAGTCAGAGTGAAGATGAGGAGGAAGTTGTTGAGCATGAGAGTGGTGAGAGGCTGGCATGGGTTGCCCAGGGAGGTGGTTGAGGCCCCATGGCTGGAGGTGTTTAAGGCCAGACTGGCTGAGGCTGTGGGCAGCCTGCTCTAGGGTAGGGTGTCCCTGGGCATGGCAGGGGGGTTGGAACTGGCTAATCCCTGTGGTTCCTTCCAACCCTGACTGATTCTGCGAGGAAACATGTCCAGAGAAGGGCAACAAAGATCATGAGGGGCCTGGAGCTCAGCCCTGTGAAGAGAGGCTGAGGGAGCTGGGGGTGTGCAGCCTGCAGAAGAGGAGGCTCAGGGCAGAGCTCATTGCTGTCTACAGCTACCTGAAAGGAGCTTGTAGCCAGGTGGGGTTGGTCTCTTCTCCCAGACAAGCAGCAACAGAACAAGGACACACAGTCTGAAGTTGTGTCAGGGGAGGTCTAGGCTGGATGTTAGGAGGAAGTTGTTGTCAGAGAGAGTCATTGGTATTGGAATGGGCTGCCCAGGGAGGTGGTGGAATTTATGTGCCTGGAGGTGTGAAAGACAAGCGTGGATAAGGCACTTAGTGCCATGGTCTGCTTGACCAGATTATCTTTTATATCTCCATACTTCTTTCTCTGCAGGAAACACTGAAAAAAAAATTGTTCTTAGCGTTTGAAGATTTCACCTGTATTGTTTGTTTTTCAGCCTAGTGGACCTAAAAACAAGTCAGTGTAGGACATCGTTTGAGGAGGAGTTTTCTGACTCTGAGGGTGACAGAACACTGGAACAGGATGCACAGGGAGGGTTGTGGAGTCTCCCTCTCTGGAGACATGCAAAACCCGCCTGGACACGGTCCTGTGTGATCTGGTATAGGTGATCCTGCTTTGGCAGGGAGGTTGGACTAGATGATCTTTCGAGGTCCCTTCCAGCCCCTAACACTCTGTGATTCTGTGATTCTGTGACTGGATAGGGCTGGGTGCCAGGTTGGACTGTCTGAGCTTGGAGTTCTATTCCAACCTGCTTGATTCTATGATTTATCTTTTTTATTTTAAAGCATGGTGTGAAAGAATTTATTGTATGGCTCAAATCTAGTCTGTTTTCCTGCACATTCTGTAGCACATGAAAATACATGTTATCTGGGCTGGCATGGGTAGATGTGTCACTGATGGTTCCTTTCTCTGACCCTCCTACTTACATGCAGGCTTCATGTCATGATGGCAGATGAACAATATGTTCTTTAGTATAACTGTATATTTTCTCTACCTAATTCTTCTTGCTCTTTCCAGGTCTCCAATTCCTTTCTCCCCTTGATTAGTAACCATGGTGCTTGTAATGTGCAGCAATTATAGATTGGAATGTACCAGCACAGAGTAATTTATGCAAAAGTAATTACTTAAATGACTCTTCATTATATTGCAATCAAATTCTAGATGCTCTGGTATAGATGTTACACATCCAATCTCAGCATGCTACTTAAAGTCTTTGAGTCCAATTCTAGGGTGATGTAAATCAGTGCAGCTCATTTGCACAGCTTTTTGAGTGCTTTGAGAAGAGCTGTACAGTGCAAAGTGATTTAGAGCCAGGAAAGAAAAGAAACTGAACTAAAAACTGACACAGGAAGGGAGATCTGAGTGAGACTAAAGCGTTCTGGGACAACGGTCTCAACAGTCCGACAACGACGACGATAATATTCTTTCTTCTCTGGAGGTCCTTGGAGATCGTTTTCTGCATTGTTACCTTAGCCACTGAGTTAGCCACAAAGCAGTGAGCAGTGCTGATGTCAATTTAAACTGCAGCTGGGATTTTCTTGCTGTTTGGGGAGGGAGAAGGGATTGCTGGCTGGCCGAAGACTTTAGCAATGTGGCAGTCCCAGTGTAGCTCTGGATTCTTTAGGCAAATCTGGCAGCAGCTCAGTTGGAGGGCTGCGTTGTGAGATGTGTAACAGAGGCTTCAAAATGTGGTGATGAAATGAGCGTGTCTACATCATATTGCAGGGCAGTGACAAGTGTTCGTGGAGACAGTTGCTTTAATTCAAAGGATTATAATTGATTATGCTCTCAGTAATGTGGAAACTCAACCTCATTTCCTGTGCAGTTCAGAGGGAAGTCTAAAAAGGCCTGAATCTTCTGATGATGCACAGGAAGATTATTATCCACTTCGAAGTCTTTCTGCAGGCACTGTTTCTGCCTCTTAGGCTGCATAGCTACGTTTGCTGTGGGTTGAGTGAGTGCAAAGAGAACTCCTTCTGCTGATTGCAGTTTTCATTCTATTCAGAGCCTGCACAGAATTATCAGGGTAGGAAAGGACCTCAAGTATGTCCACATCCCTCTTGCAACAGGGGCTTCAGAACTGGATGCAGTACTGCAGGTGGGGTCTCGGCAGAGCAGAGTAGAGGGGGAGAATCACCTCCCTGGTCCTGCTGGCCACACTTCTCCTGCTGCAGCCCAGGCTCTGCTTGGCTTTCTGGACTGCAAGTGCACACTGCTGGCTCCTGTTGAGCTTCTTGTCCACCAGCACCCCCAAGTCCCTGTTCTCAGGGCTGCTCTCCAGCCACTCACTGCCCAGCCTGGATTTGTGCTTGGCATTGCCTCGCCCTAGGTGCAGGACCCTGCACTTGGTATCACAAAATTGTCAGGGTTGGAAGAGACTTCGAGGATCATTCAGTTCCAACCCCACTGCCAGGGGCTGGGACATCTCACATTAAATCAGGTCACAGAGCCACATCCAGGCTGGCTATCAAAACACCCAGGGATGAAGCTTCCAGCACCTCCCTGGGCAACCTGTGCCAGTCTCTCGCCATATTCACAGTGAACATCTTCCTAACGTCTAATCTCAATCTACTCTCCTCTAGCTTGGATCTGTTCCCCCCAGTCTTGTCACTACCTGACACCCTAAATAGTCCATCCCCACCATTCTTGCAGTCCCCTTCAGATAGTGGAAGGTCACAATAAGACAATTGATGCAAGAATCAGTTTAAAAATAGAAGGAGAAGAGGAGGCTCAGGGCAGACCACATTGCTGTCTACAACTACCTGAAGGGAGGTTGTAGCCAGATGGGGTTGGGCTCTTCTCCCAGGCAACCAGCAACAGAAAAGGGGGACACAGTCTCACGTTGTGCCAGGAGAGGTATAGGCTGGATGTTAGGAGCAAACTCTTGCCAGAGAGTGATTTGCATTGGAATGGGCTGCCCGGGGAGGTGATGGAGTCACCCCTCACCAGCTTTGTTGCCCTTCTCTGACACCTTCCAGCATTTCAACATATCTCTTGAATTGAGTGGCTCAGAACTGGTCATAGTACTCAAGGTGTGGCCTGACCAGTGTTGAGTACAGGGCAAGAATAACCTCCCTTGTCCTGCTAGCCACCAAAAGCCATTGTGATGCAGCACATAATTCAGCTTGCAACTCCAAGCCCAGTTAAGCTGCTCTGGGCCTTATCTCCTCCACAGGAGATAAGAACCTGCTTGTCCTTCCCAGGAGGAGAGAGAAAGGAAAAAAATGAATAATTCTTACAACCTGATCTAGAGTAGGCTGTTCCTGATGATGGCAGGGTGGTTGGAACTAGCTGATACTTGGGGTCCCTTCCAACTCTGACTGATTCTATGATTCTATGAATTTGCCTTTTCAACCAGTTTTATAGGAAGACAGGACTTACGAGTATGAAATACAAAGCTCACCCTTTCTGGTACACCTCCTGTAGCCCTCAAGCCTCTGCAGGCCACTAACTTTGTGGTTCTTAATGGTATCCCCCAGCTTCAAACTGCCACACAGAGTAAAATGCTAAAAAAAGCAGCAGCAGAAGCCAGCAATCAAACAATTTCCTCCATCCAAGCATGCAGCAACCAGCCCAATGGAAAAATCAGCTCCCCAAGGTCGCAAAATGGAAGCAGCCACCACAAACAGGAAGCCTCTCTTGTTAACTTCAAGTCTCATAATACTGTGCTCCAGCTGGCACTTTGATTTTGGTGTGTTACCACACAGCAGATTCAGCTCAATCCATGACAGTGACTTGAAAAGTGCTGGTTTTGTTGTTGGTTTTGCAATGCACAGTAATGCAATTCCATACTCTACAAGGTGAGGCTTTTCCAGAGAAAGGACCATCTGTTTGTTGATGATTCTGGACACATTTAGCTCATTTTACAACATTTGGAAAGGTAGTGCATAGCCAAGGCAAAGATGTTCATTTCTCCTGCAGAGTGTTTCGGTTTGGAGGAGGTTCTTCTGCCCCTGTACTTGGCACTGGTCAGGCCACACCTTGAGTACTGTGTCCAGTTCTCAGCCCCTCAATTCAAGAGAGATGTTGAGGTACTGGAAGGTGTCCAGAGAAGGGCAGCAAGGCTGGGGAGGGTCCTGGAGCACAGCCCTGTGAGGAGAGGCTGAGGGAGCTGGGGGTGTGCAGCCTGCAGAAGAGGAGGCTCAGAGCAGAGCTCGTTGCTGTCTACAACTCCCTGAAGGGAGGCTGTAGCCAGGTGGGGTTGGGCTCTTGTCCCAGACAAGCAGCAACAGAAGAAGGACACACAGTCTCAAGTTGTGGCAGGGGAGGTCTAGGCTGGATGTTAGGAGGAAGTTGTTGTCAGAGAGAGTGATTGGCATTGGAATGGGCTGCCCAGGGAGGTGGTGGAGTCTCTGTCCCTGGAGGTGTTGAAGCAAAGCCTGGATGAGGCACTTAGTGCCATGGTCTGGTTGATTGGCCAGGGCTGGGTGCTAGGTTGGACTGGCTGAGCTTGGAGGTCTCTTCCAACCTGGTTGATTCTATAATTCTGTGATTCGAAGCTGAAGCTCTGTTTGTAGCATGGTCAAATGGAATGGGCTGCCCAGGGAGGTGGTGGAGTCGCTGTCCCTGGAGCTGTTCAAGGCAAGATTGGGCGTGGCACTTGGTGCCATGGTCTGGCCTTGAGCTCTATGGTAAAGGGTTGGACTTGATGATCTGTGAGGTCTCTTCCAACCCTGATGATGCTGTGATACTGTGAAATTTGTGTGTTTGTGTATATATATATATTACTGTGTGTGTATGTGTGCATATATATGTGTCTATATATACACAATATACTTATAAGTAGTTACATTTAGGTACAAAGCAGAAATAATACAGAAATCCAAACTCCCTCCTGGACAAAAAAACTGCACAGAAGGGCCCAAGGTTACCCCTCCCCTTTTCTCCCTCTCTATCTCAGACATATAAAGAATAACAAAAGGAAACAAAACTTAAAAGCCAGCAAATCTTACCTATTAGTTGTTAGCTAAGATGAGAGCAGTGATATTAGAGCAGATGAAAGGAGAAGTTAAAGGCAGCAGTGTCACAGACCAGAGCGATTAGATCCAGCAACACACAGCAGATGGATTAGTCCAGCAACACAGAGCAAAGTGAGGCAAAGACTGCTTGTATTTTGACTTTTTATCCTTCTCAGCAAACCAATGGATGGTATAGTTATCATCATTATTTTCTTTTCACAACCAATGATATAATGTCTTTCTCTAAAATATTCCAGTCAGCCTCAAACCAGCACAGGTAGCTAAATGAAAGCTAACATGGAGTTATCTACAAGAGATGTTTGTTCTCTTGCAAATGCAGCTAGTGAGAAGTGATGACTCAGGAAAGCAGACCCCAGTGGCTAAGTTGTGGCTGTTGGCCATTTCTTTCCTTAATAGACATCATCAAACCTCTTCCCACTCCCTTTCATTGCCAGTTTTGCTAAAAGGAGCAAATCCTTTGAGGGAAGAGAAAAAAAAAAAGCAAACCAAGAACAACTTTAAAAGAGGGTAGATTTTGGTTGTTTTGAAACTTGAAATGAATTGAAAATGCATAAAACATGAAAATCAGTGCTTTAAAATGTGTGCCTGGGGTCAGGCTAGTGAGTATGGAAAAAAAAAAAGGCATACATTCAGCTTTAATTGGATGCCAGCTGAGCCCAAAGGTAAAGGGGCAGAATGGGGGCAGAAAATAGTGCAGGTTTGTTAAAGAAGACAGAAAAAAATATAGGAACTTTATAGTCTTTGTTTTTGGATAGAGGCTCAGAGGTTTTTTGAGGGTCCTGCCCTTCTTTTTTCTGTGATGCTGGTAAATGGGTCAGATTGCTGTAGATTTTTCATTGAACTAGGGAAATATTTTACCTTAGTTCCAGTTCTGTTGCTTTAGGTCTGTTTTCATATGCTCAAGGGAGTGTATGGAGTGGTGTTTGAGATCTTCTGTGTGGCCATTAATGACAGACGTGACAAAGGTGCTTAAGTATATATTATGCTATTATTATTAAGCTAATATATATAGAACCAGTGACCTTTTAGTCGTGGCAAAATGCACAAGCACCTACATTTAAATCCACAAAGCTATCCGTCATTAGGAGGAAAATCACCTCCAGTACTGTGTGCAGCTCTGGGGCCCTCACTTCGAGAAAGATATTGAGGTGATGGAGAGGATGCAGAGGAGAGTAATGAGATTGGGAGGGGAAAGCTGATGGGGAGAGGCTGAGGGAGCTGGGGGTGTGCAGCTTGGAGGAAAGGAGACTCAGGGAGGACCTTATCACACTCTGCAATTACCTGAAGGGAAGCTGTACTCAGGTGGGGGACAGGCTCTGCTCCCGGGCAACACCTGCCAAGACGAGAGGGCATGGCCCAAAACTGTGTCAGGGAGGGTTAGGTTGGATGTTAGGAAGCAGTTCCTGATAGAAAGGGGAATTAGACACTGGAATGGGCTGCCCAGGGAGGTGGTGGAGTCACTGTCTCTGGAGGTGTTTAAGGCAAGCTTGAATGTGGCACTTAGTGCCATGATCTGGTCGATGAGGTGGTGTTAGGTAATAGGCTGGACCTGACGATCTCAGAAGTTTATTCCAACTTCAGTAGTTATGTGATTCTGTGAATGGACTTCCCAAGGAGGTGGTGGAGTCACCATCCCTGGATGTATTTAATGAAAGCTTGGCTGTGGCACTTAGTGGTCTGGTGGATGTGGTGGTGTTAGGTTGTAGGCTGGACCTGATGATCTCAGAGGTCTTTTCCAGCCTCAAAAATTCTGTTGGTCAACTTTGTGATTTTGATGATTCTCTGTCTAATTTAAAATTGACTTTCTGAACTCTTTGTTTCAATCTTGACAAGGAAGACACCAGTTTTGGTCAAGTGTATAACTGTAACTTGTACTGGAGCCGTCAGGAGTTTCTTTTAGTTACTTATGGAAAGTGTCTGTCATATTAATTGACTCCGGATCACTCTTGCCTAACAAAGATGTTGAGGTGCTGGAAGGTGACCAGAGAAGGGTGACAAAGCTGGTGAAAGGGCTGGAACTCAAACCCTATGAAGAGAGGCTGAGGGGGCTGGGGTTGTTTAGCCTGGAGAAGAGGAGGGTCGGAGCAGACCTCATTGCTCTCTACAACTACCTGAAGGGAGGCTGTAGCTAAGTGGGGGTTGGTCTCTTCTCCAAGGCAACTAGCAATAGAACATGGGGACACAGTCTCAGGTTGTGCTGGGGGAAGTATAGGCTGGATGTTAGGAGGAAGTTGTTGCCAGAGAGAGTGATTGGCATTGGAATGGGCTGCCCAGGGAGGTGGTGGAGTCTCTGTCCCTGGAGGTGTTGAAGCAAAGCCTGGCTGGGGCACTTAAAGCCATGGTCTAGATGACTGGCTAGGGCTGGGTGCTAGGTTGGACTGGCTGATCTTGGAGGTCTCTTCCAACCTGGTTGATTCTTCTATGAAAGAGGGAGTGAATATTTCATGAAGTAATGCCCAGAGTCTGGGCGAGGATGAGAATCAAAACCCCAACAGCATGACCTCCGCTGTACTGCATTGTGTCAATTTAATGGTTAAGATTAGAAGCCACCATACTTGACATTGAGGTGCTGGAGCGGTGCAGAGAAGGGCAACAAGGCTGGGGAGAGGTCTGGCAAACATGGCCTGTGAGGAGCGGCTGAGGGAGCTGGGGGTCTGGAGAAGAGGAGGCTGAGAGGAGACCTTATTGCCCTCTACAACTACCTAAAAGGAGGTTGCAGTGAGGCTGGAGCTGGTCTCTTCTCTCAAATTACTAATGACAGGACAAGAGGAAATGTCCTCAAGTTGCATCAGGGCAGGTTTAGGTTGGCTGTTGGGAGGAAGTTCTTTGCTGAGCAGGTGGTCAGGCACTGGAACAGGCTGCCCAGGGAGGTGGTGGAGTCACCATCCCTGGAGGTGTTTAAGAGGAGAGTGGATGTGGTGCTTGAGGCTATGGTCTGGTGATGAAGGCTGCTGGGATGAAGGTTGGACTGGATGATGCTGGAGGTCCTTTCCAACCATAGTGATTCACAGTGCTGAGATGTTGTGCTGAGGGATTTGGTTTAGTCAAGGACTTGTCAGTGTGAAACTAATGATTAGACTCTATGAGCTTGAAGGGCTTTTCCCACCTAAGAAATGTTGTGATTCTGTGATTCTGAATTAAAAAGAACAATGAATTTCCATTCTTTTTTTACACCTGAGAAGGAGACACCACCTCTTGAGCTCTCGTTAGGTTGAATATTGTAGGAAGCAATACTTCTGTAAGTGGCATTTGGGTACTTTTCCACACTGGCAAGAACAGCTATCTGAAATCTATCACCAAAACTGCTTAATTTAATAATTATATGCAATTAAGGAAAATGGTATCCAGCTTTAACAACCTCCCAAACACAGTTCTCCCAAATTACCATCTTGGTGTTTCTTTGTTTCAGTTCACAAACTGGCAAACTGACTAAAGGAATACGTTGCACTAATATTAGAAACCAATTGAGCACTCTCAGTGATTTCACATTAAACAAAATAGATTTGATTAACTACCAAATTGTAAGACTTAGGCCACGATTTACATGGATCCATTGATTTGGACAGAATAAACATCTAAACTGTTAGATCTGTCCTATAGTTGTTTGCTTTAGAGGTTGTATAGATATAGCAATTATTGGCATTGGAATGGGCTGCCCAGGGAGGTGGTGGAGTCACCATGCCTGGAGGTGTTGAAGCAAAGCCTGGATGAGGCACTTAGTGCCATGGTCTGGTTGATTGGCCAGGGCTGGGTGCTAGGTTGGGCTGGCTGAGCTTGGAGGTCTCTTCCAACCTGCTTGATTCTATGTATTTCTTATTTATTAAATAGCTTTTGTTAGGTACTTTCACACAAGACTTTTAATAAGAAATAGCCTTGAAAAGATCTCCTGGGTTCAAGTTTTGGGTCACATTCCACAGATATTAAACTGATGTTGAAGTGTTAAGATTTCTGTTAAGAGATTCTGTGAGCCGCTTCATGTCATGGCTGCAGAAAGTATTCCTCATTTTGTCCATGAAGCTGTGTCCCGTCTCCTGAGCTATCAAAAAATAAGATCTGATGTTCCAGAGCTGTTTGGACATTGCTTCCAGACCATAATATTTTCTGGTCTGCTGACAAACAGACTTTCTGGGGTAGGGCCAAGGTAGGCAGAATGTGGCAAGGCTGTTAGTAGCTCCTGAAGAGCCAAGTAATAGTTGTCTTGGCACAGAAAATGAACTATTAAAGGGAGAGTGAAAAGACTGGGACTCTGGTGTGGAGAAGAAAATGCCACAATGAGGATATGACTGAGATGAACAATATCACAAAGTGTAACAGGTCTCTGTGTGCCAAAACCATAGGAAATCCATTTACAGTGTAGAAGACCTCTTCTTTTTCTTGTTGTTTTTCTTCTCTCATGGCTGTCTACAACTACCTGAAGGGAGGCTGTAGCCAGGTGGGGATTGGTCTCTTCTGCCAGGCAACCAGCAATAGAACAAGGGGACACAGTCTCAAGCTGTGCCAGAGGAAGTATAGGCTGGATGTTAGGAGGAAGTTGCTGCCAGAGAGAGTGATTGGCATTGGAATGGGCTGCCCAGGGAGGTGGTAGAGTCACCATCCCTGGAGGTGTTGAAGCAAAGCCTGGCTGGGGTACATAGTGCCATGGTCTAGTTGATTGGATAGGGCTGGGTGCTAGGTTGGACTGGCTGAGCTTGGAGGTCTCTTCCAACCTGCTTGATTCTATGATTTGATGATACTCTTTCTCTTTTCTTTAACAGTGATACTGAACTTTGTTGCCAGAGCAGAAAATGTGCACAGATGAGAGTATGAGGTTCACAGAGGATTGGTCAAACTCGATGCCAACAGGTTTAGAGCAGATGTTTGTAGTTGTGATGGTTTGAGTGTCCCCCGCCCCCCACACTTTTAGAAATTACCCAGACTAGACTCAGTCGGCTCTGGAAATTTGAATGAAGCTTATATTTACAGCTGGCACAATGTACAAGCAGATAGTTACAGTAGATACAGTTATAGACAGAAATATACAAGGTAAAAAAGGTAATACAAACACAATTCCCCTCCCAGAAACCTGAGTCCCCAGGAGGGGCTCTCAACCACCCCTCACCTTCCCCCTACCCCTCTCAACCTTACCCCAGTCCTAAGGAAGAATGGAGGTTCGGCCAAAAGGGTTAAAAGCAAGGTGAAGCAGCCAAGCAAAGGAGGGTGAGGTTAGAAAGCAAGATGGAGTCCAGCCAGCAGCCACGAGCTCCCCAGCAGGCAAAGTTCCCCAGCGAGGAGAAGAAGCAAATGCCCTAATCTTTGTTTTGCCTTTCTTCTTTTGTATACATCTCAGCAAGACTGTGAGGGAAGTAGACACCATTGTTTTCATTTTACAGCCTATCATCTAGTTCTTCTCACCAAAACGTGCTAGCTAGGCTCAAACTAGCACAGTAGGGAAGCCTTTTCCGCCCAACATTGATGTATGAGTGACTGGAATTGCCTGGAAAATTAATTTACAAGTGGAAAGACTGCATATACTTGCTCCCAAACAGCTTTTCCTTCTGACACAGTGTCTCAGTTCTAGTTTAAATTTCCCAGAGACTCAAATATAGTTAATAGAACCAATAATAATTTCTAGGATGCCTTTCCCTCTCCCCCCCTTTATTCAAAGAAAGGGAATTAGATGTAGAGAGGGGAAGGTAAAACACACCCAAATAAATAGTTTCACTGCCAATTTGGAAGTTAAAAGAGCAAACTTTAACAGTAAATAAAACGTATTTGAGGTAGAGGAGTTAGAGAGATACAGGGAAGGGAAAACAAGATACAATATTTATAGAATCAAGCAGATTGGAAGAGACCTCCAAGATCATCCAGTCCAACCTAGCACCCAACCCTCTACATTTGTATGCCACTTAAACACATAACCAGGTTGATAGCAATGGGTTTTGTCCACTCTCATGTACTGATGGCCATGTGGTAAAACAAAGATCAGCAGGAACAGGAGGGTAGTGCAGTCAAGCAGGGAGGCAGGACAAGAGTGAACAAAGCAGGAAGTTCCTCTCTTTTTATAGGGGTCTAGGCAGGAATTGGGAGTGGGTTAATCACTACACCTGGAGTAAGGCTCATACCCATCCCCCGGGGAAGAGTCAGGAGGACCTGGGGTCAGGGTTAAGACCACTCCTCCAGGAGGCTTAACCCTTTACACACAGTCAGAGAAGCAGAATAGGTTACGCTGCTGGAGCAGGCACAGAGAAATGTGACTCAGTTGGGGACGGGCTGGAGAATGAGGCTGTGAGGAGCAGCTGAGGGAGCTGGGGCTGCTTAGTCTGTAAAGGAGGAGCTGAGGGGAGACCTCATTGCTCTGCAGCTACCTGCCAGGAGGGTGTAGAGAGGTAAGTACTGGGCTCTGCTCACAAGCGACTCATGTTAGAAGGAGAGGGAATGGCCTCAAGCTGTGCCAGGGCAGGTTTAGGCTGGGCATTAGGAAACATTTTTTCATGGAAAGGGTTGTGAGGCACTGGAAGAGGCTGCCAGGGAGGTGGTGGAGTCATCATTCCTGGAGGTGTATAAGAGCCATCTGTATCTGGTGCTTGAGGACATGGTGTAGGGACAGGCTTGGTGGAGTGAGTGGAATGACTGCACTTGATGAGCTCAGAGCTCCTTTCTGGCTTGCATACGGGGCAGAGCTATTGTAGATCAAAAGAACAGCCCCAGCAGGATATTTCTTATGCTGTTAAGTAAATCAACATGTTTAAAAGTGCAGTAGATCTGCTGAATTTGAAACAATTTGTTTGGGCTGTTTGCCTGTCTCATGATTTTCTTTTGCAATCATCACTTTTAGCATCACTTTTAACATCAGCTTTCAAGCATACAGCAATTGCAAAATCTCCAGAGGGCTTAGTTTATTTTCACACTTCCCCCCATACTACTTGTTGCCCTTTGTATGTGTGCTAATTTGAAGCTAGCTAGAATGTTTTGGTGAGAAGGATTAGATCACAGGCTGTGAAAACAGTGGTGATGCCTCCTTCACTCATAGGCTTGCTGGGACATATAAGAACAAGAGTAAAAACATAGATAAGGGAGCTCAAGCACAGCCTGAGCTCTGAGCTGCATTTCTCTCTAACTTCACCCTCCTTCTCTGATTAATCCACTTGCTTCCTAACTCCCCTGGCCGACCTCCATTCTTCCTTGGGGCACAAGGCAACGTCTGGCATAAGGTGGGGGAGTGGGAGAAGGTAGAAGGCTGATTGGAAGCCCCTCCTGGGGACTCAGGTTTCTGGGAGGGCTGTTGTGTTTCTGTGTTACCTTTTACCTTGTCTATTTCTGTATCTCACTGTATATACTGTAACTACCTGCTTGTATACTGTGCTAAGCTGTAAATGTAAGCTTCATTCAAGTTTCCAGAGCCAACTGAGTCTAGTCTGGGTGATTTCCAAAGTGGGGGGGGGGGGAGTGGAACACTCAAACTATAAACAGTATGTTTACCCACGTTTAACCTAGTGACATATAGACATATATATTGCATCTACATACATCTGATTCTTGCACAATCCTGAATCCCTTGATTTTGAGGTGAACTCCATGTAGTGTAATTCCAGGCAGATTGTAAGAAGTGTTGCCTGCTGCTGACCCAACTGTGGAGCACTCTAAGGGGTTGTTGCTTACCAGCCTAGCTATGAAAACTGCCTGGAGAAGCTTAGGAGAACAACCAAACCACATCTATTTAATGATGGATGATGATGGAGACTACAACCTCTCTGGGCAGGCTGTTTCAGGGCTCTGTCACTCTCATAGTGAAAAAGCTTTTCCTTATGTTTACATGGAACCTCTTATGTGCCATCTTGCACCCATTGTCCCTTGTCTGGAGATGGGTAGATTCACTCTGGATGTTAGGAAGAAGTTCTTTGCCGTTAGAGTTGTGAGAGCCTGGAATGGATTGCCCAGGAAAGTGGTGGAAGCCTCATCCCTGGAGGTGTTTAAGGCCAGGCTGGATGTGGCTCTAAACAGCCTGATCTAGTGTGATGTGTCCCTGCCCATGGCAGGTGAGTTGAAACTGGGTGATCCTTGTGGTCCCTTCCATCCCTGACTGATTCTGTGATGCTATGATTAAATTAAAATAGCCTCCCACTAAAACACGTGGAAGAGCTTTTGCTTCCTGCAGTTCTGTGTGGTAGTGAATACATCCAGAGAAACTGTGATCTGCTTACAAATACTTTCCTAAAGAGATGAATAATACTCATTTGCTCTGAGTTATTCACTCTGACCACAGACTGGGTTATATCCCTTATAACTGTGAATAAAAACTAGTCATAGATCCTAAAGGCAGAGCTTTCTGGAGAGGTTTTTTGGGCTTCATAAATCTTCCTATAGACTTCAGCTCTCAACATACCTTCCCTGACAAGCTAGAAAGCTTTGACAATAGTCAGAACTTACTAAGGGCATAGTTGCTGGTGAATGGCAAGGCATTTCTCTTGGCATTCAAAGTATACATTGTACATCAACCTGAATGTTTTAATTGTTATGTAGAATTTAACAGAGAGTTAAATCCCTCCTGTCAGTTTCTAGAAAGCTTACCAGTGTTTATTCATTCAGCTCTGGTAGCTGTGAACACCTTCTTTGCCTCTCCGCAGAGTCCTGCTGTTATACTCAGGTTACAAGACCATAATTCTTATGGCATTCATCAGCTACATTTTGAGTAAATGTTTGTTGCTATAACACAAAATGGCCTGGAAAAAAAAATAAATGAAGTCAAGCAGTAGAAATAGAGACATTTCAAGTGCTTTAAATATCAATGTCTTTATTGATGATCTGGACCAGGGCATGGAGTCCAGCATCATAAGTTTGCAGATGATACCAAGCTAGGAGCAGCTGTGGAGCTGTTGGAGGGTAGGAGAGCCTTGCAGAGGGACCTGGCCAGGCTGGATGGGTGGGCAGAGGCCAATGGGAGGAGATTGAACAAGGCCAAGTGCAGGATTTGACACTTAGTCCACAACAACCTCAGGCAGCACTACAGGCTGGGGACAGAGTGGCTGAGAGCAGCCAGGCAGAGAGGGAGCTGGGGGTGCAGGGAGAGAGGAGCTGAAGATGACACAGCAGTGTGCCCAGGTGGGCAGCAGAACCAATGGCATCCTGGGCTGGCTCAGGAGCAGTGTGGCCAGCAGGACAAGGGAGGTTCTTCTGCCCCTGTGCTCAGCACTGCTCAGGCCACCCCTTGAGTGCTGTGTCCAGTTCTGGGCTCCTCAATTCCAGAGAGATGTTGAGGTGCTGGAAGGTGTCCAGAGAAGGGCAGCAAGGCTGGGGAGGGGCCTGGAGCACAGCCCTGTGAGGAGAGGCTGAGGGAGCTGGGGGTGTGCAGCCTGCGGAAGAGGAGGCTCAGGGCAGACCTCATTGCTGTCTACAGCTACCTGAAGGGAGGTTGCAGGCAGGTGAGGTTGGTGTCTTCTGCCAGGCAAGCAGCAACAGAAGAAGAGGACACAGTTGTGGCAGGAGAGGTCTAGGCTGGATGTTAGGAGGAAGTTCTTTTCAGAGAGAGTGATTGGATTGGCATCTTCGATCATGTTGGGTGATTCTGTGCTCCACAACCTCCCTAGATAACCTGTGCCAATGTCTCACCACCCTCACTGGGAGGTTGTGGACCACCTCCGTGGATGTTGTGGAGCACAGCATCACTAAATGAGATCAAAGATCACACTCCATGGAGGTTGTGGAGCACAGAATCACCCAATGGGGTCAAAGATCACACTCCATGGAGGTTGTGGAACACAGCATCAAAGATCCCATTGTGTGATGCTGTGCTCCACAACCTCCATGGGCAACCTGTGCCAGTGTCTCACCACCTTCATTGCAAAGAGCTTCTTCCTAACGTCCAGTTTCAATCTCCTCTCTGCCAGTTTAAACCCATTCCTCCTGGTCTTGTCATTACAAGATCTTGTAAGTAGTCCTTCCCAGCCCTCCTGTAGTCCCCTTCAGATACTTGAAGTCCACTCCAAGGTCTCCTCGAAGCCTTCTCTTCTCCAGGCTGCAGAGCCCCAACTCTCTCAGCCTGTCCTCAGAGCAGAGCTGCTGCAGCCCTCTGAACATTGATAGACGCAGCAGAGAGTGACTCTGCCATGTCTTCTTAGAGATCATGATGCCATAAAGAGCACTCACTCAGAGGCTATTCAGCATTTCCAGGCTGTTCAAATATGTAGATGAGCAAAGACAACGAGTTCTCTGGGTGCCTTCAGCAGGTAATAAAACTGGCAGTTGTGTTGTTACTGCAGGTCTTACTTTGTCCAAAGGAGCTTTTGTCTCACAAGGAGCTGCCCTGGCTCGTTCTGTAGGTCCTGTGGGTGACTCAGCTCTAATTGGATTTGCAAAATAGTGATGGAGGTGACAGAGAACCCATCAAGGACTCACCTGCTCTCCTAGACAGCTACAGAGAGATAACAATGAAATGTTGTTGGCTTAGGTGCCTTTCTGTTTATCTTGAAGATGCTTTTCAGCACTTATCAATTTTATGGCAGCTGCAGGCTTTTTTTCCTGCTCTTTGTCAGGCCTCCTTCATATGCACTATGTTTTCTCATTGGAGAGCTGTGTCATTTTTCCCAAAGCTGAGTTATGTGTCTCCTAGCCCTAATAAAAGCCTTGTCTCTTTTCATTGCCACTTGCCTCCAGGGCAGGGCCTTCTGGCATAATGTGCAGCACAGGAGAGGAAATAATCAATAAGCTTGGATCTGAAAATGAAATGCAACATTTATTTCATGACTCAGCTCTGGGTCGCCTAAAACAGATGGCTCTGGGATGATGCTGTTGGCCTGCTCTGAAAGATTTTTGAGTCCTGGGTGACTTTCATATTGAAAATATCAATGGCTGCTAGCACAATGGCTTTGGCATCTCTTATCCCCCTTCACTGATCAAGAACTCTAAGTGAGGTACAATTACAGCAGCACTCTTGAAATGAAACGAGACTGCGGTATGCTGGGTGCGTAAAGCTCTCTCTGATGTCTGCTGACAGATACTTTTGTCTCTGTCATAGCTTGTAGGGCTGCTTCCATATGCTGCTCTGTATAGCTCAGCTTATGGAGTGGCATGGATTTGTTGGAGGGTAGGAGAGCCCTGCAGAGAGACCTGTCCAGGCTGGATGGGCGAGCAGAGGCCAATGGGATGAGATTGAACAGGGTTCTACACTTTGGCTACAACAACCAGTGTCTGAGAGCAGCTAGGCAGAGAGGGAGCTGGGGGTGCTGGTAGAGAGTAGCTGAAGCTGAGGCAGCAGTGCCCAGGTGGGCAGCAGAGCCAATGGCATCCTGGGCTGGCTCAGGAGCAGTGTGGGCAGCAGGACAAGGGAGGTTCTTCTGCCCCTGTGCTCAGCACTGCTCAGGCCACACCTTGAGTGCTGTGTCCAGTTCTGGGCTCCTTAATTCAAGAGAGATGTTGAGGTACTGGAAGGTGTCCAGAGAAGGGCAGCAAGGCTGGGGAGGGGCCTGGAACGTAAATCCTATGATTAGAGGCTGAGGGAGCTGGGGGTGTGCAGCCTGCAGAAGAGGAGGCTGAGGCAGAGCTCATTGCTGTCTACAACTGCCTGAAGGGAGGCTGTAGCCAGGTGAGGTTGGTCTCCCAGGCAAGCAGCAACAGAACAAGGGGACAGAGTCTCAAGCTGTGGCAGGAGAGGTCTAGACTGGATGTTAGGAGGAGGTTGTTGGCAGAGAGAGTGATTGGCATTGGAATGGGCTGCCCAGGGAGGTGGTGGAGTGGCTGTGCCTGGAGGTGTTGAAGCAAAGCCTGGATGAGGCACTTAGTGCCATGGTCTGGTTGTTTGGCTAGGGCTGGGTGCTAGGTTGGACTGGCTGAACTTGGAGGTCTCTTCCAACCTGCTTGATTCTGTGATTCTATATGCATCAGTATGTTCAGTGAACATTATTTGTCTGGTGGTGGCAGGCATGAGACAAAATGTGGGGTTTATCTGTATTTATATTTATCTTTTCTCTGCTCCTCTGATGATTTCTTTTGTTATTTTGGGCTAGAATTTATTAGAGTTCCATTTTTGTGTGATACAGAGTGGTATCCTTTAAGAAGGAAGAACACCTCTGCACTGATGCATAGCCAAACTGATGGTGTTCGACTACATAAAGAGATATCCCTTATCTGGGTCGAGATTTGCAACATTATTCCTGGGCATTGAGAGAGAGCAATGTTGTTATGGCAGACTTGCAGATAATCTCATTTTAAAGGTGGATGAGAGGAACAGCTTGAACACTTCAGTGAGTGAATGCTATTTGATATTCTCAACTGGTAAGAAACTGTATCCTCAAAGAGCTTTCCCTCCTATATCCATGTTTCCTACATGGTCTGAATGTTTCTTGTTCAGATGCGCTTAGCTATGATGCTGTGAGTAGAAGCAGGTGGGCACTGTGCCCTTATTAGGATACTGCCAGAGACAGCTGACAGGAATGTACTAACTGATATATGTGTGCAGGGACAGTCCAACCAGATCTGGAACTCTTCTGGAGATCTCAGCTGCTTGAAGGGAAAGGAGGGGAAGCTGTTGAATGCTGCCTATGAAAGAGCCATGGATTTGTGTTGGTGTAGATGCAGGATGGAACAGAGAGAAACAGAGATAGGTAACTTTGGAAACTACAGCCTTTATCTTGAAGCTGCTGTTGTGTTACATGGAAGAAAGTAGAAGGAAAATGTTTGAGGAGTGCCACTTAGACAGATGGATTTTGCTAGGCAGGTTTCAATGAAGTGACACCTTCAGCTGCACAGTCTTCTTAGGGAGCTGTAAGCAGAGCTCAGTGCACACACTCTGTGTATAAAGGTGACCCCACCTGGAGTCCTGTGTGCAGTCCTGGAGCCCCCAGCACAAGAAGGATATGGAAGTGTTGGAGCCAGTCCAGAGGAGGCCACCAAGATGCTGAGAGGGCTGCAGGAGCTCTGTATCACAGTATCACCAAGGTTGGAAGAGACCTCATAGATCATCAAGTCCAAGCTGTTACCACAGAGCTCAAGGCTAGACCATGGCACCAAGTGCCACGTCCAATCCTGCCTTGAACAGCTCCAGGGACGGCGACTCCACCACCTCCCTGGACAGTCCATTCCAGTAGCCAATGACTCTCTGCTATGAGGACAGGCTACAAGAGTTTGGGCTTTGCAGCCTGCAGAAGAGAAGACTTCCAGGAGACCTTATAGTGGCCTTCCAGTGTCTAAAGGGGGCTACAGGAAGGCTGTGGAGGGACTATTGACAAGGTCTTGTGATGACAGAACAGGGAGGGATGGGTTTAAAGTGCCAGAAATTGAAGCTGGATGTTAGGAAAGGGTTCATTGCAGTTAGGGTGGTGAGACACTGGCACAGGTTGCCCAGGGAGGTTGTGGAGCACAGAAGCACCTAATCTGAGCTTTGATCACATTGGGTGCTTCTGTGCTCCACAACCTCCCTGGAAGTGTTGAAGGCCAGGTTGGATGAGTCCTTGAGTGTCCTGTTCTAGTGGGAGGTGTCCCTGCCTATGGCAGGGAGTTGGAACTGGCTGAGCTTTGAGGTCCCTTCCAACCTAAACCATTCTATGATTTGGTTGACCAAGAGCTGTCTCAAAGTCTTGTTGTATGCCCAGCACAGCTCAGGAAGCAGTAATAGTTTAAATGCAGGTGGAGAATCCTTAGCTTCTTTGAAGTCAAGGTGCTTTTGTCACAGATGGTTATTATTGTCAATAAAAAAAATGGTATCAGCAATCTTTATTATACAGTGGATGCAAAGCATTTCAATCAGTCAGGTAGTGAGAACTTGTTGCATTAATACATCTCAAGGATTTGAACCAAAGCTATTGCTCAAGTTGGTTGTAAACTTTGACAGAGGCAAGGAAAGTTACTGCAATTAAGTGAAACAATCAGTGAAGGTGAAAGAGAGAAAGCTTTGAGGAGACCTTGGAGTGGCCTTCCAGGATCTGAAGGGGGCTACAGGAAGGCTGGGGAGGGACTACTGACAAGGTCTTGTGATGACAGGATGAGGAGGAATGGGTTTGAACTGGTGAAGGGGAGAGTGAAACTGGATGTTAGGAAGAAGTTCTTTGCAGTGAGGGTGGTGAGACACTGGCACAGGTTTCCCAGGGAGGTTGTGGAGCACAGAAGCACCCAATGTGGTCAAAGATCACATGGGGTGATTCTGTGCTCCACAACCTCCCTGGAGGTGTTCAGGGCCAGGTTTGATGAGACCTTGAGCAATCTGTTCTAGTGGGAGGTGTCCCTCCTTATGGCGTGGGGTTGGAACTGGATGATCCTTGAGATTCCTTCCAAGCTAAACCATTCTGTGATCCTATTCAATATGTCATAAAGCAATGGTTCCATTAATCAGTCAGTCACATTCAGGGAGCCACCAAGGTCCTCCAGTGCCATTTATTGCCAAGGACTCAGTTTCTCTGAGAGGAAAAAAAAGCTACTGTAATGGCGAGCTGGAGGAGAGAATGAGTGCATTAGCACTTGGCCAGAGAAAAAATGTGCTACTCACTGGGGATAGATATTCCTTCTAGAAGCAACCAAAAAGTTCCCCCCAAAAAAGTTAATTGCTGCTGCTTAATACCTTCTTCTTCAAAATCCAGTACCTTCAAAAAGGGTCGTTCAGGTCACATCAGGACTTGGAGGAAGAAGAGCAGGGGCTTGCATCAGGCTGATCACAGTTCAGTATGTAGGGGGGCGTCTTTTCAACAATTGCTTTGGCTCAACCAAGGCTGAGGGAGCTGGGGGTGTGCAGCCTGGAGAAGAGGAGGCTCAAGGGAGACCTCATTGCTGTCTGGTTGTAGCCAGGTGGGGTTGGTCTCTTCTGCCAGGCAAGCAGCAACAGAAGAAGGGGACAGAGTCTCAAGTTGTGCCAGGGGAGGTCTAGGCTGGATGTTAGGAGGAAGTTGTTGGCAGAGAGAGTGATTGGCATTGGAATGGGCTGCCCAGGGAGGTGGTGGAGTCACCGTCCCTGGAGGTGTTCAGGAAAAGCCTGGATGAGGCACTTAGTGCCATGGTCTGGTTGACTGGATAGGGCTGGGTGCTAGGTTGGACTGGCTGAGCTTGGAGGTCTCTTCCAATCTGGTTGATTCTGTGGTACCTAAAGTGTAGACTGGCAATGCAGACACTATGCCTTAGAGGTTTAAATGGAAATCAAGCACAAATGGGACAGAATTTGCAGTGACACAGATGTGGTATTTGTGAAAACGGTCACTCCTGAGGACTTGTAGTGAAATTAGAGAGACTTAGGCTGTAGAGTTGGGCAGAAAGAAATTGAATGGAAGTCACCAAGGCAAGTGTAGAGTCTTGCACCTGGCAAAGAACTCATGGAGCAGTATAAGTTGGGGATTGACCTGTTGGAGAGCAGTGAAGTGGATAAGGACCTGGGGGTGCTAGTGGTGGGACGTTGACCATGAGCCAGCAATGTGCTCTGATGGCCAGGAGGGGCAATGACATTCTGGGATGGATTAGAAGGGATGTGGCTAGTAGGTCGAGAGAGGTTCTCCTGCCCCTCTACTCTGCCCTGGTGAGACCACATCTTGTATATCGTGTCCAGTTCTGGGCCTCTCATGTCAAGAAGGACCTCAGGGAACTGCTTTAGAGAGTCCAGTGCAGAGTCATTAAAGTGCTGAAGACAACGGAACAACTTCCTTAGGAGGCGAGCCTGAGGGAGCTCAGGCTGCGCTGCTGGGAGAGGAGGAGCCTGAGAAGTGCCTTCATTCCTGTTGCTAAAGATGTGCAGGGTGAGTGCCAGGAGGCTGGAGCCAGGCTCTGCTGAGTGATGCCCAGTGACAAACAAGGGGCACTGGGTGGAAATTGAGGCATAGGAAGTTCTATGGAAGCATGAGGAAGAATTTTTTTCTCTGTGAGGGTGACAGAGCACTGGAAGACACTGCCCAGGGGGGTTGTGGAGTCTCCCTCTCTGGAGATATTAAAAATCTGACTGGATGCATTCCTGTGTGATCTGTTCTAGGTGATCCTGCTCTGGCAAGGGATTTGGACTGGTTGATCTTTTGAGGTTCCTTCCAACCCCTAACATTCTGTGACTCTGATTTAC
Organism: Tricholaema leucomelas; assembly: GCA_013400475.1. NCBI lineage: Eukaryota > Metazoa > Chordata > Aves > Piciformes > Lybiidae > Tricholaema lacrymosa > Tricholaema leucomelas. Next base: position 56,355 of record WAAF01003007.1, on the reverse strand, counting down.
AGGGGTATTAGTAGATAGTATTGTCCTGCCATGGTAGGGGGGTTGGACTCGATGACCTCTTTGGGTCCTTTCCAACCCCTAACATCCTGTGATCCTATGAGTGTAAGCATGAAAGTGGGCTAAATAACAGCTATTTGAGGTGATTTGGGCTAATTCTATGATCCTGCAGAATACCCTACTTATAAACCATTACTGCTGGGAAACTACAGTTAACATCTGCACCTGAATGGTGAGATGACAGTAAATTGTCTTTTTAAAGCTCAGACTGAAGTGGTCCCCATTCTGCATCGAAGAAAAACCCTAAAAATCCTAAGATCTGACTGGATGCATTCCTGTGTGATCTGTTCTAGGTGCTGCTGCTCTGGCAGAGGGCTTGGACTGGATGAGCTTTGGAGGTCGCTTCCAGCCCCTAACATTCTGTGATTCTGTGAATATATAGCAGGGATGTGTAGTTAAACACTGAGGAAACAAAAGCATCTCCCTCAAACGTTTCTTATTTACTCTAAGAGTTCATAAGACTAATTAGAGGGTTTTATTATAACCATTTAATGGTGAAATGTAAGTGCTTAATGCACAAACCTTTCTTTTGTAGGGAGGGATTTTTCTTTCAGTTTTTGCTGCTGAAACCTTTCTGTACAGGGTTAACCCTCCAGGTGGAGTGACCTTGAACCTGACCCTGGGTGGTCTTGCCCCCTCCCCAGGGGTGGGCCTGAACACCACCAGGTGATCCATGCTTAGCCCACTCCTCCTTCCTGTCTAAAGGTCTCTAAAAGCAGGGGGACTTCCTGTTCTCTCTCTCTCTGCACTCCCTGCCTACCAGCATCACCATCCTGTTCCTGCTTCTTACCATGTGGCCATCACCCACGAGGTGGACAAAGCCATTACCATCCCAAAATCTGGTTGTATTTACACACTTTGTAGTTGTTTTCCCTTCCCTATACCTTTGTAACTTCCCTACCTCAGATACCTTCTCAATTTATTGTTAAGTTTTCCTTTTAACTTCCAAATCAGAGTGAGATTATTTATTTGGGTGTACTTCCCTTTTCCTCTCTCTCTACATCTGATTTCTTTCTTTTGGGAAAGAAGGGGGAAGAGGGAAGGACACTCTATAAATTTTTATTTGGTTCTATCAAATAGATTTGAGTCTCTGGGAATTTAAATTAGAACCAAGACAGTTTCCTAAACAGGGAATGAAAAGGAAATGTTTTCCCCTTCAGCTCAGTGCTAGGTTTGCTGATAGTAATTCTATGCATCCCATAGGTCACTATTTTTGTTATCTGTAAAGAATACAGGTAGGCCTAAAAGTAGTATCTGTGTCCCTTTTCTGCTCAAAACTGTGATTGCTGACTTTTTATGAAGCAATGGACTGTCACTGATTCTCAAACATAACACTCAAACAGCCATAAACTATCTTCAGAGCTGCTCTTGAAAATAATTTAAGGGTTCTTGTGGATATAACTTCACAAGTTTGTGTCTTGGAAATCATGGGGGGGGGGAAGAAAGGAATCAGACTGTTTAACAGAATAATCAGAATAAAACAAATCATAGGTTCCACTGACATCCACTGGAGCAGCATTGGAAATGCACAGCCTCTCAGAGGCAGTTCAGCCTTGTGGGTGCACCCGTGCACAATGGTGAGTGGTATTCAGAATCTTGCACACTTCAAGGGCTTTTCCTGAAGAAAGAAAACCCAAATGAAACTAAAATTCACAAACCATAGAGATTCCAGCTGGTTGGGTTGCTCTGGCCATACTCATTGCTCTGTCCTCCTTCCTCTGTGGAGGCTTGCAGTGGTCGTAGAAATATAAGATGTGAAGCTTTAATTTCCCTCCAGCTAAAGCTCAGGGAAGCATGGGGATAAATGTACAATAGAATCATAGAATGGTTTAGGTTGGAAGGGACCTCAAAGATCATCTAGTTACAACCCTCTGCCATAGGCAGGGACACCTCCCACTAGAACAAGTCTCTTATTACATTTGATTTTGAGATTCAGAAAAACAGGCAATTTATTTCCATGATGGAAAGAACAGGTCTTTATCTGCTTAGTGGAACTCTATGAGTGCTAGATCTCTGCTCATGGTCTTAATGCAAAGGACATAATCCTTCAGACCTTGAACACCTTTTAAGTGTTTTCCAGCTTTTTGACCATGAGAACTGCCTTCTTTCATTGTCACCTTTGAATCACAGACGCGTAGAACCGTAGAATCAAGCAGGTTGGAAGAGACCTCCAAGCTCAGCCAGTCCAACCTAGCACCCAGCCCTGCCCAATCAACCAGACCATGACACTAAGTGCCCCAGTCAGGCTTTGCTTCAACACCGCCAGAAACACCGACTCCACCACCTTATTGCCCTCTACAGCTACCTAAAAGGAGGTTGCAGTGAGGCTGGAGCTGGTCTCTTCTCCCCAATTACTAATGATAGGACAAGAGGAAATGGCCTCAAGTTGCATCAGGGCAGGTTTAGGTTGGCTGTTGGGAGGAAGTTCTTTCCTGAGTCAGGAAAGTGGCACTTCCAGTGCCAGGTCAGGCACTGGAACAGGCTGCCCAGGGAGGTGGTGGAGTCACCATCCCTGGAGGTGTTTAAGAGGAGAGTGGATGTGGTGCTTGAGGCTCTGGTCTAGTGATGAAGGCTGCTGGGATGAAGGTTGGACTGGATGATGCTGGAGGTCCTTTCCAACCATAGCCATTCACAGTGCTGAGATGTTGTGCTGCGGGATTTGGTTTAGTCAGGACTTGTCAGTGGGAATCTAATGATTGGACTGGATGATCTTGAGGGGCTTTTCCAATCTGAGAAAATCTGGGATTATGGATTCTATGAAAATCTCTTAGAAGGCTTCACAGCTTCTTGGTCATTGGATGTAGCGAATTAGCAAAGTGCTCCTATGAGAAAATGCCTTGGGTGTTCTTGTGCTGTCAGTAATCTTGTGCCACTAAAAGAAAAAGCACTTCTTCAGTCATCCATCAAGCAATCAATGAACAGCCATGGGCTTGCCAATGTAGTTCTCCCAGCCTGTGCTGCTGCAGTTTGTTATTCCTCCCCAGATGCAGGACTCTGCACTTGTCCTTGTTGAACCTCATCTGGTTCCTGTGCCCAGCTCTCAGTCTGTGCAGGTCTTTCTGGATGGCATCACAGCCTTCAGCTCTATCAGCCAAGCCTCCCAGCTTGGTGTTGTCAGCAGACTTGCTGAGCAGATTCTGTCTGTCTGTGCCCTCCTCAATGGCAGTGATGGAGATGTTGAACAGGACTGGCCTCAGCACTGATCTCTGGGGACACCACTGGTCACAGCTCTCCAGCTGGACCTGGCACCATTGATCACCACCCTCTGAACTCTGTCTTGTAACCAGGTCTTAACCCACCTCACTGCCCTCTCTTCCACCCCACACTTTTCTTCCACACGGTTGCTGTCTGGGCTGCACTCCCACTGCAGGCTCATGTTGAGCTTTTCATCAGCCCAGACCCCCAGGGCCTGTTTCTCAGGGCTGCTCTCAGCCATTCCCCACCCAGCCTGAAGTCGTGCTTGGGATTGTGCCCACCCAGGTGCAGGACCTTGGACTTGGCCTTGTGAATGTCATGAGGTTGGCCTGGGCACACCTCTGCAGCCTGCCCAGGTCCCTCTGGATGGATCCTTGCCCTCTAGCAAGTCAACTGTGCCACACTCATGGTGCCATCTTCAAACTAGCTGAGGGTGCACTGATTCCTCTGTCTGTGTTCCTGACAAAAATGTTAACCAGCACTGACCCCTGAGGGAGCCTGGGCTCACCTCTCCAGGTGACTCTCAGGTCATTATGGTAGTCATAATGACTATCAAGCCACTATGTTAGATCCTGAGTTGCTGGAAAGAAAAGAATGCCATTCTAGATTGATATCCATCATTTTATTTTGGTTTTGCTGTACTTTTGCTTAAAGACATCTTTATTGACTCTTCTGGTCCTTTGTAGCCCTCCTCCTCCTCCAGATTCATTACTGTTTTCATATATTAGCATGTGAGAAAATACTTTTCTAGGGTACTCATATTTTTGAAGGGGAGAGAATAACAACTTCCTTCTGGTTATCATTTATGCCAGCATCGTGGTAAATGCTATGAAATATTCTCTGCAGTCACCAGAGAAAGAATTTGTTCCTGTCTTCAGCTCATCACAGCAGATAGCATAAAAAATGTCTTCCAAGAGCCTAGCTTATGCAATGTCAACAAGATCTTCAGATAAATGAAGATGAAGCTACCTCACCTTATCTAGCTTCTACTTCAGGCAGAGGAAAGGCAGTGAAGAATGTGCAGCTGAGCAGCATCTTAGAATCACAGAATCAGGGTTGAAAGGGACCACAGGATCATCCAGTTCTAACACCCCTGCCATGGGCAGGGACACCCTACCCTAGAGCAGGTTGCCTAGAGCCCCATCCAGCCTGGCCTTAAACACCTCCAGCCATGGGGCCTCAACCACCTCCCTGGGTGACCCATTCCAGCCTCTCACCACTCTCATGCTGAACAACTTCCTCCTCATGTGCAGCCTGAACCTACCCATCTCCAGCTTTGCTCCATTCCCCCCAGTCCTGTCACTCCCTGACAGCCTGAAAAGTCCTTCTCCAGCTTTTCTGTAGGCCTCCTTCAGATACTGAATGGCCATAATAAAGTCACCTGGGAGACTTCTCTCCTCTGAACTGAACAGCCCTAATTCTTCCAAGTCTGTGCTCACAGCAGAGCTGCTGCAGCCCTCTGAGCATCCTCCTGGCCCTGCTCTGGACACACTCCAGCATCTCCACATCCCTCTTGTCATAGAGGCTCCAGAACTGGATGCAGTACTCCAGGTGGGGTCTCACCAGTGTGGAGTAGAGGGGGAGAATCAGCTCCCTTACCCTGCTGGCCACACTTCTCCTGCTGCAGCCCAGGCTCTGCTTGGCTTTCTGGGCTGCAGGTGCACACTGCTGGCTCCTGTTGAGCTTCTCATCTACCAGCACCCCCAAGTCCCTCTCCTCAGGGCTGCTCTCCAGTCACTCACTGCCCAGCCTGGATTTGTGCTTGGCATTGCCCAGACCCAGTTGCAGGACCTTGCACTTGGTTTTGTTGAACCTCTTGAGGTTGGCTTGTGCCCACCTCTGCAGCCTGTCCAGGTCCCTCTGGATGGATCCCTGCCCTCCAGCCTGTCTGTTGCACCTCACAGCTTGGTGTCATCAGCAAACTTGCTGAGGCTGCACTCAATGCCTCTGTCCACAGCACCCACAAAGATGTTGAACAAGACTGGTGCCAGGGCTGATCCCTGGGGTACTCTGTTTGTCACTGTCCTCCACTTGGCCATGGACCCATTGACAGCCACTCTTTGGGTGTGGCCGTCAAGCCAGTTCTTTATCCATATCGTAGTCCACCCATCAAACCCATGTGTCACCAGCTTGGAGACCAGGATGTGGTGCAGGACAGTGTCAGAGGCCTTGCTCAGGGCCAGGTAAATGCAGTCTTCATCTTAGCTTCTTATTTATGCTGCTGATGCTACTCCCTTGGTCATTTATCTGCCATTGCAGAAGACATAGAGGTAAAACAAAAAAAAAAAAGGGTGATTCTTTGCACCAAATTACCCCAAAGAGCCTTCCTAATACCAGAATGTCTGAACTTCCATCATGACAGACAGTTTTTCTGAACCAAATCCCCTCAGCCTTTTGTTCTGAACAAATACTTTGGAAGGAGATGCTAATGCATGTCTAATTAGTTACTGTGTTAGCTGGTAACAGTCTCTGAGCGCTGTACCATAGGCTACACCTTGAGTACTGTGTCCAGCTCTGGGCTCCTCAATTCAAGAGAGATTTTGAGGTACTGGAAGGTGTCCAGAGAAGGGCAACAAAGCTGTTGAGGGGCCTGGAGCACAGCCCTGTGAGGAGAGGCTGACGGAGCTGGGGGTGTGCAGCCTGCAGACGAAGAGGCTCAGGGCAGACCTCATTGCTGTCTGCAGCTACCTGAAAGGAGGTTGAAGCCAGGTGGGGTTGGTCTCTTCTGCCAGGCAAGCAGCAACAGAAGAAGGGGACACAGTCTGGAGTTGTGGCAGTCTGTGTCCCGGTCTAGGCTGGATGTTAGGAGGAAGCTGTTGTCAGAGAGAGTGATTGGCATTGGAATGGGCTGCCCAGGGAGGTGGTGGAGTTACCATGGCTGGAGGTGTTGAAGCAAAGCCTGGCTGGGGCACTTAGTGCCATGGTCTGGTTGATTGGCCAGGGCTGCAATGGATGGTCTTGGTTGGATAGGTTGGATTGAATGTATAGGTTGGATAGTTGGACTAAATGATCTTGGAGGTCTCTTCCAACCTGCTTGATTCTATGATTCTTTGATAGAAGGTTTCACTTCAACATGAGGAGAAACTTCTTTACAGTGAGGTTGACAGAGTCCTGGAACATGCTGACCAAGGGGGGTGTGGACTCTCCTTCGCTGGAGAATTTCAAACCCCACCTGGATGCATCCCCATGTGGACTACCCTCGGTGAACCTGCTTTTGCAGGGAGGTTGGACTCGATGATCTCCAGAAGTCCCTTCCAACCTCTCTGACATTCCTGATGCAGTGATTTCCTAGCTGATTCTTAATTTTATCCACAATATTCTTTTGGGGGAAGCAGTGTGGAATAGATGAGTGAAAAAAGGAACAATGCCTGTGTGAGCTTTTCCTCACAGGCATGCAGCTATTTCTTGGCTGAAGCACAAACCCCTGTGTGTTAATGGCATATAGCAACAGTGTAAGGTTAACAATAAAGATTAATCTTGTGCCTAATGAAAACTGCCAATGCAATTTATACAGGTAGGATGCAATTACCCAGGCTGGCTTATGGCCAGACAGGAAAGTGTCACACTTTCTATCTCAGGAAGCGAAATGGCTGCTCTCCTGCTTTCTGTTAGAATAGAATCATAGAATGGTTTAGGTTGGAAGGGACCTCAAGGATCATCCAGCTCCAACCCCCTGCCATAGGCAGGGACACCTCCCACTAGAGCAGGTTGCTCAAGGCCTCATCCAGCCTGGCCTTAAACGCCTCCAGGGAGGAAGCATCCACAACCTCCCTGGGCAACCTGTTCCAGTGTCTTACCACCCTCACTATAAAGAACTTCCTCCTAACATCCAGTCTAAATCTCCCCTCCTCCAGCTTAAACCCATTCCACCTCATCCTGACATTCCCAGACCTTGTCAACAGTCCCTTCCCAGCCTTCCTGGAGGCTCCCTTCAGATACTGGAAAGCCACTCTAAGGTCTCCTGGAAGCCTTCTCTTCTCCAGGCTGCAGAGCCCCAACTCTCTCAGCCTGTCCTCATAGCAGAGCTGCTGCAGCCCTCTGATCATCTTCATGGCTCTCCTCTGGACCTGCTCCAGCAATTCCATATCCTTCTTGTGTTGGGGGCTCCAGAACTGCACACAGTACTCCAGGTGGGATCTGTTTGTTCGAATAGGACTGATTCTGTTTGTTAGACTAGAACTGATTCCATTCTGTGGCTGCTTTTCAGTTAAGTCTCTCCAAAGTGGATAACACAGCAAGTTTTTGCAGGGCATCAGCTTCTCAAAGTGGTAGTGTTTGATGTTTGTAGTTACTGCTAAGAACTAGGATGCAGAAAGGCTCTTGCTTATACTTGGGTCACTGCTGAGTATTGTGTGCCATGTTGGGTTGCAGTAAGAAAGAGGTGGCAGCTGCTCAGAGGAGCAGCTGGGACAGGTGTCCCTAACCAGACCAACAAGATATTCTATTCCATATGTTGTTCCAGGGGAGGTCTAGGCTGGATGTTAGGAGGAAGTTGTTCCGAGAGAGAGTGATTGGCATTGGAATGGGCTGCCCAGGGAGGTGGTGGAGTCGCCGTCCCTGGAGCTCTTCATGAAAAGCCTGCGTAAGGCTCCTGAAGAGCATTAATCACATCTTTTCACAGTCTTAATATCAGCTTATTTAGGTTTGCCTAGACCCACTTGTGAATGTTGTTTCATGTACATCTGTTAGTCCTGGTTTATAAGATGAATATAACTTCTGTAATCTCAGGCTTCCTTGGAAGTTTAATTGAACCAGTGAGTCGAATTTAACCCATTATTGCCTCAGGAAAGTGGATTCATAACATTGTTTCTGAGAGATTACTTCAGTGCAGGTTCAGCTTGGTTGTGTGTCCTTGCAGGTCAGGCAGAGAGGCTGAACACCTTTTGTTCTTCAATGAAGATTTATTTCGGTTGGTTTAACTGAACTCAAGAGGCTGATGGTGAAATGCTGCTTTGGACAAGTACCTTCTAAGAGTAAATCATTATGAAATAAGCTTAAATTATCCTTAACTGTGTCCCTTTAATCTTATTACAGGAGACTAATTAGCACCAATGTGTATTTTGGAACTTTTCAAACGTAGTTTTCCCCTACTCTTCCTGCATTAGAAGTTCTCACCCAGTTTTACATCACTGAAATATGGCAAATGTGGATGGTGAAGTTTCTCACAGAACAGCCATCCCTGATGTTGCTTAGACGTTGACACTTTCTCTGGCTGATCAAAGTGATTTTATTAGAGCCATTTGTTTCTGGAAGGGAAAAGAAAAAGAAATAATAGATCCTAAATAGACTTCCTGAGCCCTCAGATCTTTTCTTGTCATGTTGTCCTTGCTTTTATGAAGGATCGATTCCAAACAGCAGATGAAATGGGCAGCAGCACTAAAGACAGCAGCAGACTGACTACGTTGGTGAAGCCAAAGGAGACAAGTTTTGGATGTTTCAATTAAGCAGCTGACCTGAACATCATCTTTGGCTAACCTTTTGCACCCTTGCATGTCCTGTGCAGCTTTTCCAAGGGAATCTGAAACATCTCTCCTAGTGTTAGCAGGAAGAGAAAGCCTTGTTTGCCTCCGCTCTAGTACTTAGCAGTCCTCTTCCCATTCTTTTTCAACTTGCCTGTCCTGTCTGTCCTATTATAGCCCAGGAGAAGAACTTCACCCTGTAGTGGTTCTGGGCATCACTCACACTCCCACACAATGAAATCACCCAGACTAGACTCAGCCAGATGGAAATTAAGGAAGGAAGCTTTATATTCACAGCTTAGCAGCAATATACAAGCAGATATTGACAATGTATTACAAATATTTACAGCCACATACAGAAACATACAAGCTAAAAGTAACACAGCGTCCTGGGTTAGGGTGGATCCCTCCTCTGGTTAAATAAACTCACAGCAACAGAGATTTGTTTGGAAAATCAGGGAAAAAATGAAATTGTATTTCTTATAGTTTAAATATAACAGGATTAGGAGACAATAGACTACTAGAGAAAGATAATAACCTTAATGAGGGTCAAGCGGTGGCAAAGGAGCAAAAGCAGCAGCAGCCAAAACAGCGGTGGGGGAAGATAACAGTGGGCACAGCTGAAAGCAGCAGAAGCAGCAAGAGGAAAGTCCAAGCTGTGCTTCTAGACATAAAGCTCTTGATGCTCCAGTCAAATTATATTAACTGATCCCTTGCTGCCGTTATATGGCCTGTCCCTATGACTGTTCACCTCTCCCCTATGTCTGAGCTAGAATCTAGCTCAAATGGCCACACAGAGAAATACAATGCCCCTCTCAACAAACAGAGTGCCCAGGAAGGGCTCTCAATCAGCCTTCCGCCTTCTTTCCTGTTACTCCTAGGCCGAGTAACGCTGCCCCCTCCCTTATCCCAGAGTCTGCCTTACATGCAAGGTAGGTTGGAAGAATTGGCAAGGGGGGTTAGAAGTAGAAGGATTAGTTGGATCAGGCAGAAGCAGTTAATATGGCAACCAGAGAGAGACTTTTGTATCTATGTTTGTGGTCTGGTTTTTATATGTCTCAGCAAACCTGTGAGTGAAATAGACATCACCACTGTTTTATTTTCACAGCCTATAATCTAATTCTTCTCATTAAAGTATGCCAATTAGCCTCAAAACAGCACACACCCTTTCCTTTCCCATGCCAGATGTGGATGTGTAAAAGTGACTTAATGGAAGAAATAAGAAGCAGGGCAGGCAGAAATAGTATCAACATAGACAGTGATGTAAAGGATGCTGACATTGTGTCTCCCAGCACTGAGTCAGTTGACACAAGGAGCTATCCTGTATTCCAGGCAGTTCATTTTGTCTCTAAAAATTTGGCCACTGAATGAAACTCACCTGTTGGGGAAGGCTCCTGGAATCTCTGTGAGATGACTGAGAATTGCTGCTATATGACATGAGGATCTTTTCACATCCTAGTGTGGGGAGAAGGCGAAACACAAAGGTGACTGGGAAAAGAGAGAAAGGGGAAGGCATCTCAGGTAAGGACAGATTAGAGGAGAAGATGACTTTCACAGGTAGAGGAGTTATGCCATTTTCCATTATCCAGACTTTCCCCAGACCAGTCTTCAATATGTTTTACCCCAAAACTGACTTCCTGTTGTAAATGACCATTTGAGCATTCAGTTAAGACAGTATCTTGAGCAGATGGAAGTTTCCTCCTGTGTAGTGGTTGATAACATTCTGTTTTCTTGGTTGTAGTTCCAGTATCTGAAGACATCTACAAGAAAGCTGCTGAGGGACTTTTAGAGTGTTGGGTAGTGATAGGACCTGGAGGAATGGATCCAAGCTAGAGGAGGGCAGATTTAGGTTAGACATTAGGAAGAAGTTGTTCAGCACGAGGATGGTGAGAGACTGGCACAGGTTACCCAGGGATGTGGTGGAAGCTGCATCCCTGGGTGTTCTTAAGGCCAGGATAGATGTGGCCGTGGGCAACCTGGTCTAGTGTAAGATGTTCCTGCCTATGGCAGGGGGTTGGAGTGGAATGGAGTGGCTGGAGTATAGCCAGGAAGAAAGGGATCTGGGGGTACTGGTAGATAGGAGCTGAAGATGAGGCAGCAGTGTGCCCAGGTGGGCAGGAGAGCCAATGGCATCCTGGCCTGGCTCAGGAGCAGTGTGGGCAGCAGGACAAGGGAGGTTCTTCTGCCCCTGTGCTCAGCACTGCTCAGGCCACATCTTGAGTAGTGTGNGAAGAAAATCCTGGTCTAGTTGATTGGCCAGGGCTGGGTGCTAGGTTGGACTGGCCGAGCTTGGAGGTCTCTTCCAACCTGGTTGATTCTGTGATTCTATAATCCTATGAAGTCCCTTCCAACCTTGACAATTCTGTGCTTTGAAATATTTTGTATTTACAGTTTCTGCTGCTCTTGTTTTGACAGCAACTGTAGATGGAGAACCATTAGTATTTCCCCAACAGTTCAGGGTTGCATAAGGTGTGTGGGTGATCTATTTGTGACGGTTCAGATTCTATGAGTCCTGTGCCACTTCCCAGTTTAAAATATTTCAAGTTGTAGTGTCGGTTAATTCAGTTTGGTTATATCCTAACCTTTAAGAGGAAAAGCTTCAATGCAGTGTTCCAGCAGCTGCTGAGAAGAAGAGCTGACATTCTGCTGCATCGCTTTTATTCTCTCATGGTTTATAGTGTTTTTTAAGCTCAGGCTGGGTGTGGCTTCACAACCTCCCTAGAGGTGTTCAGGACCACGTTGGATGAGGCCTTGAGTGACCTAATCTAGCATGAAGTGTCCCTACCCGTGGCAAGGGGTGTGGAGCTAAATAATCCTTGAAGCCCTTTCCAGCCCAGAGAATTCTGTGATTTAGTGATAAGGAGGACTTTAAACATTTAAATAACATCTTTGTGAAAAAGATTGCAATATCGCTTTTCCCTATTCAAGCCTATTTCATTGTTTGACTGCCCAGTTCTCTTACTTGATAGTAATGTGGAATGGTCTAGGTTGGAAGTGACCCCAAAGTTCATCCGGTTCCAAACTCTCGACATAGGCAGGGACACTTCCCACTGGAACAGGCTGCCCAAGGCTTCATCCAACCTGGCCTTGAACACCTCCAGGGAGGTTGTGGAGCACCTGCCAGGGCAGGTATAGGCTGGATGTTAGGAGGAAGTTGTTGGCAGAGAGAATGATTTGCATTGAAATAGGCTGCCCAGGGAGGTGGTGGAGTTGCTGTCCCTGGAGGTGTTGAAGCAAAGCCTGGCTGGGGCACTTAGTGCCATGGTCTGGTTGATTGGCTAGAGCTGGGTGATAGGTTGGACTGGCTGAGCTTGGAGGTCTCTTCCAACCTGGTTGATTCTATGATTCTATGAAATGCATAGTTCTATAGACTTTGGTTCTCTCTCTGATTGTCCTTGTGTTCTTCCAAACAAAACAAGCATACAGTGAAGTGAATTTAGAATCATAGAATCATAGAATGGTTTAGGTTGGAAGGGACCTCCAGGATCATCCAGTTCCAACCCCCTGCTATACGCAGGGACACCTCCTGCTAAAACAGGTCACTCAAGACCTTCATTCCCTATAATGGACACCTCACAGAGTTGTGTAATTTTCCACCTTTTATTTTATTTTGATGATAAAATGTTTACCTTGAAATGCTAATGAGGTTCATGAGGTTCAACAGGACCAAGTGCCTGCATCTGGGTCAGGACGATGCCAAGCACAGATCTAGGCTGGGCAGTGAGTGGCTGGAGAGCAGCCTTGAGGACAGGGACTTGGGGGTGCTGGTGGAGGAGAAGCTCAACAGGAGCCAGCAGTGTGCACTTGCAGCCCAGAAAGCCAAGCAGAGCCTGGGCTGCAGCAGGAGAAGTGTGGCCAGCAGGGCCAGGGAGGTGATTCTCCTCTCTACTCTACTCTCTTGAGACCCCCCTGGAGTACTGCATCCAGTTCTGGAGCCCCCATTACAAGAGGGCTGTGGAGATGCTGGAGTGTGTCCAGAGCAGGGCCAGGAGGATGCTCAGAGGGCTGCAGCAGCTCTGCTGTGAGCACAGACTGAAAGAGTTGGGGCTGTGCAGGCTGGAGAAGAGGAGGCTCCCAGGTGACCTTCTTGTGGCCTTCCAGGATCTGAAGGGAGCTACAAAAAAGCTGGGGAGGGACTTTTTAGTCTCTCAGGGAGTGACAGGGCGGGGGTGTGGGGAACACCCAAACCATCACATGTGGACCGAGATGAATTGCCCTTTGGACACAGAATAGCCACTCAGGATGGCAGTTAGCCAAACCTTACCATATTATGCCAAGCCACAGGCTCACTTTTCCCTAATTTGGGAAAAGCACAGGCCTTGCACTAGGCAGGCACAAGCTAAGTGTGTGTACCTTACACCACAGGGCCCTGGGCAGGCTGAAGGTTTTGTGTCCGTTCCCTGCGCTTGCCTCTTTGGTGGAAGAGAAAAACAACTCCACCGATCTACCGTTCCAATCGGTAGTTCATCATGTTCCTATGCTAGAAACACAGCGGCAGGCGACACTCCGCCGCTCCACAGCTGGTATTTATTTTTGAGGGGATGCCATATTCTCGAGGAATACAATGCAAACATCTCAGATGGATGGTGGAGTAATCCTTATCTCTGAGGGTGTTCACCCAGGAGGAATGGGAAATTGCCTTCCGATGTCTGCAGCATTAATTACCGCGCAAGATGGATTGCTGGGAGTCTGAGCCCTTTGGTTGTGCCGGCGCAGCACCGTATTTCAGAGCTGTGGGAGCACAGTAATATTCCTAATCGGGTGTTTTGTTCCTCTACCCCAGGCTCTTGTAGTCAAATATCTGTCAAACCAGGTCAGTCAGAGAAGATAAATGTATTTATAAAGGCCTAAATCATATTTGCCAAGTGGAACCACACACCTTGAGGTGCAGCGTTTCAGAACGGGGAAGAGCTTCTACGTTGTTATTATCGACCTGTTGCAATATTGGGGCTGCAGCAGCTGGGTGTGTGAGAGCCTCCTGCATTTCTTGTTCTGTGTGTGAAGGCAAGAATCATAGAAACATAGAATCACAGAATCAGTCAGGTTTGGAAGGGACCACAAGGAGCAGCCAGTTCTAACCCCCCTGCCATGGGCAGGGACACCCTACCCTAGAGCAGGCTGCCCACAGCCTCAGCCAGCCTGGCCTTAAACACCTCCAGCCATGGGGCCTCAGCCACTTCCCAGGTCAGCCCATTCCAGGCTCTCACCACTTTCATGCTGAACAACTTCCTCCTCACGTCCAGCCTGAACCTACCCATCTCCAGCTTTGCTCCATTACTCCCAGTCCTGTCACTCCCTGATATTCTGAAAAGTTCCTCCCCAGGTTTTTTGTAGACCCCCTTCAGATCCTGGAAGGCCACAAAAAGGTTACCTGGGAGCCTCCTCTTCTCCAGCCTGCACAGCCCCAACTCTTTCAGTCTGTGCTCACAGCAGAGCTGCTGCAGCCCTCTGAGCATCCTCCTGGCCCTGCTCTGGACACACTCCAGCATCTCCACAGCCCTCTTGTAATGGGGGCACCAGAGCTGGATGCATTACTCCAGATGGGGTCCAGGTGACCTTCTTGTGCCCTCCCAGAATCTGAAGGGAGCCTACAAAAAAGCTGGGGAGGGATTTTTTAGGCTATTGGGTAGTGACAGGATTGGGGGGAATGGAGCAAAGCTGGAGGTGGGGAGAGTCAGGCTGGGGGTGAGGAGGAAGCTGTTGAGCATGAGAGTGGTGAGAGGCTGGAATGGGTTGCCCAGGGAGGTGGTTGAGGCCCCATGGCTGGAGGTGTTTAAGGCCAGGCTGGCTGAGGCTGTGGGCAGCCTGCTCTAGGGCAGGGTGTCCCTGCCCATGGCAGGGGGCTTGGAACTGGCTGATCCTTGTGGTCCCTTCCAACCCTGACTGATTCTGTGATTCTCTATTTTAAATTCTGTTTAAACAGTTTATGAGATGCATGTAAGATCAAACATCTTTATTCATTGGAGAATTATCTTCTCTCAAACCTATTAAAATTTCAAGTATCAAACATCCCAAGTCCCTGACCCAAAAGTCATAAAGCTTTTGCTACATTATTTTACATAAACAAACAGCCATTGTGCCTGATGAATTGCTCTTAAATGTCTTACATTAAACTCTTAGATTCCCTAGCTGCCTGGGTAGGATTCCTTACTTTGCTGGTTGTACTTCTTGTGTGATGCAGTAGGTGGTTTATGTGCTTAGAATAGTGCATATTCTGTTCTTCAGATTCAAAACTGATCCTGCTCTGAAGAGCTTCTCTCTATCCTGGCCTGAATCAGGAACAGTGTGGACAAGGGAGGTTATTCTACCCCTGTGCTCAGCACTGCTCAAGCCACACCTTGAGTATTGTGTCCAGTTCTGGGCTCCTCAATTCAAGAGAGATGTTGAGGTGTTGGAAGGTGTCCAGAGAAGGGCAACGAAGCTGGTGAGGGGCCTGGAGCACTGTGAGGAGAGGCTGAGGGAGCTGGGGGTTTGCAGCCTGCAGAAGAGGAGGCTCAGGGCAGACCTCATTGCTGTCTACAACTCCCTAAAGGGAGGCTGTAGCCAGGTGGGGTTGGTCTCCTCTGCCAGGCAAGCAGCAAGAGAAGAAGGGGACACAGTCTCAAGTTGTGCCAGGAGAGGTCTATGCTGGATGTTAGGAGGAAGTTGTTGGCAGAGAGAGTGATTGGCATTGGAATGGGCTGCCCAGGGAGGTGGTGGAGTCGTCTTGCCTGGAGGTGTTGAAGCCAAGCCTGGCTGGGGCACTTAGTGCCATGGTCTGGTTGATTGTCTAGGGCTGGGTGCTAGGTTGGACTGGATGATCTTGGAGGTCTCTTCCAACCTGCTTGGTCCTATGATTCTATGATTTACTGAGAGTGATAAATCCATTTCTTTTCAAAAGTAATTGAACTGCTTCAGGTGTAGAAGTCTGGATTCTCTCTACATTGTCTCTTCAATTCTTCCATGCACTTCTTCTGTCAATTTCCAATAGCTTCACTGCCTTTTGTTTTCAGTATCCCAGCCTCTGCTTCTTAATTTTAGCTTATCTGAATACCAACTCTCTGATTCTTTCTTCCTCATGATGCTTTGTCTGTGTTTTCAATTGGTTTGACTTCTCATGATCTACTCTCCTTTGATCCCTACCCTATATATATTTTTTCTTCGTTGTTTTGACACTGTCTCCCCTCACTTGCTCCTCAAACTCTATGTACCTTTCTGTGCCCCATTTCTTTCCCGAATTCATATTCACAGCTATTTTACCTCAACTTCCTTTTCCTCATTTTCTCACTGTCCATCATAGCATCATAGAATCAGTCAGGGTTGGAAGAGACCACAAGGATCACAGGCTCACAGGATGTTAGGGGTTGGAAAGGACCCAAGGAGATCATCCAGTCCAGCCCCCCTGCCAGAGCAGGACAATCCTATCTAACACAGAGCACAGAGGAACACATCCAGACAGGCCTTGAGAGGCTCCAGAGAAGGAGACTCCTCAACCTCTCTGGGCAGCCTGTGCCAGTGCTCTGTGACCCTTACAGTAGGGGATCACAGCACAGGATCATCTAGTTCCAACCTCCCTGCCATGGGCAGGGACACCCTACCCTAGAACAGGCTGCCCACAGCCTCAGCCAGCCTGGCCTTAAACACCTCCAGCCATGGGGCCTCAACCACCTGCTGGGCAACCCAGTCCAGGCTCTCACCACTCTCATGCTGAACAACTTCTTATTCATGGCCAGCCTGAACCTATCCATCTTGTGCTTTGCTCCATTCTCCCCAGTCCTGTCACTTCCTGACAGCCTAAAAAGTCCCTCCCCAGCATTTTTGCAGGCCCCCTTCAGTTCTTGGAAGGCCACAAGAAGGTCACCTCATAGCCTGCACTTCTCCGGACTGAACAGCCCCAACTCTTTCAGTCTATCCTCAATTATACTTTTCCCTCCACATCTCATCCTCCCTTGTGACTTCAGAATGTTTTGTTTGGACCTGCAGGAAGATGCTAGGCACAAGGAGAACTTGCTGCACTGAATTCCAAGCCCTATGTGCAAAATGAAGAAGTCTGATGGGTTTTTTTTATTGCTCTTCCCCCCTCTCTCTAGGTTAAAACAGGTCTTGCTCCATACTCCAGTCTGATCATCCACCAAAGACTTTTAAGTATGCCTCTGAATTTTACAGGGGCTGAGAAGCACCTCCTGTTGTTTTTTTTTTTTTCTTGGTGCTAATCTATCACTTCAAATCATGGGGAAAAGATCCTGAAAACCAAATAGAAAAGCCTCACTTAAGAACTTCCTTGGATCTGATTGCAGCTAGCAAGGATTTTTCCTCAAGGGAAAATAATGACATTAATAACAGATGTTTTGGGCAAACGAGGCCAACATTTGCTTCTGTTTATATTTGATGGGCAAATGAAAAATAGATTTTGGTTGCATGAGCTCTTCAGAAAGCATAAAATATTTAGCTACACTCCACAGGTCATTGGGGGTCCCACATGTGTAGCAGGATGTGCTGTTACAGTATTTGCTCTGAAGACCACATAGAAGAAGACTTTTTAGGCTGTCAGGGAGTGACAGGACTGGGGGGAATGGAGCAAAGCTGGAGATGGGTAGGTTCAGCCTGGACATGAGGAGGAAGTTGGTCATCATGAGAGTGGTGAGAGCCTGGAATGGGTTGCCCAGCAGGTGGTTGAGGCCCCATGGCTGGAGGTGTTTCAGGCCAGGCTGGCTGAGGCTGTGGGCAGCCTGCTCTAGGGTAGGGTGTCCCTGGGCATGGCAGGGGGGTTGGAACTGGATGCTCCTTGTGGTCCCTTCCAACCCTGACTGATTCTATATTTCTGTGATTCTAAGATGGGATGGTGCAGATTACTCATGCTTGAAATTCTTCCTGAAAAATGGTAATGGAGTTCCAGCCATAGCCAGCAACATCTCTACATGGGCATAAGGCTGCCTGCATGCAAACATGCAGAGGCCAAAAGAAGCATAATGAATTCATGACTGATCAATTGCAATAAAAGTGTTATATCACTCTCAGCACATTGTAGAATCAGACAATCACAGAATGGTTTAGGTTGGAAGGGACCTCAAGGATTATCGAGTTCCAACCCCCTGCCATAGGCAAGGACACCTCCCACTAGAATCATAGAATGGTTTAGGTTGGAAGGGACCTGATGAGGCCAAACTCTGAGTACTGTGTCCAGTTCTGTGCTCCTCAATTCAAGAGAGATATTGAGGTGCTGGAAGGTGTCCAGAGAAAGGTGATGAAGCTGGTGAGGGGCCTGGAGCACAGCCCTGTGAGGAGAGGCTGAGGGAGCTGGGGGTGTGCAGCCTGCAGAAGAGGAGGCTCAGGGCAGAGCTCATTGCTGTCTGCAGCTACCTGAAGGGAGGCTGTAGCCAGGTGAGGTTGGGCTCTTCTGCCAGGCAAGCAGCAAGAGAAGAAGGGGACACAGTCTCAAGTTGTGCCAGGGGAGATCTAGGCTGGATGTTAGGAGGAAGTTGTTGTCAGAGAGAGTGATTGGCATTGGAATGGGCTGCCCAGGAAGGTGGTGGAGTCATCATCCCTGGAGGTGTTCAAGACAACACTAAATGGGGCACTTAGTGCCATGGTCTGGATGCTTGGCTAGGGCTGGGTGCCAGGTTGGACTGGATGAGGTTGAAAGTTTCTTCCAATCTGGTTGATTCTATGACTCTGTGATTCTATGAATTGTCCAAACAGTTTGGAGATGTGTTTAGGTTCGTGGTGAGCTACGTTATCTCTGTTAATATAATTGAAGAGCTTTAAATGCAGACTGGTCTACTGAGGCTGCTGTTTAATGTGCCTCTGTCATGTTCAACGTTTCAAGGATTGCATTTCAAAGGGAGTTTATTTTTAAATTGCTTTTGATTTCTGCAGTTTAGAAAAACCCAGCAAATGAGGCTAAGTAAATGCCACTGCTTTTATCCTGTCACTATTAATTTTCAGCAAAATATTTGGAATGATTTCATATTCTGTTTCAATCGAAGTCCTGCAGTCACAGGCTCACAGGATATTAGGGGTTGGAAGGCACCCAAGGAGATCATTGAATCTAACCCCCTTGCCAGAGCAGGACCGCACAATCTAGCACAGATCACAGAGGAACACATCCAGACAGGCCTTGAAAGGCTCCAGAGAAGGAGACTCCACAACCTCTCTGGGCAGCCTGTGCCAGTGCTCTGGGACCTTACAGTCACAGAATCAGAGAATCACAGAATTCCTTAGATTGGAAAAGCCCTTCAACATGATGGAGTCCAATCATTAGTTTCACACTGACAAGTCCTTGACTAAACCAAATCCTTCAGCACAACATCTAATAACTATGAATCGCTATGCTTTGAAAGAACCACCAACATCATCCAGTCCAAGCTGTTCCCCCTTATGTTGAGCTGGACACAGTCTCAAGCTGTGCCAGAGGAGGTCTAGGCTGGATGTTATGAGGAAGTTGTTGGCAGAGAGAGTGATTGGCATTGGAATGGGCTGCCCAGGGAGGTGGTGGAGTCACCGTCCCTGGAGGTGTTCAGGCAAAGCCTGGATGAGGCACTTAGTGCCATGGTCTGGTTGATTGTCTAGGGCTGGGTGCTAAGTTGGACTGGCTGAGCTTGAAGGTCTCCTCCAACCTGCTTGATTCTATGATTCTATTTTTTTTTTTGCATTCTACATAAAACAAGGCTGTGGAAAGAGAAATCAAAGCAAACAGATTTTGCTTTGGTGTTTAATCAGTAAGAAGCTGAACAAAAAAGGCATACTGGATTTGTAGGGTCACACTTATAAAATCATAGAAAGGTTTAAGTTGGAAGGACCTCAAAGTTCATCCAGTTCCAGCCCCCCTGCCATAGGCAGGGACACCTCCCACTAGAACGGGTCGCTCAAGGCCTCATCCAACCTGGCCTTGAACACCTCCAGGGAGGTTGTGGAGCAGAGAATGACAGAATGTGATCAAAGATCACTTTGGGTGCTTCTGTGCTCCACAACCTCCCTGGGCAACCTGTGCCAGTGTCTCACCACCCTCACTGCAAACAACTTCTTCCTAACATCCATTTTCAATCTCCTTTGCCAGTTCAAACCCATTCCTCCTCATCCTGTCATTACAAGACCTTGTCAATAGTCCCCAGGCTTCCTGTAGCCTACTCCAGACACAGGAAGGCCACTCCAAGGTCTCCTGGAAGCCTTCTCTTCTCCAGGCTGCAGAGCCCTGACTCTCTCAGCCTGTCCTCATAGCAGAGCTGCTGCAGACCTCTGAGCATCCTCTGGACTGGCTCCAACACTTCCATGTCCTTCTTGTGTTGGGGGCTGCAGAACTGCACACAGGACTGCAGGTGGGGTCTGAGGAGAACACTTCTTGTAGAATCAGCAATTTACTGAGCACACAACTCAGTAACATAGTACTGAGAGCTAAACTCATGGTAGAGCTCCCAAAGTTTCCATGCTGGGGAAGTATCTCAGCCAGTTGTTGGAGCTAGCAGCACTTGTTGATCTTCCACCCGACATCTCAGATTCATCCAAACCACTTTGATTGTAAAAATGAAGGAGACATCTAAGATGGAAGGAGATCTGGTTGCAGGGCATGCTAAATGTCTCTTATACTCATTTGCTATATCTGCAGAAAAGAAAGAACTCAAACAGGGTGTTAGGGCACTGTGAAATGAATGGCACTGCCATCCTTTGCAGGCTGGCCATAGGGAAGGATGCTGTTTGCATGGGAATATTTATGTCTTACATTCTCTTTTGCTGCTGGTAGCATTTGCTGATGCCAACATTTCTCTCCTTTTGCCTTTTCATAAATTCAATAGTTTTAAGAGCCTGGGTTGTATTTTACACAGGCACATTATGTCCTGTTTTATATCGTGGAGCATCATTCCTTATGATTGAGGTCAAGCCTTGGAAGAGAGGTTCAGAGAAGCTATGAGATTTCCATCCCTGGAGGTTTTCCAAACTCAGCAGGGTGATGCCCTGAGCAGCCAGGTCTCATTTTGAAGTTAGCCCTGCTTTGAGCAGGGGGCTGGAGTAGATGACCCTAAAAGGTTGCTTTCAACATACTTTATTTTGTTGGTTTTTTTTTTTTTCTTTTCTGTGGTTGTTAGAGCTGAGTTATAAGTGAGAAGGTGAGTTAGAATCAGAGAATCAAGCAGGTTGGAAGAGACCTCCAAGCTCAGCCAGTCCAACCTAGCACCCAGCCCTGGCCAATCAACCAGACCATGGCACTAAGTGCCCCAGCCAGGCTTTGCTTCAACACCTCCAGGGACGGCAACTCCACCACCTCCCTGGGCAGCCCATTCCAATGCCAATCACTCTCTCTGCCAACAACTTCCTTCTAACATCCAGCCTAGACCTCCCCTGGCACAGCTTGAGACTGTGTCCCCTTCTTCTGTTGCTACTTGCCTGGCAGAAGAGACCAACCCCACCTGGCTACAGCCTCCCTTCAGGTAGTCTTTCAAGTGCTTCTCTAGCAAAACCCTTCCCACAATGCAGTTGTTGTTGTGTCTATGTATGCCAAGGACTGAACTGCAGTGATGCCAGGCAAGTAGGATATTTCTCTTTCTGAACCAGAAGCATGGGAGAAGAGCCCAACCCCATCTGGCTACAACCTCTCTTCAGGTAGTTGTAGACAGCAATGAGGTCTGCCCTGAGCCTCCTCTTCTGCAGGCTGCACACCCCCAGCTCCCTCAGCCTCTCCTCACAGGGCTGTGCTCCAGGGCCCTCACCAGCCTCAGTTCCCTTCTCTGGACACCTTCCAGTGACTCTTGGGGATGTTTCCTGAGCACTGAAGGAAATTTTTTAGAACTGATTTTCAGTCACTTCTTAGCAGCTATCTCTTCAATGCCAGCAAGAAATGACTTGGAAAACTGCTGTGAAAACTGAAAACAGGAACTTTGGGCATTTAGTCTGCTTCAGTGAACTGTAGATTGCTTTCTACAGCTCATGCAGCTGAGTGCTGCAGGTAGAGAAATATGGCAAAAAGAATCATCAGTAGGTAGGAGAAGGGTTTGGTGAAGAAAATATTTGACTTACCTTTGTCCTGAGTATCATAAATCTTAACTCACTTGTGTTGGTTTTTCTGGCTGCCTTCCAGTCTTTTTAACCAATATCTATACTCGTATTTAACCAAATGTTATTTTAATTTATTGGCCACTTTTAGATAGCTTAATTCATGCCTGTGTGTCACTATGTGCTCCCATCTCTTGTAGTGATGTTAACAGGTGTGATGGTTTGGGAGTTCCCTGCCCCCCCACTCTCATGAAATCACCCAGACTAGACTCAGCCAAGCTGGGAGTTAAGGAATGAAGTTTTGTATTCACAGTTTAGCACAAGATACGAGCAGAGAGTTACAACAGATACAGCTATAGACAGAGATAGACAAGTTAAAGGTAATACAGAAACACAACAGCCCTGCCAGAAACCAGAGTCCCCAGGAGGGGCTCCCAACCACCCTGACACCTTCTTTCCACCCTTACATTCTATTGGAATGGTCTGCCCGAGGAGGTGGTGGAGTCACTGTCCCTGGAGGTGTTCAAGGAAAGCCTGGATGAGGCACTTAGTGCCATGGTCTGGTTGACAGGATAGGGCTGGGTGCTAGGTTGGACTGGATGATCTTGGAGGTCTCTTTCAACCTGGTTGATTCTATGATTCTGTCTTATCCCAGAATTTGCCTTACATGCAAGTTGAGCTGTGAGGATTGACAAAGGGAGTTGGAAGCAGAAGGATTACTTACACAGAAGCAGCCCAGGGAGACAGAGACACACACTCAGCCAGAGCCACTCTGCATTCTGTCTTATCTATGTTTGTGTTCTTGCCTATGAGTGCAGCAGACATCACCAATGTTTTCTTTTCACAGCCTAGCATCTAATCTTTCTCACTAAAGTATTCCAGGTTGCCTCAAACTAGCACAATAGGCTGTTGCTCTCATGGTCACCCTTCTGCCTTACACTTTTAGTCTGCAGTAATATGTCTTTTGTGAAACAGTGAAGAGACAGGGGACTGGCACTTAGTGCCATGGTCTAGTTGATTGGTCTCAAGTTGTGCTGGGTGGGGGGGAGGTCTAGGCTTGATGTTGGGAAGAAGCTGTTGGCAGAGAGAGTGATTGGCATTGGAATGGGCTGCCCAGGGAGGTGGTGGAGTCTCTTCTGTGCCTGGAGGTGTTGAAGCAAAGCCTGGCTGGGGCACTTAGTATCACAGTCTCACAGTATCATCAAGGTTGGAAGGTTGTTGCTGCCCCACACTTTGGAAATCACCCAGACTAGACTCCGTTGGCTCTGGAAATATGAATGAAGCTTATATTTACAGCTTAGCTCAATATACAAGCAGATATTTACAGTAGATACAGTTATAGACAGAAATAGACAAGGTAAAAGGTAATACAGAAACACAACAGCCCTTCCAGAAACCTGAGTCCCCTGGAGGGGCTCTCAACCACCCTTCCACCTTCTGTTACCCCTCTCAATGTTACTTCAGCCCCAAAGAAGAATGGAGGTTCAGCCAGGGGGGTTAGGAGGCAAAGTGGATTAGTCAGAGAAATGGTAGAGAGGCTAGAGAGAGAAAAAAATGCAGCTCTGAGCTCCTCAGCAGAAGAAGCAGTGATTCCCTTATCTGTGTTTGGATTCTTGTTCTTATACCTCTCAGCAAGCCTATGAATGAATTAGACATCAGCACTATTTCTCTTCCATGGCCTGTGATCTAATCTTTTTCACCAAAACATTCTAGCTAGCTTCAAACTAGCACTCTGAATATGCTAACTTCTTGCTGGTTGCCTAAGGTTCGCTGTGATTAAATGAGAAAAGGCTTTTTATAGCAACCTTGATGGAATGTAGAATCCATAGTGGCAGGATATAAATGCAGTTGGGGTTGAGCTGAGGCTTTGTGATTTGCTTTTCAAATGCAGCACTACTGAAATGGTGGTCAGCTGAAATGAACAGTTTGTAGGCCTGGAGAGTTGAAAGAGAAGAAGACTTTCCAAAATAGAATCATGGTGTCAAAAATCATAGAATGGTTTAGGTTGGAAGGGACCTCAAAGATCATTTGGTTCCAATCCCATGCTATAGGCAGGGACACCTCCCACTAGAACAGGTTGCTGAAGGACTCATCCAACCTCGCCTTGATCACCTCCGGGAACGTTGTGGAGCACATTGGGTGCTTCTGTGCTCCACAACCTCCCTGGGCAACCTGTGCCAGTGTCTCACCACCCTCACTGTAAACAACTTCCTCCTAACATCCAGTCTAAATCTCCCCTCTGCCAGTTTAAGCCCATTCATCCTCATTCTGTCATTACAAGACCTTGTCAATAGTCCCTCCCCATGCCTCCTGTATCCCCTTCAGATACTGGAAGGCCACTATAAGGTCTCCTGGAAGCCTTTTTTTCTCCAGACTGCAGAGCCCAAACTATCTCAGCCTGCCCTTGTAGCAGAGCTGCTGCAGCCCTCTGAGCATCTTGGTGGCCTCCTCTGGACTGACTCCAACACTTCCATGTCCTTCCTGTGTTGGGGGCTCCAGAACTACACCCAGGACTGCAGGTGGGGTCTGAGGAGAGCAGAGGCAAGGGACAGAATCCCCTCCCTTGCCCTGCTGCCCACACTGCTCTTGCTGCAGCCCAGCACAGGGTTGCTGTCTGGGCTGCACTCCCACTGCAGGCTCCTGTTGAGCTTTTCGTCAGCCCAGACCTCCAGGGCCTTTTCAGCAGGGCTGCTCTCAGCCATTCCCCACGCAGCCTGGAGTTGTGCTTGAGGATGAAGGCAGAAGTAGAGTGGGTAGCCTTTACAAAACAGAGCTGGCTTGGATGTGTTCAAGGAGAGCACAGAACATGGTGCACAGTTCTCAAGAGCTGTGCTTCAGAGTGGTTCTCTTAGGATCCTGGCTGGAGCCTGGTTCCCAGACAAGTTTGGGAGAGACTGAAAACCTTGTGTATCACAGAATGGAGCTTGGTAGAGATGAGTTTGATGGGAGAGAGTGAAAACTTTGGGAATCACAGAACTTTAGAGTTTGGAAGGGACAAGTTTGAAGGGAGAGACTGAAAAGCTTGGGAGTCACAGAACTTTAGAGGTTGGAAGGGATGAACTTGATGGGAGAGAGTGAAAACCTTGGGAATCACAGAACTGTAGAGGTTAGAAGGGACAAGTTTGATGAGAGTGAAAACCTTAGAAATCAGAGAACTTTAGAGGTTGAAAGGGACAAGATTGGGAGAGACTGAAAAGCTTGGGAATCATGGAATCACAGGACTTTAGAGTTTGGAAGAGATGAATTTGATGGGAGAGACTGAAGCTTGGGAATCAGAACTGTAGAGGATGGAAGGGACAGGTTTGATGGGAGAGACTGAAAACCTTGGGAATCACAGAATTTAGGGGGTGGAATGGACAAGTTTGATGGGAGAGACTGAAAACCTTGGGAATCACAGAATTTAGGGGGTGGAATGGACAAGTTTGATGGGAGAGACTGAAAACCTTGGGAACCACAGAATTTAGGGTTTGGAAGGGACAAGTTTGGGAGACTGAAAACCTTGGGAATCACAGAATCACAGAACTTTAGAGTTTGGAAGAGATGAATTTGGTGGGAGAGAGTGAAAACCTTGGGAATCACAGAACTGTAGAGGATGGAAGAGACAAGATTGATGGGAGAGACTGAAAAGCTTGGGAATCACAGAACTTTAGAGGTGGTAAGAGATGAGTTTGGGAGAGACTGAAAACGTTGGGAATCACAGAATCACAGAACTTTAGAGGTTGGAAGGGACAAGATTGATGGGAGAGACTGAAAAGCTTGGCAATCACAGCACTTTAGAGGTTGGAAGAGACCTCCAGAGATCATCCAGTGCAACCTCCCTGCCAAAAGCAGGATCACCCAGGGTAGTTCACACAGGAATACATCCAGACAGGGTTTGAAGGTCTTCAGAGTAGGAAACTCCTCAATCTCTTTGGGTAGCCTACTCCAGGACTCTAACCCTCACTGTAAAGCAGTTTCTCACTGTAAAGCAGTTTCTCTTCTTGTTGAGCTGAAACCTTCTCTGTTCCAGTTTGTATCCATTGTTCCTTGTCTTATTACTCTGCACCACCCAAAAAAGCTTGGTCCCTTCCACTTGACACCCCCTTCTCAGGTATTTGTATGCATTGATCAGATCTCCTCTCAGCCTTCTCTTCTCCAGACTAAATTACAGGAGAAGTTGGTGGCCTTGTACAAAAAGGACCTCTCCTTGTTAACAGGCATCACTACGTGTGGAAGGTCAGGATCAGTCTCATTGGGACCTGATGGGAATAAAGACAATTTAAGTGGGCTGTAAACACTTTTAAACCTCTCTTGGAGGCCTCCTAAGGGTTACTTATTTCAAGTTGAATTACTGATCTGCACCTGGGGCACCTGAAGAACAGATCACCACTAATGTCCCCTTTGATGTTTAGAATTAACCACTAAGTGCTTGAAAATGTCTGCAGGATGCTGGAGTGCTATCAAAGCTGGCACCTTTCTGCAGGTTACTCTGCAAGTGGACCGTGTGTTTGATCATTTTGATCACAAGAGCAATGTGCCCTTGTGGCCAAGAAGGCCAATGGCATCCTGGAGGGCATTAAATAAGACTCTGGCTAGCAGATCCAGGGAGGTTCTTCTCCAACTCTGTTCTGCTTTAGTGAGACCTCATCTGGAATATTGCATCCAGTTCTGAGCTCCCCAGGTCAAGAGGGACAGGGATCTGCTGGAGAGAGTCCAAGAGAGGGCTACAAGGATGCTGAAGGGACTGCAGCACTGCCTGAGGAGGAGAGGCTGAGAGCCCTGGGGCTGCTTAGTCTGCAGAGGAGGAGGCTGAGAGGGGATCTGAGCAATGTCTATCAAGAGCTGAGGGCTGGGGGTCAGGAAGGAAGGCATAGGGACAGCCTCTGCTCACTTGTGCCCTGCCATAGGACAAGGGGCAAGGGATGGAAAGTGCAGCACAGGAAGTTGCACCTCAAGAAGAGGAAGAAGTTCTTGAGTGTCAGGGTGACAGAGCCCTGGCACAGGCTGCCCAGAGAGGTTGTGGAGTCTCCTTCCTTGGAGCCCTTGCAGCCCTGTCTGGATGTGTTCCTGTGTGACCTGCGCTAGATTCTCTGATCCTGCTGTGGCAACGGGGTTGGACTGGAAGCTCTCCAGAGGTCCCTTCCAACCCCTAACATCTTGTGAGGCTGTGATTTTGATGACTGCCATTGGTGTTGGCTTTCCAAACAATGTTATAGTCCAAACACCTTTTGTAATCTAACTTTGTTCAAACAATCCAACAAGCAGAAACCTCACAGGTTCTCCAAAGGGTTCTCCAAAGGCTATGTGGACTTTTCAGAATCTTAAAATACACAATTGAAAATTACAAATAATAATAATAAAAATCTATTCAAATGTAAAGCTGTCTCCCATTTAAACCTAAATGAACTGGATAAACCTTTCCACCAGAACAGAGCAAACAGAAAGCATATTTTATTCATGCAGCAAGCTGCTGTTGTACGCCGATGCAAATAAAACTACATGGGGACTAACAGCTGCTCTCTCGAACAGATTGCTGCATCTCCCAGTCTGCTAAGGGAGCACAGCTGGAGGAATCTGCAGAACATTTTCATCTGGAAATCAAACATAAACTAGGGAAGCATTAATGTCATTGGAGGGTAGGAGAGCCTTGCAGAGGGACCCTGCCAGGCTGGATGGGTGGGCAGAGGCCAATGGGGTGACATTTACAAGGCCGAGTGCAGGGTTCTACACTTTGGCCACAACAACCCCGAGCAGCACTACAGGCTGGGGACAGAGTGGCTGAGAGCAGCCAGGCAGAGAAGGACCTGGGGGTGCTGGGAGAGAGGAGCTGAAGATGAGGCAGCAGAGTGCCCAGGTGGGCAGGAGTGCCAATGGCATCCTGGGCTGGCTCAGGAGCAGTGTGGGCAGCAGGACAAGGGAGGTTCTTCTGCCCCTGTGCTCAACACTGCTCAGGCCACACCTTGAGTGCTGTGTCCAGTTCAGGGCTCCTCAGTTCAAGAGAGATGTTGAGGTGCTGGAACATGTCAGGAGAAGGGCAGCAAAGCTGGTGAGGGGCCTGGAGCACAGCCCTGTGAGGAGAGGCTGAGGGAGCTGGGGGTGTGCAGCCTGCAGAAGAGGAGGTTCAGGGCAGACCTCATTGCTGTCTGCATCTCCCTGAAGGGAGACTGTAGCCAGCTGGGGTTGGGCTCTTCTGCCATGCACCCAGGGACGGAACAAAAGGACACAGCCTCAGGCTGTGCCAGGGCAGGTTCAGGCTGGCTGTTGGGAGGAAGTTGTTGTCAGAGAGAGTGATTGGCATTGGAATGGGCTGCCCAGGGAGGTGGTGGAGTCACTGTCCCTGGAAGTGTTGAAGCCAAGCCTGGCTGGGGCACTTAGTGCCATGGTCTGGTTGATTGGATAGGGCTGGGTGCTAAGTTGGACTGGATGACCTTGGAGGTCTCGTTCAGCCTGGTTGAGTCTATGATTCTAAGAGGGGATGGCCTGCACCAGTGGAGGTTTAGGCTGGACATTAGGAAAACGTTTTTACTGTAAAGGTTGCCAGGCATTGGAACAGGCTGTCCAGGGAGATGGTCGAGTCACCATCTCTGGAGGTATCTAAAAGCTGTATTGGTGCAGTGCTTGAAGATATGGCTTAGTGATGGAATTGGTAGAGTAGTGCTAATGGTTGGGCTTGAGGTGTTGTCCAACCTAAATGATTTTATGACTCTATTCTCTTGGTACTGTGGCATTTAATTCACTTCTATGTCTCATGACTGTTTTGGTGAGCCTTAATGTGTTCCAAATATAATTTGTTTTCCTTTGTGCCTGATAACCTGAAGACAAAAGGAGAAGGTTAAGTGGAGAGAGGCAAAATTTTCTCTTTCTCTGGAAACAGCCATTAGCATTAGTCTGCTGCTTCCGGAGTTGCACACTTTGGAAGGCAGCTTTAAGTGAATGAATGGGCTGCCCAGGGAGGTGGTGGAGTTGCTGTCCCTGGAGGTGCTCAAGCAAAGCCTGGCTGGGGCACTTAGTGCCATGGTCTGGTTGACTGGACAGGGCTGGGTGCTAGGTTGGACTGGCTGAGCTTGGGGGTCTCTTCCAGCCTGCTTAATTCTATGATTCTATGTGTGGCAAAAAATTTTGCAAGCCATTGAGGACTTCCTAAAGTGAAAGTGTCTCCTGTGGTGAAGGAGAGTGAGCTTTATCCTGTCCATCTTTGATTTGTCACCAGAGCCTTTGTTCTTTTCTGACTGATTTTGCTCATGTCTTGGTTCTAGTTTAAATTTGCCAGAGACTGAAAGTCTAGCTAACAGAAACAATAACAATTATTAGGATGCCTTCCCCTCTCCCCCACCCCCTTCTGGAAAGGAAGGAATTAGATTTGGAGAGAAAGAGGGTAAAGCACCACACCCAAAGAAACAGTCTTGCTTCCTTTTGGAAGTTAAAAGAAAAACTTTAACAATAAAGAAATGGTGTTTCAGGCAGGGAGGTGAAAGAAGGAGAGAAAGAGAAAGAGAAAAAGAGAAAGAAAGAAAGAAAGAAAGAAAGAAAGAAAGAAAGAAAGAAAGAAAGAAAGAAAGAAAGAGAGAAAGAGAGAAAGAAAGAAAGAGAGAAAGAGAGAAAGAAAGAAAGAGAAAGAAAAAGAAAGAGAAAAAAAAGAAATAGAGAGAGAGCGAAAGTGAATGAAAAAGAGAAAGAAAAAGAGAAAGAGAGAGAAAGAGAAAGAAATGGAAAAAGAGAAGAAAGAGAAAGAAAGGAGAGAAAGAAAGAGAAAAAAGAAAGAAAAAGAGAACGAAAAAGAAATAAAAAGAGAAAGAGAAAAAGAAAGAGAGGAAGGGAAAGAGAAAAAAGAGAGAGAAAGAAAGAGAAAGAGAAGGAGAGAAAGAAATAAAGAGAGAGAGAAGGAGAGAGGAAGTTCCTCTGTTTTTCTAGGGCACTAGACAGGAAGCAGGAGTGCGCTAACCACTACACCTGGAGCCATGTTGAGAGGAGAAGTCAGGAGGACCTGGGATCAGGTTCAAGACCTCTCCCCAGGAAGGTTAAGCTGTTAAAGCTCATAATCATAGAATCACAGAATGTCAGGGGCTGGAAGGGACCTCAAAAGCTTATCCAGTCCAGCCCTGCTGTCAGAGCAGAATCACCTAGAACAGATCACACAGGAATGCATCCAGATGGTTCTTGAATATCTCCAGAGAGAGAGACCCCACAATCCCCCTGGGCAGCCTGTTCCAGTGCTCTGTTACCCTCACAGGGAAAAAAAAAAAATCTTCCTAAGGTTCACATGGAACCTTCTATGCCTCAACTTCCACCCAGTGCCCCTTGTCCTGTCAGTGGGCATCACCCAGCAGAGCCTGGCTCCAGCCTCCTGGCACTCGCCCTGCACATATTCATAAACATTAATGAGGTCATGAAAGTTTTGTTTTTATTGCTTAGACCCTGCTTTAATTTCCAGTTAAAACAAAGTGAGTACATGAAGCATTATCTGCAGAGTGATGCTGAGTTCTAATTTCCTTTTCTTGGAGGCGCCACAACTTCTATTTCATTTGGCTGCGCCGTGCTTTTATCTATGTTAAAAGCAACCCGATGCCTATTATTTGATATTCAGGCTTTGCTTCCTGAATAAGAAACTGACTTCATTATTAAAGAGGACAGCTGAAGCATACAAATGAGAAAAGCTAGAAAGGCAGCCAGAGTGGAAAAAATATTAGCAGGTTTGGTAGGCACATTAAACAAGATGCAAATAAATTACTTTGTTTTCCCCTCGCCTTAGATTAGAGCTTTTGCTTCTGAGGGTAATGCAAACAGCAGATGAAATGTAATGATTGTGGAGTACAGAAAAGACATTTTAATGGCCCCAAACTTATCTTACGAGACTGAAGTGTCCCTAAACCCTCTCCTCCTGCATCAAATTCAAGAGAGATGTTGAGGTGCTGGAAGGTGTCCAGAGGAGGGCAACAAGGCTGGTGAAGGGCCTGGAACACAAACCCTGTGAGGAGAGGCTGAGGGAGCTGGGGGTGTGCAGCCTGCAGAAGAGGAGGCTCAGGGCAGAGCTCATTGCTGTCTGCAGCTACCTGAAGGGAGGCTGTAGCCAGGTGGTGTTGGTCTCTTCTACCAGGCAAGCAGCAATAGCACAAGGTGACACAGTCTGAAGTTGTGCTGGGGGAAGTATAGGCTGGATGTTAGGAGGAAGTTGTTGGCAGAGAGAGTGATTGGCATTGGAATGGGCTGCCCAGGGAGGTGGTGGAGTCAGTCACCCTCCGGGGCTACATCACAGCCTATGCAAATGTCCAATCTTTAGGGGACTCTTTGCCCGTGGACTTCGAGGCTGGAATCCTCCCAGCTTCAGGGGAAAGGAGAATCTTCTTGGCTTCCAGGGAAAGGGCAGTCTCTGACCTTGTTCTCCTGGCGAAGGATGCAATCTCTGCCCTTGTCTCCTGGCTTCTCCTGGACGCTCTGTGCAGGGATTCTTAGGCAGGACCTCAGGTGCAGGAGGAGTAGGATGCTGTGCAGTGCCAGCAGGGTCTCGCGCTGGCCATGCAGGCCGATCGCCTGCAGACAGTCCAGGGTCTGCTCCTGGTAACTTGGCAGCAGTGGAGCTTACCAGGCAGTGATAAGGCAGCAGGCATGCAGTAGTGTGCACGGCTGCACGGGAGTCTGAGCTGCATAGGTAAAGGCAGGCAACACAGGATCTAGTCCTGGTAACTCACCACAGTGGTGTGCAGGTGTGCAGGGCTGGCTGGGGGCCCATGGGGGACTCTGTCTCTGTAGAGACTGAGCTCCATAGATAGAGGCAGGCAATACAGGATCTAGTCCTGGTAACTCACCACAGTGGTGTGCAGGTGTGCAGGGCTGGCTGGGAGCCCATGGGGGACTCTGTCTCTGTAATAACAGCAAAGCAAACAGGCAGGCAGGCATGAACAGGCATAAACAAAAGCAGTGCTGGGGAGTCTAAGGCTAATAATGAGCGAGTGAGCCACGGAGCCTGAGCACATTGTTTACCTGTGTGCCTCCATTTACCAAAGGTGGGCTGAGATTAATGGCCCCATGGCCACTAGAATGACCAATCAGGTTGGTAGTTAGCCAAAGCAATACCATAATAGGCACAGTCACAGGCCTGGACCTCCCAAATACGGGGATAGCATGAGCCTAGCACCCGGTAAGCATGAGCTGGGTGTGGGGGGGCTTACACAAACACATTACACAATCAGGGCTCCTGGGCAGGCCAGACTTTATGGCACCAGGCCTATGTGTTTACCTCTGGTTATGGGCAGAAAAACATGTCCAGGCAAGGCATGAAGAAGCCTATTTTTCGGCCTACAGGCCCTCCACCACACCTGCCCATTATTCTTTTGCACTGGAAAATCAGCTACTTGTAGCATCCTTCTTCACATTTCACAGTCAGAACAATAGATACATTATTTTTAAAGCAATCCATTTAATGCAGATTACTCCTGGAGGATGAAGATAATTTTGTGTTGAAATTGCAGACATGCTTGATCAGAAAGGCAAAATACACCAAAATGATTTCTCATCAAAACAGGCTTTGGTTTTGAAGTGACATTTTATTTCATGAGAAAAATGGGAGGCCTTTAGATTAAGAGAGTAACTGGCTTCTGTTGGAGCTGACAAGGAAAG
Source organism: Tricholaema leucomelas (assembly GCA_013400475.1). NCBI lineage: Eukaryota > Metazoa > Chordata > Aves > Piciformes > Lybiidae > Tricholaema lacrymosa > Tricholaema leucomelas. The sequence goes on along the minus strand of WAAF01003007.1, from coordinate 24,088 downwards.
CAAAGTTGTTTAAAAAGTTAAAGCTGAAGATAGAGAATCACAGAATCACAGAAACATTCAGGTTGGAAAAGACCCTCAGGATCACCAAGTCCAACCAAGAACCCTACTCTACAAGGTTCACCCCTAAGCCATATCCCCAAGCACCATATCCAATGACCTTGAAATACATCCAAGGTTAGTGACATAACAATTGATCCACAGAACTATCAGGGCTGAAAGCCACCTCAAGGATCGTCAAGTTCCAACCCCCTGCCATGGGCAGGGACAGTTCACACTAAATCAGGTTGCCCCGAGCCACATCCAGCCTGGCCTTCAAAACTGCCAGGGATGAGGCTTCCACCACCTCCCTGGGCAACCTGTGCCAGTCTCTCACCACCTTCATGGTGAACAACTTCTTCCTAATGTCTGACCTAAATCTGCCCTTCTCTGGCTTGCTGTGCAAACTGGAGAAGAGGAGGTTCAGGGCAGACCTCGTTGCTGTCTACAACTACCTGAAGGGAGGCTGTAGCCAGGTGGGCCTGGGCTCTGCTGCCAGGCAAGCAGCAATAGCACAAGGTGACACAGTTTCAAGTTGTGGCAGGGCAGGTCTAGGCTGGATGTTGGGAGGAAGTTGTTGGCAGAGAGAGTGATTGGCACTGGAATGGGCTGCCCAGGGAGGTGGTGGAGTGGCTGTGCCTGGAGGTGTTGAAGCCAAGCCTGGCTGGGGCACTTAGTGCCATGGTCTGGTTGATAGGCTGGGGCTGGATGATAGTTTGGACTGGCTGAGCTTGGAGGTCTCTTCCAACCTGCTTGATTCTGTGATTTCTGTGACATGTAAATGAGCTGAAGCTACCAGAAAAGGGCACAATGCAGTTAAGCCTAAAATATTTTATTCCCTGTAGAATATTTTTTGCACTGTAACCATCCCAATGCACAGAAAGCAAACCATGAATATACATTTCCTGTGTGTGCATTACTTTCAGCAGTACCAACCAGCTTTGAGGCATTTCTGGGGGAAGTATGCCATTATTCAGCACTAGGAGAAATGAAACACAGAACTGTTCTCAAAGCAGCCCCAGGTACTGATGCTGAATTGTTGAGATGCAAGAAGCTATTCAATAGAAGTGAACAATGCAACTTTCATGACTGTTTCTTGCAAGAGCAAAGAAAGGGGAAATTATTCTGCACATACCACCTAAGCTTTTAGAAGTTTAAATCTCATATCAGTAGCTAAGTGACCTGTGAGTTAGTCTCCTTCAAGAAGACTAAGGGAAGTCTTGGGACTTTGTTGATTCAAGTGAAAACTATAGAATCATAGAATGGACTGGGGTGGAAGGGACCTCCAAAGCTCATCCAGTCTAACCCCTCTGCATTCAGCAGGGACATCCTCAACTAGATCAGGTTGCCTACAGCCCTCTCCAGCCTCACCTTCAACTGATAGGTTAGACTGGGTGAGCTTGGAGGTCTCTTCCAACTTGGTTGATTCTATGATTCTGTGATCTCCAGGGATGAGGCCACNTCCAGAACTGCACACAGGACTGCAGGTGGGGTCTGAGGAGAGCAGAGCCAAGGGGCAGAATCCCCTCCCTTGCCCTGCTGCCCACACTGCTCTTGCTGCAGCCCAGCACAGGGTTGCTGTCTGGGCTGCACTCACACTGCAGGCTCCTGTTGAGCTTTTCATCAGCCCAGACCCCCAGGTCCTATTCCTCAAGACTGCTCTCAGCCATTCCCCACCCAGCGGGGAGCTGTGCTTGGGATTGCACCGAACCAGATGCAGGACCTTACACTTGGCCTTGTTGAATGTGATGAGGTTGGCCTGGGCACAGCTGTGCAGCCTGTCCAGGTCCCTCTGGATGGATTCCTACCCTCTAGCAAGTCGACTGTGCCACACAGCTTGGTACCATCTGCACACTTGCTGAGGGTGCACTGATTCCTCTGTCCATATCACTGACAAAGATGTTACAGAGCACTGGTGCCAGCACTGACCCCTGAGGAACACCACTTGGCACTGGTGTCCAGGTGGACATTGTGCCATTGATCACCACTCTCTGCATGCAACCATCCAGCCAATTCTTCATCCCAGTGGACCACATCACCTCAGACTTCTACATAATGAAGATGCATTCAACAAATGCTGTGGGCTGAAAGTGTGATTAACTAAGTCTTAAGCATGAAATTCTAGACATAGGCAATTTAATATAGTTTCCAGATAAAGGTTCAGTAAGACCAAGTGCAGGATCTTGCATCCGGGCTGAGGCAATCCCAGGCACCAGTATAGGCTGGGCAGGGACTGGCTTGAGAGCAGCCCTGAAGAAAGGGACTTGGGGGTGCCAGGTGGGGGTGAATGAGCTCAACAGGAGCCAGCAGTGTGCACTTGCAGCACAGAAAGCAACCAGAGTCTGGACTGCATCAGGAGAAGTGTGGCCAGCAGGACAAGGGATGGGATTCTGCCCCTCTGCACTGATCTGATGAGACCTCACCTGGAGCACTGTGTCCAGTTCTGGAGCCTCTGTTACAGGAAGAATTTGGAGGTGCTGAAAGGTGTCCAGAGAAGGGCCACAAGGATGGTCAGAGGGCTGGAACTGCTCCCCTATGAGCATAGGCTGAGAGAGTTAGGGTTGTGCTGTCTGGAGAGTAGAAGGCTCTGAGGTGACTTTAATGTGGCCTTCTGAAGGGTGTTACAAGAAAGCTGGGGAGAGACTTATTAGGACGTGAGGTAGTGATAGGACTGGGGGTGAATGGATCCAAGCTAGAGGAGGGGAGATTCAGATTAGACATTAAGAAGTTGTTCACCATGAGGATGGTGAGAGACTGGCACAGATTGCCCAGGGACATGGTGGAAGCTTCATCTCTGGAAGTTTTTAAAGCCAGGCTGGGTGTGGGTCTGGGCAACCTGATTTAGTGTCAGGTGTCCCATGGCAGAGAGTTTGGAACTGGATGATCCTGGAGGTCTCTTCCAGCCCTGACAATTCTGTGATTCTATCAATTTTGTATTCATTGATTTGCTTTCATTTACTTTCTTGGGTGCAATGTATGTATGTGTGTGCACATATATATGGGTGTATGCAGGTACTTGAAATGTCTGGTTGCAGTTGCTGTCTCTGAGGAGTCCATCTGAGTTTGTGAGATTACAGGGTTTCTCAGGTAGTCATTAAAAAGTTTAATTAGTGCTGAATGACTCAGGCCTGCTTGCAATGTGTTGAATCCCAGTGCACTTAGAGAAAAACAATGTAGGAGTCAAATCAGTCATCAAACACTGAGCAAGAGCTCCAGCTGAGTGCTGTGTCCAGTTCTGGGCTCCTCAATTCAAGCAAGATGTTGAGGTGCTGGAAGGTGTCCAGAGAAGGGTGACGGAGCTGGAACACAAACCCTATGATTAGAGGCTGAGGGAGCTGGGGTTGTTTAGCCTGCAGAAGAGGAGGCTCAGGGCAGACCTCATTGCTGTCTACAACTACCTGAGGGGGGGTTGTAGCAAGGTGGGGTTGGTCCCTTCTACAAGGCAGGTAGCAACAGAAGAAGGGGACACAGTCTCAAGTTGTGGCAGGGGAGGTCTAGGCTGGATGTTAGGAGGAAGTTGTTGTCAGAGAGAGTGATTGGCATTGGAATGGGCTGCCCAGGGAGGTGGTGGAGTTGCTGTCTTTGGAGATGTTCAAGCCAAGCCTGGATGAGGCACTTAGTGCCATGGTGTAGTTGACTGGCTAGGGATGGGTGCTAGGTTGGGCTGGCTGAGCTTGGAGGTCTCTTCCCACCTGGTTGATTCTATGATTCTGTGATTAGATCAGGTTACATAGGTTCATTCTGAGATAGTTAACATGGTAAGCAGCAGCCAGAGACTGAGAACCTTTGTTTTATGTTTCTGCTTATTTTATACCTCTAAGGAAAACCAATGGGTATTATAGACATCACTATTATTTTCTTTTCAGAGCAAATGTTCTAATTTCTCTCATTAAATTATTCTGATTAGTCTCAAACCAGCAGATTATCAGATGCAGCAAGTGGGAGAGAATGAGAGATACACAGAGTAGCTAACAATGCTTCAGCATGGAGCAGTCTGAGATTCTCCTGCTAACAAAGGAAGATAATTGATTGTGTGGAACTTGAGAAATGGCAAAGTGTGCTTGGCTCTCTCCTCACTAACTCATAAGCAAAGATCAGACAAAGCTCTTGGAGGAGTTGGAAAACTTCACACCTTTCAAACCCAGTGAAATGTGACCAAGGCTGTTTGCTAAGCTTAAACCTTCTGTTTCATACGAGTTCTGCAGGAACAGACCCAGAGACAATGGAATAATGTGCTAGAATTATGCAAACTCATGTGTTACAAAGCAGTGTGATACTATTTGCTCTTGCCAGCTAGTAATTAATTTCTGCAAACTCACCTTCTTCCTTTTTTAACCATTGGAACACCTCTTTCAGCACCAGTCCAATGGCAGAAAGCCTCTGTAGCGTTACTGAGATGCCCTTGGCGCTGCTCACGTTGCTAACAAAATTGTGCTTTACTCAGTCCTAAAGAAAAACTTCTGGGACTTCAGCATTTTTTTCCTCTTGAGCACTTAGGATCTAAACAGCAAATGTGAACATGTAGAGTGTGACTCACAGGTAGATACAGACAAACTTTTTACTGCTTACCTAAGTACCGGTCAGAAAAACAGACTTAAGGCTTGTAACTTTCCAGATGTGTTGGAAAGCTACCTGGTAGAAAGGGACCTGGGGGTTGTAATAGACAAACAGCTCAATATGAGCCAGCAGTGTGCCCAGGTGGCTAAGAAAGCCAGTGGCATCCTGGCTGGGATTAGAAATGCTGTGTGCAGCAGGAGAAGGGAGGTGATTCTCCCTTGGTACTCAGCTCTGATGAGGCCACACCTTGAGCGTTGTGTTCAGTTTTGGGTACCTCATTACAAGATATGCTGGTCTGGGTGTTCCCTGTCCCCCTCACACTTAAGAAAATCACCCAGACTAGATTCAGTCGAGCTGGAGTTAAGGAATGGAGCTTTACATTCACAGCTTAGCACAAGATACAAGCAGAGAGTTAAAATAGTTACAGCTATAGACAGAAATAGACAAGTTAAAGGTAATACAGAAACACAACAGCCCTGCCAGAAACCAGAGTCCCCAGGAGGGGCTCCCAACCACCTTTCCACCTTCTTCCCACCCCTCTACCTTACCCCAGACTTTGTCTTGTGTTCAAGGTGAGTTTGGAGGGTTAGCCAGGGGGATTAGGAAGCAGATGGATTAGTCACACAGACAGTGGGTTAGAGAGAGAGAAGTGCAGCCCCAAAGCCAGAGAGCAAACTCTGTTATCTGTTTGTGTTCTTGTTCTTATCCATCTCAGCAAGCCTCTGAGTGCAGCAGACATCACCATTGTTTCCTTTTCACAGCCTAGCATCTAATTCTTCTCACTAAAATATTCCAGCTAGGCTCAAACTAGCACACAAGAAGGATGTGGAGGTGCTGGAGCCAGTGCAGAGGAGGGCAAGGAAGCTGGGGAAGGGTCTGAAGAATTAAATGTGATGAAGAGTGACTGAGGGAATGGTTAGTTTGAAAAAGAGGAGGCTGAGGGGAGACCTCATTACAGCTACCTGAAAGGACCTTGTGAAGAGGATGCTGCTGGCCTCTTCTCACAGGTGATTAGTGATAGAAAAAAAAGGGAATGGCCTCAAGCTGACACTGGGGAGGTTTAGACTGGACATTAGAAAGAACTTTTTCCAAGCAAGAGTGGTCAGGCACTGGAATGAGCTGCCCAGGGAGGGGGTGGAGTCACCTACCCTGGCTGTGTTTAAAGGTCATTTGGATGTGTGCTTAGGCATAGGGTTTAAGGTGAATCTTGTAGAGTGGGGTTCTAGGTTGGCCTTGGTGATCCTGAGGGGCTTTGCCAACCTGAATGGTTCTGTGATGCTGTGACACTTCATCTGTTTCATACTTGAAATACTATGGTAAAAAGCAAATAACTACACTTCCTTGACTTTATAAACTTTTGGACACAGCTGACTGGAAAGATTATTGTTTATGTCAGTTATTTTCTCTGTTTTGGTTTTGATTTCCCATGGTAAGTCACCTAATGGCACTGCAGAGCAGAGGAGGCTCAGGGGTGACAACATTGCTGTCAACAACTCCCTGAAGGGAGGTTGTAGCCAGGTGGGGTTGGTCTCTTCTGCCAGGCAAGCAGCAACAGAAGAAGGAGACACAATCTCAAGTTGTGCCAGAGGAGGTCTAGGCTGGATGATAGGAAGAAGTTCTTGCCAGAGAGAGTGATTGGCATTGGAATGGGCTGCCCAGGGAGGTGGTGGAGTCGCTGTCCCTCGAAGTGTTGAAGCAAAGCCTGGCTGGGGCACTTAGTGCCATGGTCTGGTTGATTGGCCAGGGCTGGGTGCTAGGTTGGACTGGCTGAGCTTGGAGGTCTCTTCCAACTTGGCTGATTCTATGATTCTAAGAAATGCTTCCACTCACAGGGTGGGAGACTGTGGTCAAGGAATCAAGCTGCTGGTGTCTGAAGTAACAGAGTGAGCTCTGGTGCTTCCATCTAGCAGCAGTTGAAAGTTTTAAGGAGAGCTAAGAAGGAGATTGTAACCTCCATTTGAGGGAAACATGAGCGAGTAGATGCAGCAGTTCATCTGCTTTGCTCCACGTGCTGCTCCCACACGTGGCACTGCTGCTTTGAGCTGTATTCCAGCAGATCAAGGGAGGTTCTCCTCCCCCTCTACTCTGCCCTGCTGAGATCTCATTTTGAATACTGTGCTCAGGTTTGGGCTCCCCAGTTGAAGAGGGACAGGGATCTGCTGGAGAGGATCCAGTGCAGGGCTAGGAGGATGATGAGGGGACTGGAGGGCATGGCTGATGAGGAGAGGCTGAGGGACCTGGGGCTGCTTAGTCTGGAGAAGAGAAGACTGAGAGGGGATTGGATAAATGTTTATAAGTATCTGAGGGCTGCCAGGAGCGGGGGGACAGGCTCTGCTCACTGCTCCCTGGGATAGGACAAGGAGCAATGGGTGTAAGCTGCAGCACAGAAGGTTCCAGCTCAACACAAGGGGAAGCTTCTTTCCTGTAAGGGTCCCAGAGCACTGGCACAGGCTGCCCAGAGAGGTTGTGGAGTCTCCTTCTCTGGAGCCTTTCAAGGCCTGTCTGGATGTGTTGCTCTGTGATCTGTGTTAGATAGGATTGTCCTGCTCTGGCAGGGGGGATTGGACTGGATGATCTCCTTGGGTCCCTTCTGACCCCTAACATCCTGTGAGCCTGTGATATGAGCTGTGGAAAAGTACTTCTGCTCCACTTTTGGAAGCTGAGGCCACCTGTATTTTTCCTCCCCATGTGGTTTTGTGCTTGTTAGAGGTAGACACATTTCTAAAGAGGAAGCTTTGCCTCCAATTCCAAATGGGATTTGTGTGGATTGATTACTGATATCTGGTTCAATATGTGTTTTGTTGGACACCTGTCACTTCATGGCCAGGTTTGAAACCTCTTGGCAATCCTGTTTGGCCGTGACGTAGCACAACTGCTGTTTCCAGTGAAGGTGAAGTGATTCATGCTGCCCAAATGTTCCTTCCTGACACTGTGTCTCTTCCATTCCAGAGGTGTGCAGGTTTCTTTTCTGGTGACACTGGAAAACATCCAGGGGAAAGATAAGCTGTGTTCCTGTGCTAGTTTGAGCCTAGCTGGCATATTTTGGTGAGAAGAATTAGATGCTAGGCTGTGAAAAGGAAACAATGGTGATGTCTGCTGCACTCATAGGCTTGCTGAGATGGATAAGAACAGGAACATAAACACAGAGAATAGAATTTGCTTTCTGGCTTTGGGCTGCACTCTCCCAAACCTGCTGTCTGTGTAATTAATCCTTCTGCTTCCTAACCCCCCTGACCAATCCTACAAACTCACCTTGAACGTAAGACAAAGTCTGGAGTAAGGTAGAGGGGTGGGAAGAAGACTGGACATGAGGAGGAAGTTGTTGAGCATGAGAGTGGTGAGAGCCTGGAATGAGTTGCCCATGGTTGCAGCCCCATGCCTGGAGGTGTTTAAGGCCAGGCTGGATGAGGCTGTGGGCTGCCTGTTCTAGGGTAGGGTGTCCCTGCCCATGGCATGGGAGTTGAAACTAGCTGATCCTTGTGGTCCCTTCCAGCCTTGACTGATTCTATGATTCTAAGGTGTCAGGGTGGTTGAGAGCTCCTCCTGGGGACTCTGGTTTCTGGCAGGGCTGTTGTGTTTCTGTATTACCTTTAACTTGTCTATTTCTGTCTATAGCTGTGAATATTGTAAATATCTGCTTGTGTATTGTGCTATGCTCTAAATATAGCTTTATTCAACCCAAAACCTTCACAGTTACCTTCTTTTCCTGGCATCTCTCACAGCCATTATAGTCAAGGCAATCTCAGTAAAAGGTTGCAACTGGCACCAAAGACACACTGCATTGCTATTATTCCTGGAGTATGAGAGCAAAAATAGACTCTCAGACTTGGGCACATTTTGTCTTCTCTCTTCAGACAGTGAGGCTCTTGCTACTGCATTGTCTTTTGTTTCTCCTCAACACCCTTTTAGCTGACACATTTCTCAGTGCATTGGCTATCTGCTACTTCAGCTGCTAACAGTGGCACTAGCGCTGGCCTCTACCTTCTACTCTCTTCCATTGTTCCAGTGTTGCAGCAAGCCATTTCCTCCTCCTTGATGGCTAAGTGGATTCATTTCTTCCCAGCTGCAAATCTCACTGCCTCATTACATACTGGGCACTCTGCTGCCTCATCTTCAGCTCCTCTACCAGCACCCCCAGGTCCCTCTCTGCCTGGCTGCTCTCAGCCACTCTGTCCCCAGCCTGTAGTGCTGCTTGGGGTTGTTGTGGCCAAAGTGTAGAACCCTGCACTTGGCCTTGTTCAGTCTCATCCCATTGGCCTCTGCTCACTCATCCAGCCTGGCCAGGTCCCTCTGCAGGGCTCTCCTACCCTCCAACAGCTCCACAGCTGCTCCTAGCTTGGTGTCATCTGCAGACTTACTGATGCTGGACTCAATCCCCTGCTCCAGATCATCAATAAAGACATTGAACAGGACTAGACTTAGCACTGATCCAGTGCAGAGGGTCTGGTTTGCTCTTGAAACATGGACATTGTGAATTGAAACAGAACAGTTTCAATCACTTTACATATGGATAAAGTTTTTCATGTTTAATAATTCAGACATAAAATTCCTTTCTTTCTCCAGGCTTCCCTTGTCACTTTGGGCTGTCTTGTGGTGAAAGCTAGAAGGATGCCCTGTTCACCTTGCCCAGAAACAAATTATCCCTTGGAAATGAACCTCAGTCCTGTGTCCTGAAAAACTTTTTAAGAACTGATTCTGGCTGCCAAATTAACATGACCAGCCTAGGAGACGAGCACTCTTCAAAGCCCAGCACTGCAGCTCCATGAATAGGTTCAATAAAGGTATTGAACAGGACCAGACCCTGCGCTGATTCCTGGGGGACACCACTAGTGACAACTGCCAACTGACATTCAACATCCTGTGCTATGACTTCAAAGCTGTCATTGCATCTCTTTTACTCTTCCTTACTGTTATCCCTTGCAAAAACCTTTTCTTTTGCTGTCCCCATTCCTTCCATTAGTACTGTTTTTAATATTTCTAGTTCAAATATATTGAATATGTAAGCATTGCAACCTGGACCCTTTTAAACTGTGTCCTTCTGACTTTCACTATTGCATGTGAGTATATATTGCTTGCAGGACATTGTTAGGATGCTGGATGAAGGCTAAAAGGATGTTTGAGGATGCTTGTAAGTAATACAAGCTGAGATGATGGATTCCTCTGTTGCTGGTACCAGATATTCAGTCTGATACAAGTAGATGCCTTTCTCCAAAACCAGTGCTTATTACCCAGGAGCTGATTTTCTCTGGTTCCCATTGGCTTTTCTTCCTCTTACCTCAGCAACTGACTTTTTCCTTTCAGCTGAGCAATGTGTCTGTAATTTTCCTTGTGAAATTATAAATCCTTTATGGATTATGCTCTTGTCATACCCCACATAGAATCATAGAATCAGTGAGGTTGGAAGAGACCTTCAAGCTCATCCAGTCCAACCTAGCACCCATCCCTATGCAATCAACTAGACCATAGAATCTTAGAATCAACCAGGTTGGAAGAGACCTCCAAGCTCATCCAGTCCAACCTAGCACCCATCCCTATGCAATCAACTAGACCATAGGATCATAGAATCAACCAGATTGGAAGAGACCTCCAAGCTCATCCAGTCCAACTTAGCACCCAGCCCTATCCAGTCAACCACACCATGGCCACTTGGAGTCCTGTGTTCAGTTCTGGAGCCCCCAACACAAGAAGGACATGGAATTGTTGGAGCCAGTCCAGAGGAGAGCCACAAAGACACTGAGAGGGCTGCAGCAACTCTGCTACGAGGACAGGCTGAGAGAGTTGAGGCTCTGCAGCCTGGAGAAGAGAAGGCTTTGAGGAGACCTTAGAGTGGCCTTGCAGTATCTGAAGGGGGCCTAAAGGAAGTCTGTGGAGGGACTATATATAAGGTCTTGTAGTGACAGGATGAGGAGGAATGGGTTTAAAGTGGAAGAAGGGAGATTGAAAACAGATGTTAGGAAGAAGTTCATTGCAGTGAGGGTGATGAGACACTGGCACAGGTTGCCCAGGGAGGTTGTGGAGCACAGAAGCACCCAATGTGATCTTTGAGCACATTGGGTGCTTCTGTGCTCCACAACCTCCCTGGAGGTGTTCAAGGCTGGGTTGGATAAGGCCTTGAGTGACCTGTTTTAGTGGGAGGTGTCCCTGCCTATGGCACAGCAGGGTTGGAACTGGCTGATCTTTGAGGTCCATTCCAGCCTAAACCATGCCATGACTCTCTGATTAATGGCTGCAGTGGCATTAGGTTGCTGGTTGGACTCAATGATCTTGGAGGTCTCTTCCAAGCAAAACAATTCTATGATTCTATGCTTAGCTTCTTTGCAAAGCTTTTGCAGAGCTACAAATAAAGCAGTTGATGTTTTTTGTTCTTAGCACAATTGTCAGTCAGCAAAGTAAGCACAGTGTCTATTCTTAGCACATAATACTGGTGGTAGCTGTTTTGACTCACCTGAGGTTTTCCTGAGTGTTTTAAGTTGCTAATTGAAATGATGTTCTCCACTCCTAGAGACTGCTCAGGTTTTTCACATCCTCCAGCTGCTGCCCTGCCTTCCATACTTCTGTTTATTCTCACATAAAAGCTCTTTTCATGTAGAATCTGTTTCCCTCTTTTCAAGGCAAATGCAAGATCTGGCCCCTGGTATTGTTGGCTCTTCAAATTGCTCTGTTCAGTTCATTTGTCTAGTAGAATTGACTCCTTTTTCTTCTTCTTTGTTAAAGAAGAATTAAATTTGGCTCATGGAAATGTTCACAGGATTTTAGGGGTTGGAAGGGACCCAAGGAAATCATCAAGTCCAACCCCCCGCCAGAGCAGGACAATCCTATCTAACACAGAGCACAGAGGAACACATCCAGACAGGCCTTGAAAGGCTCCAGAGAAGGAGACTCCACAACCCCTCTTTGCCAGTGCTCTGGGACCCTTACAGGAAAGAAGCTTCCCCTTGTGTTGAGCTGCAACCTCCTGTGCTGCAGCTTACACCCATTGCTCCTTGTCCTATCCCAGGGAGCAGTGAGCAGAGCCTGTCCCCCACTCCTGGCAGCCCTCAGATACTTATCAACATTTATCCAATCCCCTCTCAGTCTTCTCTTCTGCAGACTAAGCAGCTCCAGGTCCCTCAGCCTCTCCTCATCAGGCAGTGCTCCAGTCCCCTCACCATCCTCCTAGCCCTCTGCTGGACCCTCTCCAGCAGATCCCTGTCCCTTTTCAACTGAGGAGCCCAAAACTGAAGGCAATACTCAAGATGAGATCTCAGCAGGGCAGAGTAGAGGGGAAGGAGAACCTCTTTTGATCTGCTGGACACACTCTTCCTAATACACCCCAGGACCACATTGGCCTTCTTGGCCACAAGGGCACATTGCTGTGCCATGGATGTTCTCCACCAGCACTCCCAGGTCCCTCTCCACAGGGCTGCTCTCCTGCAGATCACCTCCCAGCCTGCACTGCTGCAGCTTATTATTGCTTCCCACATGCAGGGCTCAGCACTTGTCCTTGTTGAACCTCATTTGGTTCCTCTGTGCCCAGCTCTGTCTCGCTGGATGGCCACAAAGCCTGCAGCTGTACCAGCCAAGCCTCCCAGTTTGGTGTCAGCAGCAAACTTGCTGAGCAGACTCTGTCTGTCTTTCTGTCCCCTCCTTGATGAAGAGGTTGAAAAGGACTGGACCCAGCACTGATCCTTGGGAGACTCCACTGGTTCCAACTTTCCAGCTGGACCTGGACCATTGATCACCACTCTTTGAACTCTGTCTTGTAACTAATTCCTAATCCACCTTGCTGCCTGTTCTCCCATCCCACACTTCCTGAGGTTGCTCACTAGAATATGCTAGGAAATGCTTTTCACTCTCTGCAATGCCACATTTAAAGTAAAAACAGAGTGCCTTTACTATCCCTTAGCAGAACAATGTCTGAATGTTTGCTGTTTGCACTGTAGGAAGGAAACCTCTCCCAGATTTCTATTTCCTGGGGGGGGGATGGTCTTATTTTGAGCAGTATTGTTCATACTGTCTATGCTTAAGAGAATGCCAAGCTCATCCAGGACTGCCCAGGCAGCTCTTTCCATTGTAGGGCTTCCAATGAAACTAATGCTACCAGCTGTGTATTCTTTTGTCTGCCCTGGACTAGGTTGTGGTATTGTGCTTCACATTGCATCTGCCCAACATAGTCTGTTGTCTCTGTACTGACAGTTTGGGCAAGGAAGGGGAGCAATGAAACATGAGCATCCACAAAAGAGAAAGGGTGTGAAGGAACTCCTGGCAATGGGAACTGTGCTAAGAAATTGACCTTCTAACCTTGGAAAGGATTGTTTGGAGGGGGGAGCACAAATGCAATCCTTTGTATTTGGAGCACGCAGATGTGTTTTACAGAGGTGTCAAAGTATCACCATCCCCAAAGAAGAAGAGAAATTGGGTTACTCATCCAAAATGAGTCATGCAGTGCAATAATAGCAGAGGTGGGACCAGTATATGAGCCTTCAGATTCTCAGTCCAGTGCCAAATCTTCTACATCTTCTTATTTCTTGGCATTGGAAGAGACAGGATTGGAATTGGTGAGTAAAAAAAAAGAAAGAAATTAGAAAAGGAGGAGGAAAGATGAAAAGGGAGAGCTGTGTGGTCAGCAGGGCAAGGGGGAGATTTTCCCCATGTACTCCTCTCCCCTCAGATCCCACCTGGAGTACTCTGTGCAGTTCTGGAGCCCCCAACACAAGGAGGACATGGAACTGTTGGAGCCAGTCCAGAGGAGGCCACCAAGATGCTGAGAGAGCTGCAGCAGCTCTGCTATGAGGACAGGCTGAGAGAGTTGGGGCTCTGCAGCCTGGAGAAGAGAAGGCTTCCAGGAGACCTTGGTGTGGCCTTCCAGTATCTGAAGGGGGCCACAGGAAGTCTGGGAAGGGACTATTGACAAGGTCTTGTAATGACAGGATGAGAAGGAATGGGTTTAAACTGGCAGAGGGGAAATTCAAACTGGGTGTTAGGAAGAAGTTCTTTACAGTGAGGGTGGTGAGACACCTCTCTGGCACAGGTTGCCACCTCCTTGGCATAGGAGACACCTCCCTGACACATGTTGCCTAGGGAGGTTGTGGAGCACAGAATCACCCAATGTGATCTTTGATCTTTGATCACATTGGGTGATTCTGTGCTCCACAACCTCCCTGGAGGTGTTCAAGGCCAGGTTGGATGAGGTGTTCCTGGCTATGGTGGGAGGTTGGAGCTGGCTGAGCTTTGAGGTCCCTTCTAACCTAAACCAGTCTATGATTCTAAGTTGCTTTGCCTAGCTGGAGCAGATCCTAAGGAGAGAGGGAAGTTTTACAATGGGAGGATGAAAACCAGTGCTCAGGGGACAAAGAAGCAGATAGAAAGGTAAAGCTTCAGCCTGGAGAAAAGATTCTGAGAAGACCAAATAGTGACCTCCCAGTACCTGAAGAGGGTCTGGAAGAAGACAGGAAAGGGACTGTTTGCAAAGGCCTGCAGTGAGAGAACAAGAGGCAATGGCTTAGAGCAGAGCAGATTTAGGCTTGACCTTAGGAACAAGTTCTTTACCATGAGGGTAGTGGAACCCTGGAACAGGCTCCCAGGGAAGTAGTTGAGGCTCCATCCTTGGAGATATTCAAAGTCAGGCTCAACAGGGCTCAAGGCAACCTGATCTAGTTGAGCATGTTCTTGCTCACTGCAGGGGGATTGAACTGGATGAGCTTCCGCATTCCCTTCCAACCCAGAACATTCTGTGATTCTATGGAAGTTTGATCTGGGATGGAAGGGCTGGGAGGGAAAACTTCCAGTCAGACTGACTGAGAAATGGCAAATAAAGGGTATTTTTTGTCACTGAATCACACAGAAATTCTCAGATTGGAAAAGATCTCCAAAATCATGGGGTCCAGTCATTAGTTCACACTGACAAGTCATTGACTGCACCAAACCCCTCAGCACAACATCTCCTCACTATGAATCTCTATGCTTGGAAAGGATCACCAGGGTATAGCATCAAGTTGAGTGTTTTATTCTCTTAACAAGAATGATGCCTTGGTCTTGTTTTCAGCAAGTCCCTAAAAGGAGAACTGTTGATGCTCAAGGTTTAAACAGGTTTTGTGGTTGGTACTTCCCCCCCCCCCAAAACTTCTTTGCTGACTTCCACAGAACTAGGAACCAGAGTAAATCCCTGTGATTTTATCAGGATGTTATCTTTTGATACAATTGTCTTTTATATTAAGCTGCCTTAAGACTCAGCCTTTTTGTTCCCTTACAATGCAGCAACTGTCTGCTGTGCAGCAGGCAAAGCAGACATTAAAAAGGACATCAGACACTGTGCTGCTTAATGTCTCAGACAGTGCTGGTTAGGGAAATACTCACCAACAGTATAAGGACAAAGACAGGCTAAGGGTTAGAGGAGGTGTGAGCCAGCGGTGTGCCCAGGTGACCAAAAAGGCCTGGATCAGGCCTGGCCTGGATCAGGAGCAGTGTGGCCAGCAGGACCAGGGCAGTCCTTCTGTCCCTGTACTCAGCACAGGTTGAACTGTCTTCAGTAGTTCCCCATCTCTCTTGAGCTGAGAAGCCTATAGCTATGATCTGATCCACCAGAATTGGGACAGAGTGACTGGAGAGCAGCCAGGCAGAGAGGGACCTGGGGGTGCTGGGAGAGAGTAGCTGAAGATGAGGCAGCAGTGCCCAGGTGGGCAGCAGAGCCAATGGCATCCTGGGCTGGCTCAGGAGCAGTGTGGCCAGCAGGACAAGGGAGGTTCTTCTGCCCCTGTGCTCAGCACTGCTCAGGCCACACCTGGAGTGCTGTGTCCAATTCTGGGCACCTCAATTGAAGAGAGATGTTGAGGTGCTGG
>WAAF01003006.1:13557-30933 GCA_013400475.1 Tricholaema leucomelas | reverse complement strand
TCCTCAATTCAAGAGAGATGTTGAGGTGCTGGAAGGTGTCCAGAGAAGGGCAGCAAGGCTGGGGAGGGGCCTGGAGCACAGCCCTGTGAGGAGAGGCTGAGGGAGCTGGGGGGGTGCAGCCTGCAGAAGAGGAGGCTCAGGGCAGACTTCATTGCTGGCTACAATACCTGAAGGGAGGCTGTAGCCAGGTGGGGTTGGGCTCTTCTCCCAGACAGTCAGCAACAGGACAAGGGGACCCAGTCTCAAGTTGTGCCAGGGGAGGTCTAGGCTGGATGTTAGGAGGAAGTTGTTGGCAGAGAGAGTGACTGGCATTGGAATGGGCTGCCCAGGGAGGTGGTGGAGTCACAGTGCCTGGGGGTGTTCAAGAAAAGCCTGGATGAGGCACTTAGTGCCATGGTCTGGTTGACTGGATAGGGCTGGGTGCTAGGTTGGACTGGATGATCTTGGAGGTCTCTTCCAACCTGGTTGATTCTATTCTATTTGGTCCAGAGCAGGATCACCTGGAGCAAATCACACTGGAATGCATCTTCAAAGAGACTAATTTCAGACATCACTGATCACATCCTGCTCCCATTGCCCATGAGCAGAACCTTGGGCAGCACCTGTGAAAACCAAGCAACAGTATTTGTGTTCTGCCTCCCAGATTTGTCACAGGAAGAGCCACAGTTTCTTCTAAAGCACCTCAAGGAACAGAGGCTGACACAAGCAGCTCTTGATCTTCAGCAGATGCTTTGCAGCAAGAAGAGAGACTGAGTCTGGCCAAGCCTTTGCATCCCTGGACTTTGAGCCACTCTACCCAGGAGATTTAGCAGTTGGCTCACACCTTTGATAATTGAGCCTGTTAATATTTTGCAAGAGCGAGTGACAAGCAGATTGTTGTCAAATCAAGGCTCCATCAGGCTGAGGATATTGAAGTTGGCAGACACCAATAATTTACAGCATTCTCCTTCAGTGAGCCGTAATTTATGTCCCAGCCATTGAAGGGAAACCTGCAGCCAAAGGAAATTGATGGACTCATCACCCAGACATGACACTCCTGAAACATCAAGCTGCTGTTTTATACACACGTGGCAAAAAAGGAATGATCAATGGGAGCCTGGAAACTCCTCACTTAGGGGAGCCTTGGGGAAGCTGCACCTAAGCTGTCTGCTCCTGTGCTTGGCTGGGGCTTGCTGGTGTGATCAGAGTCATTTCCCTTTCATGTTTTCTCCAACCCATTGACCCAGTGATACTGCAACTATCAAATCCAAGTTGATGTTGCCACTGCTCTTAGCTCCAAGTGGGTCATGTTTTGGTAAAAAGGGAAGACAAGAAATCCCTCTGTTTCAGCCCACATCTTGCTGGCTACATGGCCTCATCAAAGGCAACAACCAGATGCTCATGGTCAGGCTGAGGCTGATGTTTCTCAATGTAGTCCTGCCTTGAGAGATTGTTTGGAAGTTGTCACATCATGATTCCTGAATGGTCTCCACCAACCAATTATATGTGGAAGTCCTTTGCTTTCAGATGCTGTAATACCTATAATCATGGAAACACAATGCTTAAAAAGTCCTCCTTTCATAGAATCATAGAATCAAACAGGTTGGAAGAGACTTCCAAGATCATCCAGTCCAACCTAGCACCCATCCCTGTCCAAGAGACCAACCCCACCTGGCTACAGCCTCCCTTCAGGTAGTTGTAGACAGCAATGAGCTCTGCCCTGAGCCTCCTCTGCTGCAGGCTGCACACCCCCAGCTCCCTCAGCCTCTCCTCACAGGGAGAGGGGCCTCCAGGCCTCTCCCCAGCCTTGCTGCCCTTCTCTCAACACCTTCCAGCACCTCAACATCTCTCTTGAATTGAGGAGCCCAGAACTGGACACAGCACTCAAGGTGTGGCCTGAGCAGTGCTGAGCACAGGGGCAGAAGAACCTCCCTTGTCCTGCTGGCCACACTGCTCCTGAGCCAGCCCAGGATGCCATTGGCTCTGCTGCCCACCTGGGCACTGCTGCCTCATCTTCAGCTACTCTCTACCAGTACCCCCAGGTCCCTCTCTACGGGGCTGCTCTCAGCCACTCTGTACCCAGCCTGTAGTGCTGCTTGGGGTTGTTGTGACCAAAGTGCAGAACCCTGCACTTGGCCTTGTTCAGTCTCATCCCATTGGCCTCTGCCCACCCATCCAGCCTGGCCAGGTCCCTCTGCAGGGCTCTCCTACCCTCCAACAGATCAACACCTGCTCCTAGCTTGGTGTCATCTGCAAACTTACTGATGCTGATGCTGGACTCAATCCCCTGGTCCAGATCATCAATAAGAGCAATCAAGTTGCTTGCATACATGGAAAAACCCAGCAAAATTGCATTGCTGGGACACAAGAGCAGTGTGCTAAAGGCAGGGTAGGGCAGGGGCTGATGTTTCTCAACTAAGTAAGGTCGGTTTTAACAAGCCATATATGTAGACTGTCTTTAAAGCCTGCCCAAGTTTACAGAATCCCAGTGGTGGGGGTTCCAAGGGATCTTTGGGCATCACCTAATCCAATCTTGCTGCTAAAGCAGGGTCACCCACAGCAGGTTGTTCAGGAGCACAATGTCCAGGTGGGATTGGAATCTCTGCAGAGAAGGAGAATCCATAACCTCTCCGGGCAGCTTCAGGGCTCTGGCACCCTCACATGAAAGAAGTTTCTCCTTACATTTAGGTGGAACTTCCTGAGTTGTACTTTGTTGCTGCCTCTTGTCCTACCACTGGGCATCACCAAAGAGAGACTGGCCCCAAATTCATCATTATTATCTGCAGAGCTCTCTGAATTGTGGGCAGAAACCTATCTCAGACTCCAAAGAGTGCCGACACCAGGAAAGAACTGAAGCTGGCATAAACGCAGCCAGGCTCAACCCAGAGCCTCCATCAGCTGCCTGCAAGAAGGCTGAGGCAGCACGGCCGTGGGAAGGGTGGGGGAGCTGGGCACTGTTCTAGAAACACAGCCAGAGTCTAAGGGAAAACACCACGAGGAATATTTTCCTGAGAAAGGAAGTCTAGGGAGAGGCAGAAAAATCACTCCTTTGCTTCAGCAGTAAAATAAAGCAAAGGGAATAAAGGTTTGGCTTTGCTTGCCAGCCCTCAGCTTGGCAGAGTGCTTTAGTATGCAGAGCACCGTGCCTGGATGTGAAAACACCTATTGACTTGAACAGGGCTGCATGCAGGTTTAAGTAACCTCAGGCTGAAGTGCCTTGCTGACTTGAGCTTTAATATGCATTCAGGTTTGCTCATGCTGCTTGGGGCTTGTGGCAAGGTGTTTGTGCTCTTGCCCATCACACAGAAACAAATGAACCTGTTGAAATGAGAAATTCACAAGTCTGGGTGCATTAGGAAGAGGTTCTGCATAAAGTTTTCCTCCTCTGCTCTGCCTGAGTGAAGAGTACTGGGTCCAGTTTTGGGCCTCCTAATTCAAGAGAGACAGGGAACTACTGAAGAGAGTTCAGTGGAGGAAACAAAGATGCTGAGGGGAACGAAGCTCTGTCTTAGGAGGAAGGGCTGAGAGCTCTGGGGTTGTTTAGCCTGGAGAAGAGGGGATCTGCTTAATGCTGATCAATAGCTAAAGGGCAAGGATCAAGATAGCAGTGCCAGACTTTCTGGGTGGTGTTCAGTGATAAGACAAAGACAACAGTCACAAACCAGAGCACACTGTGAGGGTGCCAGAGCAACACAGCAGGCTGCTAAGAGAGGTTTCTGGAGTCACCACCTTTGGAGAAATTCCAAACCCACATGGATGCCATCCTGGGCAACCTGCTCTGTGTATCCCTGCTTTGGCAGGGGTATTTGACTAGATGATCTCCAGAGGTCCCTTCCAGCCCCCACCGTGCTGGGATTCTCTGAAGTTTATACTATTTTGACTTCTCTGTGGCAGCACAGCCCTGTGAGGAGAGGCTGAGGGAGCTGGGGGTGTGCAGCCTGCAGAAGAGGAGGCTCAGGGCAGACCTCATTGCTGCCTACAACTACCTGAAGGGAGGCTGTAGCCAGGTGGGGTTGGGCTCTGCTGCCAGACAACCAGCAATAGAACAAGGGGACAGAGCCTCAAGCTGTGCCAGGGCAGGTCTAGACTGGATGTTAGGAGGAAGCTGTTGGCAGAGAGAGTGATTGGCATTGGAATGGGCTGCCCAGGGAGGTGGTGGAGTCGCTGTGCCTGGAGGTGTTGAAGCAAAGCCTGGCTGGGGCACTTAGTGTCTAGATGGTCTGGTTGATTGGCCAGGGCTGGGTGCTAGGTTGGGCTGGATGAGCTTGGAGGTCTCTTCCAACTTGATTGATTCTAGTCTCCTTTTCTCCAGGCTGTGTGATGCCTTGGTCCACACCAGCAGCCCAGTTGAATCTGGCTGATCTCATAGTTAAAATTCTGCACATTTAAAACACACTGTTAATAAATGTCTGTGTTCCCCCCCCCACAACACTTCAAAAAGAATAGAATACATAGTTTTAAACAGTGTTAGAGAGCAACTGAGGTAAACCTGCTTCAGAACCATGGTAAGCTTCAAATCAAATAGCACAGCTCTAAGAAATCCATTAACCGTTCGCATCTAAACCTCATCCCTCAACGCTTTGCCCTATAATGCACATTGTTGTCAATTTTTGTCTTATTTACCCCCTGCTAATAGCTGGGCTCCATTCCAAGCAACTTAAGACAATTGTGGAGAGATGCAATCTAACATTTTTTCAAGTTGACAGCCAATAGTTCTGAGCATTTAATTCCCGAGACGGAAGAACCTCCAAATCCTGCTTTTGTAATTCACCCAGGAAACCACATCAGAGCCAGAGCCTGTCTGTGCAGTTGAAGTGAAGAAAAATGTTATTGTTTGATCCAAGTTGTATCTTTTCTGGGCAGATTTGTAGGAATTGATCCTGGCTAATACTGGTATTTTGATATGAAGCTGAGTGCTCCACAGTTCTGGATAAATTAGCATCCCTATTGTAACCATAATCGGTCTGTCCTCGGCAGCAGATCTTAGGTAAGGGTTTGTTTCATTGACTCCTCGTTAAGTTTAAACAGCTAAGCCAAATTCCACCAGCCTTGGCAGGTGTGAGATGACTAATGGCTCTGCTCAACTTTGAGGCAAAAGCTTCAGTTCTGAAATGCATCATCTTGATGTGTTCAACCCTGAGCAGCAGTGTAGAATTAATTAACTAACTAACTAACTAAAGGAAATAGAATTACTCCATTTACTCACAGAATCACACAGACTGTCAGGGGATGGAAGGGACCTCCGAAGCTCATCCAGTCCAACCTCCCTGCCAGAGCAGGATCACCCAGAGCAGATTACACAGGAATGCATCCAGGCAGGTTTGGAATGTCTCCAGAGAGGGAGACTCCACAACCCACTCTGGGCAGCCTGTGCCAGTGCTCTGTCACCCTCACAGGGAAAATAAAATTCCTCCTCGTGTTTAAATGGAACTTCCTCTGCCTCAGCTTCACAGAATCACACACACTCACAGAATTAATCAGGTTGGAAAAGACCTTCAAGAGCACCGAGTCCAACCCATCACCTAACACCTTCTAATTAACTAAACCCTGGCACTAAATGCCTCACTCAGCCTCTTTTTAAACACCCACAGGGATGATGACTCCAACACCTCAGCTTCCACCCACGGCCCCTTGTCCTGGCACCAGGCATCACCCAGCAGAGCCTGGCTCCAGCCTCCTGGCACTCACCCTGCACATATTGATAACCATTGATGAGGTCACCTCTCAGTCTCCTCTTCTCCAAGCTGCACAGCCCCAGCTCCCTCAGGCTCTCCTCCTAACAGAGCTGCTCCATTCCCTTCAGCATCTTTGTGGCTCTGTGCTGCACACTCTCAAGCAGTTCTATGTCCCTCTTGAACTGGGGGGCTCAGAACTACTCAGGTTTGAACTTTTAGCTAAACACAGCTGTAGAAGTTGTACAATATCTATGCGTGGATTTGATAAGGGCCCTGCTTATGCCTGAAGCAGAAAACATGAAGGGTGGAGGCTACAGGCAGCACTGGAGATCTTCCTCCTCCCTTTCAGAAGATAACACCAATGTGGTAGCCTCAAAGTATTTTCTCAGATGCTCTGTGTCATGATGCAAAGCATGTGCCTTGGGGCTGAGCTTCAGCCAGCATGGGACAGGGTAGGCTTGCCTGAACCTCACATCATCCTTCTGCTCATCTTATTTCTCACATTTTCTTTCCAGTTGCAGAATATTAGAATGCCAGGGGCTGGAAGGGACCTCCAGAGCTCAGCAAGTCCAACCCCATACCAAGCAGGACTGCTTAGAACACCAAGGGCTGGAAGGGACCTCCAGGGATCAGCAAATCCAACCCCATACCAAGCAGGACTTCTTGGAACACCAGGGGCTGGAAGGGACCTCCAGAGCTCAGCGAGTGCAGCCCCATACCGAGTAGGACTGCTTAGAACACCACGGGCTGGAAGGGACCTCCAGAGCTCAGCCAGTCCAGCCCCATACCAAGCAGGACTGCTTAGAACACCAGGGGCTGGAAGGGACCTCCAGAGCTCAGCAAGTCCAACCCCATACCAAGCAGGACTTCTTGGAGCACCAGGGGCTGGAAGGGACCTCCAGAGCTCAGCAAGTCCAGCCCCATACCAAGCAAGATTGCTTAGGGCAGGTCACACAAGATGTTCAGGTGGACTTTGAAGTTCTCTAGAGAAAGAGACTGCACAACCTCTCTGGGCAGCCCACTTCAGTGCTCCATCAGTCTCACCTTTGCTCATTCTTTCAGAGCTGCATCTTTGATCACGTTCGGTGCTTCTGTGCTCCACAACCTCCCTGGAGGTGTCCAAGGCCAGGTTGGATGAACCCTTGAGCAACCTGTTCTAGTGGGAGATGTCCCTGCCTATGCCAGGGGGTTTGGAACTGACTGAGCTTTGAGCTCCCTTCCAGCCTAACCCATGGTGCAAATCAGCATGGTGCTGTTCAAGTCAGCATTTGGAACGTTCTCAGTATTTGGGGTTTATCATAGAAACTCTTCATTCCCTTCAGAAATGCCAGGACTCCAAAACAGAAGAAAAAGAAATCTGCTTTCTGCTGAAAGCCAACACTTGTCAAAATCCTTCCTGGAGTGCAGTACAGCAAGGTGAAAAGACATTTAAATGCCATCAGCTCTGCCTTGGCTTACACATTACAGCACGGAACGTGCGAGCAATCCAACGGATATTAATATCTTGATTGAACCAACAAAACTGCTGCCAGAGTGCTAAAATCTGCCCCTCAGCTCGTGGGGTGTTGGCCTAAAACACAAGAAGATTAATTTTTCTATAATCCCATCATTTAAGACCCTAAAAACCTTAATACATCTTACAATATTGCACAGCTTTCTGTGGTCTTCACTAAACCACCAGCCAAAAGAGCTGATACAATGGATGCTGAGCTCACAGTGCTGAATGGATGAGAAGGATGGCCCATGGCATGGGTGACAGTCATGGAAACATAGAATCAATTAGCTTGGAAGACACCTCCAACTTCATCCACTCCAACCTAGCACCCAGCCCTGGCCAATCAACCAGACCATGGAACTAAGTGCCCCAGACAGGCTTGGCTTCAACACCTCCAGGCACAGCGACTCCACCACCTCCCTGGGCAGCCCATTCCAATGCCAATCACTCTCTCTGCCAACAGCTTCCTCCTAACATCCAGCCTAGACCTGCCCTGGCACAACTTGAGACTGTGTCCCCTTGTTCTGTTGCTGCTTGCCTGGCAGAAGAGCCCAACCCCACCTGGCTACAGCCTCCCTTCAGGTAGTTGTAGCCAGCCATGAGGTCTGCCCTGAGCCTCCTCTTCTGCAGGCTGCACACCCCCAGCTCCCTCAGCCTCTCCTCATAGGGTTTGTGTTCCAGGCCCCTCCCCAGCCTTGCTGCCCTTCTCTGGACACCTTCCAGCACCTCAACATCTTTCTTAAATCAAAGGGTCCAGAACATTAGACATGTTCAAGGCCCAGCCTGACAGAGTGCTGGGGCAGCTCATTTAAACTATATTCTCACCCTGAAAGGTTGAACTAGATGATCCTTGTCCCTTCCAAGCTGGCAGTCTATGAATCAATTAAATGAAGCTCAAAGATGAATGAAAAAGAAAAGATCAACTTTCCCCTCCTGGAGATCTGGAGGGCTAACAAGTTTCTTACAGTTGGCTTAAATGATCAGGGTTATATCCAGGTGGCAACTGGATGTGCAGCTTGCTGGGTGTGTAGATGTCTGTTGAAATAAAACCATAGAATTATAGAGTCACAGAACCATAGCATTATAGAATCAACCAGGTTGGAAGAGACCTCCAAGATCATCCAGTCCAAGCTAGCACCCAGCCCTATCCAGTCAACTAGACCATGGCACTAAGTGCCAGTTTAAGGAATTTATAGACTTCCTGGTCCAGAAGAGAAGCAGTTTGTGGGCATTGAGGGTTAGATAGGGCTATAGGAAACCTCCAGTAGAGCTAGATCTAATAGGAGAGATGACCAAAAGGAGGGTCCTCTTGCTTTGATGTCGCTCTCTTCCCTGCAGCATGGATTTGGTGTTGCTCTGTTGGACACTGCAGAGTCCAGCATCCCAAAGACAATGCCCAGGCCTAGTTCTTCTGACTGTGGCCAAAGGCTTGGAATATCTCCATCCTGCATTGCATTTGTTAAAATCTGAAGAGTGTAAGGTGAAAGCTGCATGATAACAATGCCTTATCGAGGGTGAGAAGAGCACAGCAGTCTTGCATCAGCTGTGTTGTCTCAACTCGTAAGTCTTGTGCAGCCTTGGCTGGATCCCCGGGCAGGCAGGTAAGGTGAGTGAACATGGCTTTGGTACTCACTGTCACATCAGTCACACTGCAGCATCCCTCAGTCTGCAGTAGGTACAAAGAGATCAAGACAGACCAGCAACACCCTAGCAGCAGAATAACAAGGACTAAGCAGCTTCCAAGGTTATTTTTCAGCTAAAGCAATGAAAGGAGATAGCTGACCACAGCCTGCTTGTGTCAACATGTCACACGCTGCGGTGGCTCTCCAGGATGCAGCTCTGCTGGTGACAAACAGCCTTGCTGTTGTGTGCCAGCTGAGAATCTGGCCAACAGCATTCATGGGTTAGGATTTGCCACACCCATCCCTACATGCTGGCCGTAGGCTCACAGGCTCACAGGATGTTAGGGGTTGGAAGGGATCCAAGGAGATCATCGAGTCCAACCCCCTGCCAGAGCAGGACAATCCTATCCAACACAGATCACAGAGGAACACATCCAGACAGGCTCTGAAAGTCTCCATAGAAGGAGACCCCACAACCTCCCTGGGAAGCCTATGCCAGTGCTCTGTGACCCTTACAGCAAAAAAGTTCCCCCTTGTGTTGAGGTGGAACCTCTTTTGCTGCAATTTACACCCATTGCTCCTTGTTCTATCCCAGGAAACAAGTGAGCAGAGCCTGTCCCACACCATATAACCCTTTCCCCCTCAGTTTCAATGAAGGGTTAGGGCTGGGCTAGGCACTGAACAAATGACAGACTGTCTGTGAGCCCCTCTGCCTTCCCAAAGGGAAGAGAAAGGGAATAAGGGAGAGAGACTGATGGGTTGGGAGCAAAAACACCTAAGCTTGAGTGAAAATAATGACAATAAAATGGAACAGATAAGAATGGATACAAACCAGTGCTGAATCCAACCCTTGATGGCAACAACGTCAGCATCAACATGGGGGGGAGTTGGGGAAGTCCAGAATGGACACAGCAGAAGATAGCAAGGGGATCTGGATCATTGGCTCACATCCAGCTTTTCACCCACCAGCACTGCCAAGTGTCTCTGCAGGGGGCTGCTCTCCATCCCCCAGCCTGAGCTGGTACCAAGGGTTGTCCTGACACTGATGCAGGACTTTGTGCTTAGCTTTGCTGAACCTCATATGGGTCACATGGGTCTGATTTTCAAGCTCATCCAGATCCCCCCAGAGGGATCTCAGCCATAACATTTTGATAGGCATCCCGAGGCTTCAACCTCAGACAGCATGTACTTACTGCAGCTCCTCTTACCAGATGTTAGCTCATCCATGGTAGCCTTCAATTCTTCTCTGCCAATTAGTGCTGCTTGTCACAGAAGCAAACAGAGAGGATACCTCCAGCTTTGATTTTGTTCCTTTAGTCTGCACCTTCCTTTTTCATCTGTTTACCACTGGCAAAATCTGTTGAGCTGTGTAAACTTGCCAGTCACCCAAACCTGTACCCTGCAACATCACTTTTTGGGGGGGGAGGAGAGAAATAAATGAGCTCTACTCCAGCCCAGTGATGCTGTCTGTAAATCAGTGCATGCTCAGTTTGAGTGACTTGCTGCTGTTGCTGCTTTAATTTCTCATCTGGCTGTTGAGTGGAACAGAATGGAATGGAACAGAATGGAATGGAATGGAATGGAATGGAATGGAATAGAACAGAACAGAGTAGAATAGAATAGAATAGAATCAATAAGATTGGAAGAGACCTCCAAGCTCATCCAGTCCAACCTAGCACCCAGCCCTATCCAGTCAACCAGACCATGGCACTAAGTGCCCCAGCCAGGCTTTGCTTTAACACCTCTAGGGACGGTGACTCCACCACCTCCCTGGGCAGCCCATTCCAATGCCAATCACTCTCTCTGCCAACAACTTCCTCCTAACATCCAGCCTAGACCTTCCCCAGCACAGCTTGAGACTGTGTCCCCTTCTTCTGTCCCTGCTTGCCTGGCAGAAGAGCCCAACCCCACCTGGCTACAGCCTCCCTTCAGGTAGTTGTAGTCAGCAATGAGCTCTGCCCTGAGCCTCCTCTCCTGCAGGCTGCACACCCCCAGCTCCTTCAGCCTCTCCTCACAGGGCTGTGCTCCAGGCCCCTCCTCAGCCTTGCTGCCCTTCTCTGGTCACCTTCCAGCACCTCAACATCTCTCTTGAATTGAGGAGCCCAGAACTGGACACAGCACTCAAGGAAAACCATCTCTAATTTACATTCACCAATTAAGAGCCAATAGGATGTGTTCATGTGGCTGCAACAGCGCTTGGAAAGGACCCAGCACAGCCTTTCCCTGTGTTTCCCCCCCTGCAAATGGTGTCATTCTCCATTAACGTCGGCTCTGGTTTTGCTGAAGCAGCTCCTGTGGTTTTTCCTTGGTCCTTTGGATTAGACTGGCTGCTCTGAATTTGACAACAGTTATCAAATCTCCCCTGCAGCGGGCTGACTGTCAAGGATATGATGGTCAAATGTTTCACATATTGCAATCAAACCATTTGTGTTTGGTTTGAAGAATTCCAAAAGAAAGCTGTCAGCTACGAAATGAAGTTGAAGTAGCCTGAAGCTCTGGGAGCATGTTGATCCAATTATGATGATCCACTCATATCCTTCAGCCTTTTTTCCTTTTCTTTTTCAAAATCAATTTTCATTTTAGCTCAGGGGATGGGTTTGTTTGGTTTTGTGGTCTTTTTTTTTGGGGGGGGGTAATGCAGAGAAACATCTGTAAAGGCTATTTCAGATGTGTTGTTTCAGGAAATTTCTTTTCTGTGCCAGAGAGAGTTGAACTTTATGTGTGTTTTGCAAGTGTGCTGTGTCTCCAGTGCACAGACACACACACAAGCTCTCTGATCATAGAATCATACAGTCAGTTAGCTTGGAAGAGACCTCCAAGCTCATTCAGTCCAACCTAGCACCCAACCCTATCCAGTCAACCGGTGTGAAAGCTGCATCAGCTTAGGAGGAAGCAGGAGCTGAAGGAGATGCACAATCCAGAAGTGATACTTGCAGGACATAGAATCATAGAATCGACCAGGTTGGAAGAGACCTCCAAGCTCATCCAGTCCTACCTAGCACCCAGCCCTAGACAATCAACCAGACCATGGCACTAAGTGCCCCAGCCAGGCTTGGCTTCAACACCTCCAGGCACAGCAACTCCACCACCTCCCTGGGCAGCCCATTCCAATGCCAATCACTCTCTCTGCCAACAACTTCCTCCTAACATCCAGCCTAGACCTCCCCTGGCACAACTTGAGACTGTGTCCCCTTGTTCTGTTACTGCTTGCCTGGCAGAAGAGACCAACCCCACCTGACTATAGGTGATTAATCTCCCTCTTCAGAGCAATGACTGCACTCTCAAGCCTTCCCCTTCACAGAATCACAGAAGCATCCAGGCTGGCAAAGCCCCTCAGGATCACCAAGTCCAACCTAGAACTCTGCTCTACAAGATTCACCAAGCCCTAAGCACCACATCCAAACCACCTTTAAACACATCCAGGGTTGGTGACTCAACCACCTTCCCTTGCATCTTGCCTCCTTTTCTCTTTGGCCATACCCACAACAAACATGTTTAGTCCAGAGGTTTTGCCTTACACAATCATCACTCAGCTGTGGTAATGGTTTGGGTTTTTTTTTTCCTTCCCCCTACTCTCTTTTATCTGTTCCTCTCTCTGAAAATGCAGGAAGCAAAAGGGATAAAGTTTAACGACTGTTCACAGTTCAGTGTCCTGCAAAATTAGAGAAACATCTGGAAGTGATTTTTTTTTTGCTTCAGAATGATTTTTAGCTGGCTAAATGCTCTCATCTGTGGTGCTGTGTAGGTTTATTTGAGACAGAGAACCAGCAGTAGTTCCCCCTCCTACCCAAAAGGCACCATGGCCCAGATTCCAAGTGGTTTTCTACCTCCTAAATCCTTGGGATTGTCTTTTTTTTTTTTTAATTATTGTTATTCATCCATCCAGGAACAACATTCATTAAACAGCTCTAAAGCTAAATTAAGAGAAAGCAATAACATCTGATTAGAGGCAAGAAGAAAATCAATAGGCTCAGCATGAACAACTAAGTAAGAGCAAAATAGTCCAGACACTTCCAAAAGAGGAGTCTTAGCCTAAGAGTCTCAGCTCATGGGGAAAGAGATGTTATCTGAGCTGGAGTTTGGTTTGAACAACTGGGATTAATAAATCTGCATTCTTTAACTGCTTCTCTAGCTCTAGAATCATAGAATCAAGCAGGTTGGAAGAGACGTCCGAGCTCATCCAGCCCAACCTAGCACCCAGCCCTGCCCAGTCAACCAGACCATGGCACTAAGTGCCCCAGACAGGCTTTTCCTGAACACCTCCGTGGATGGTGACTCCACCACCTCCCTGGGCAGCCCATTCCAATGCCAATCACTCTCTCTGCCAACAACTTCCTCCTAACATCCAGCCTAGACCTGCCCTGGCACAGCTTGAGGCTGTGTCCCCTTGTTCTGTTGCTGGTTGCCTGGCAGCAGAGCCCAACCCCACCTGGCTACAGCCTCCCTTCAGGTAGCTGCAGACAGCAATGAGCTCTGCCCTGAGCCTCCTCTTCTGCAGGCTGCACACCCCCAGCTCCCTCAGCCTCTCCTCACAGGGCTGTGCTCCAGGCCCCTCCCCAGCCTTGCTGCCCTTCTCTGGACACCTTCCAGCACCTCAACATCTCTCTTGAACGGAGAAGCCCAGAACTGGACACAGCACTCAAGGTGTGGCCTGAGCAGTGCTGAGCACAGGGGCAGAAGAACCTCCCTTGTCCTGCTGGCCACACTGCTCCTGAGCCAGCCCAGGATGCCATTGGCTCTGCTGCCCACCTGGGCACTGCTGCCTCATCTTCAGTCCCCTATCCACCAGTACCCCCAGGTCCCTTTCTTCCTGGCTGCTCTCAGCCACTCTCTTCCCATCCTGTAGTGCTGCTTGGGGTTGTTGTGACCAAAGTGCAGAACCCTGCACTTGGCCTTGTTCAGTCTCATCCCATTGGCCTCTGCCCACCCATCCAGCCTGTCCTGGTCCCTCTGCAGGGCTCTCCTACCCTCCAACAGATCAACACCTGCTCCTAGCTTGGTGTCATCTGCAAACTTACTGATGCTGGACTCAGTCCCCTCATCCATATCATCAATAAAGATGTTGAACAGGACTGTTCAACTCAACTGCTAAACCTTTCCACTTCTAGCACTGAAGTGGTGCAGCATTACCCAGCTTTTCCCCCCACACTCCACTCCTACCTCTGCATCACTGCTGAGGAGAAGAGGACAGCATCTGTGCTTGGCAGGTCCTTGCACTGCCAACCCAGCTGGATGAGCTCCTCTCCACTGCCACCAGCATCACAACTGGACTCTTGCAGGCTGAAGCTTAGATATAAATGCAATTAAATGTAGGCATTCCTAGGGAATTTCAGCCAAGAATAGCACCCAGGATGAAGGGCAGTAAGGAAGCAGGGCTACAAAATTGCTTCTCCTGTTAGGGCTGCCATAATTTATTTACAAGTGTGGAGCCCAACATTTGGAACTGCAACACCAAATACTTGGGGATAGGAGTGTGACACAACTGGTTTTTTGATGGATAATACTGAGAAATCATTTTATTTGGGACATAAAAAGAGATTTCTTGGTTTTCCCTCATGCCATTGAGCTACCAGACTGGAAAGCTGTGCAGGGAGCAGGAATCTATCTTCATCTGCTCCACTGGATGAATTTTCCCCCTTTTCCTATCTTCACTTGCCCCATTGGATGCATTTCCCCCCTTTTCCAACCTTCTCTTGCTCCACTGAATACATTGTCCTAATTTTCCACTCTTCACTTGCTCCACTGCATGCATTTCCCCCCTTTTCCAACCTTCACTTGACCAGTTGCATTTTCCCTCTTCTCCAACCTTCACTTGCTCCACTGGATGCATTTTCTTTCTTTTCCAACCTTCACTTTCTCCCCTGGATGCATTTTCTCTATTTTCCAATCTTCACTTGCTCCACCAGTTGCATTTTCCCTCTTCTCCAACCTTCACTTGCTCCACTGCATGCATTTCCCCCCTTTTCCAACCTTCGCTTGCTCCACTGGATGCATTTTCTCCCTTTTCCAACCTTCATTTGCTCAAGCATTAGCATTTTTCCTCTTCTCCACCCTTCACTTGCTCCACTGCATGCATTTCCCCCCTTTTCCAACCTTCGCTTGCTCCACTGGATGCATTTTCTCCCTTTTCCAACCTTCACTTGACCAGTTGCATTTTTCCCTCTTCTCCAACCTTCACTTTCTCCACTAGATGCATTTTCCCTTTTCTCCAACCTTCACTTTCTCCACTGGATGCATTTTCCCTCTTTTCCAATCTTGACTGCTCCACTGGATATATTTTCCCTCTTTTCCAGTCCTCCTGCTGCTAGCAAGATCACCTTCTCTCTTTGCCTGATTCCCTCACTCCCAGCTCAGCTTACAGTGGAATCCAAGTAACGCTTACTGGCTTGTCTGCACGTGTTGGACATCTCTTTGATGGCCATTCCAGGAGACATGTTTTCAGGTGGGAAGTTCTTCTGGGATGCATGGGGACAATGGATTTGCTCTGCTGCAGCGTTTATCCTTGCCAGATGGCACTAGGAAGGCCAACGATGTGTTTCTGCTCTGGAAAGGAACTTTCTGCCTAAGCAAATGTGATGGCTGTGTGGAAAGCCCCAATTTAGAGCATGTGCAGGACACATGGGCACAGCATCTGAGAACTGTTAGTGTTTGAGCACATGTTGGCAGAGGGGACTTCAGGGAGCAGATGCAGCACATTGACTGGGACTGCCCTGTGAAAACATATATCCATTTCATGATAAACAGAGACCAGCAAAGAGTACCTGGAGGAAAGCTGAAACTTCAGGAGGAGGAGAACAAAGGAGAAGCAGAGATTGTTTGCCATTGGAAGTCCCAAAGGAAAATGCTGTGTCTGAGTGAGCTTGGCTTGCCAGTGAGAGGGAAGCTGTCCGAACAAGGAGAGGGTTATCTTCTGGTATATTTAGCCTACTGCAGGCTTTGCCTGCTAGATGAAGCTGATTTGCATTTCAAAGCTGGCCTATATTTTACTGATAGACAGTAAATAATGCAACATCCAGCTGCAGTCATTGCTTGGAGGTAACAAGATCAGATCAAGATAGGTCTACATTGGGTGGTGTCCCCTTGCTTTGTCAGAATAGGTTCTGGTGTCCAGTAAGGTGTGAGGTTACCCACACTGGGAACAGCTAAAGCTGTGGGAGGCGACAGCAGGGATGATTGCTGGGTGCCAGATGTCTCCGTCTCACAAGCTCGAGGGAGGTGATTCTCCTCCTCTGCTCCACTCTGCTGAGACCCCGCCTGGAGTACTGCATCCAGTTCTGCAGCCCTTGTTCCAAGAGGGATGTGGAGATGCTGGAGCATGTCCAGAGAAGGGCCAGGAGGATGCTCAGAGGGCTGCAGCAGCTCTGCTGTGAGCACAGACTGAAAGAGTTGGGGCTGTGCAGGCTGGAGAAGAGGAGGCTCCCAGGTGACCTTCTTGTGGCCTTCCAGGATCTGAAGGAGAGCTACAAAAAAGCTGGGGAGGGACATTTTAGGCTCTCAGGGAGTGACAGGACTGGGGGAATGGAGCAAAGCTGGAGGTGGGGAGAGTCAGACTGGATATGAGGAGGAAGTTCATCAGTATGAGAGTGGTGAGAGCTTGGAATGGGTTGCGGAGGGAGGTGGTTGAGGCCCCATGGCTGGAGGTGTTTAAGGCCAGGCTGGATGAGGCTGTGGGCAGCCTGCTCTAGGGTAGGGTGTCCCTGGGCATGGCAGGGGAGTTGGAACTGATTGATCCTTGTGGTCCCTTCCAACCCTGACTGATTCTATGATTTATCCTGAGCAATTTATCACTTGCATTATGATGAAAATTAATGAATTTGATTCTAAACTCTGCTGTGAAATTAATTATGCTAACTCCCAGATATTAAACATAGAGCTTGAGAACCCCATGATTAAAAAGCTGTGAGATATCTTTATTTTTGTGGCCTCACAAAGACACTGAGTTATCTCTTATTTCTCCCAGCTTCAGTTAGCTTTCCTCCTACTCAAAATGTAAAATTGATTTGTCGCATTGGGAAACAGACAACAACAACAAAAATGATGCTTATCTTGCTCTGGTTATATGGCCACGATAAAAATTAATTGGTCACCAGAAATTAGCATTCAATACACATAAAACTCAGGATGAAAAACAAAACAAAGAAAAAAACCCAAACCAAACCAGCACACGCCCCCCCCCACACAAAAAAAAAAAAAAAAAAAACCAAAAACAAAACACAACCCCCCCCCCCCCAAAAAAAAAAAGAAAAAAGAAAGAAAAAGAAAAAAGAGAGAGAAAGAAAAAGAAAAAAGAGAGAGACCAAGAAACCAAACCCAAACAACCAAAAACCCTCCAAACGATAAAAAAGAGACTGCTAAAACATCTGCCCAAAATGTACCTTTGGAACTCTTATTCCAGACAGACAATTCACAGCACTGAGTTTACTAAAGCATTAAGGGACTTGATGGGGAAGGATATGAGGTCAGGTACTGTGGGAGCCTGAGCAAACAGCAAGCAGAACTTTAACAAAAGGGCTTTAGGTATGAACTCAGAACACTTTCTCTTTCTCTCTCTTTCTCTTTCTCTTTCTCTTTCTCTTTCTCTTTCTCTTTCTCTTTCTCTTTCTCT